>CM055955.1:139991375-140591375 GCA_029490685.1 Schizonepeta tenuifolia | reverse complement strand
CTGGGGTCACCAGGACATGATTTCCTAATGCAGTTATTTAAGTGTCAAAACAAATATTGTTGTCACCCAAGATACAGGGCATATTGAGTTAACTCATAACTCTCACCCATAGTAAGTCAAAGTGACACACAGATTTTTGATCACACTTAATAACTTATTAGGATTTAGATTTATTGAGTCACTGAGACCTTGGTTCTTCTCAAACGGTCAGAATAGAAGAACACGTCTCACTGTGATCCATTCAATACATAAACATATGTACTAGAATAAACAAGTAGTCAAGACAAACTACTTTCTGTTATATGCTACAGTCTAAACCGATAACTTGTCCAGAGTTATCTCGACTATGAATAACTATTAATATTCATGGGAACGGCTAATGAAAGCCGAACCGACTTGCCCACAGATCTTTTTCGGATATCTAACTTGACATATAAGAATCGCTAGATAAATCATACAAGGATTAGAGATACCGTTCTCTTGGATTTGGAGGTCGTTGAATGATTCCACTAAACGATCTTCTAGAATGTGTCCCATCTCGATCTCGGATGCCATGTAGTTAGCAATCCTTCAAGATCCTCAAGCCACTCCAAACCCTCACTATTTTCTCTCTCTATCCCTTGTGTGTGCTACAATGAGGGCACTTAGGGTTGGTTAGAGAGAGAGCTTGTAGTTTATAAGACAATCCATGGGCCAAGCCCATTATAACTTATTGGGTGGATTGGGCTTGAATACAAGAGACTATTTGGGCCTTTTTAGGGATCTACTAGAAAATTAGAGTTGAGCCTCCTATATACTTGTACACCATTAGTCAAGCCCAGAATAATTACAAGTATATAATCACTAATTCATTCCACTAAAGAATTAGTGATACACTGTCGTTCTAGTTTGCTGATGAATCAGGGCTTCTAGTTTGACTCCGACAATCCCCATGTTTAAGATCTCAAACATTCATTAATTAATTAAAGCTTCTGACAACTTAAATTAATTAATATCTTTAATTCTTTAAGTAGTATCACTCAACCTTATTATCGTACCGAATACAAAATCTAACTGCATGGTTTAGTACGATAAACTTAATGAGCTCCTTAAGGGAATGTTATCAACTTGGGGTCACCAGGACATGGTTTCCTAATACAGTTAATTAAGTGTAGAAACAAATATTGTTGTCACCCAAGATACAGAGCATATTGAAGTTAACGCATAACTCTCACCCATAGTAAGTCAAAGTGACACACAAATATTTGATCACACTTAACCACTTATTTGGATTTAGATCTATCGAGTCATTGAGACCTTGGTTCTTCTCAAATGAATAGAAGAACACGTCTCACTGCGATCCATTCAATACATAAACATATGTACTAGCGTAAACAAGTAGTCAAGACAAACTACTTTATGTTATATGCTACAGTCTAACCGATAACTTGTCCAGAGTTATCTCGACTGTGAATAACTATTAATATCTCATGAGAAACTGATCAAATGATCTTCTGTGATCTACAACACACCATTTGATCTATAACATGCGATAAGGGACAAAAGGTATTATGCGATAAACAATCAAATCAGATATGGGAGAAAACAGCGGAAATAGAAACCGTGTATACAAGCACAAAACGTTTGCTTTACAGTATACACCAACAAATATCTCATGAGAAACTGATAAAATGATCTTCTGTGATTTATAACACACCATTTGATCTATAACATGAGATAAAGGGACAATAGATATTATGCGACAAACAATCAAATTATATATGGGAGAAAACAGCGGAAATAGAAACCGTGTATACAAGTACAAAACATTTGTTTTACAGTATAGACCAACAGTTCAAATTTTAGTAACCAAAGTCTAATTAGTCCATATCAAGGAGAATGTGATTCTAAAAAGGATGCATGGCTCTGTGGGAAGTGATTTATGGTCTGTGAATTGTGAATCAGAAGTCAAAGATCATGAGGATGTAGACTTGAAGAAATTGAAAGTGAAGAGGGATGCAACTAAGAGTATACTTATCAACAAGGCTCCAGCTATTCTGACAATCCATCTTAAGAGGTTTAGTCAAGATGCCAGAGGGTGCTTGAGTAAATTAAATGGCCACGTGAGCTTCAAAGAGACGATTCATCTCAAGCCGTACATGGATCCCAGGTCCAGTTTCAGTTCACTGTGTTGTTCTGTTTTGCTGTTTTTGTTATATATATGGTTCATATATGCCCTTGTCATATTATAGATATAGCAATCCTTATACCATTATTCACTTTTGCCTTGTCCGTTGTTCGTATCACTTTAGCTCTCACTTCTTTTGTTGCTAATATGGAGCTTTAAGTTTGTTTTTATTTGGATTTTATTTAGTCTCTAGATATCCTTGTATTTCATAAAAGTTTCTGGGGTTCTCTTTTATTTCGAGAGTTTGTTAGTGAGTATGAGTATGTTTGTCATGGTAAGGCTTCTGATTGAGGAACATGTAGGTCTCGGACTTCTGTGAAGTAAGAGTTCACAGTTTTGTGTTTGATAAATTTAGGAACCGGTAGTATATATTTTTGATGTTCAAAATGCAGAACTTGGTATAATTCGGACATAGTTACATATTTTTGTATAAATTTTGTTTAGATGTAAAGAAATCCTTTGCGTTGATAGTCTTGATTTTTTGATCTGTAGGTGCAGTGAGGACAACACGTCCTCATATCGTCTAGTTGGGGTCGTGGAGCATTTAGGGACGATGAGGGGTGGCCACTATGTCGCGTATGTTAGAAGCAGTAAAGACTACGGGGATGGCGCCTGCTATCACACGAGTGATGCTTATGTGCGTCAGGTTTCTCTCGAAGAAGCTCTGCGCTGTGAAGCTTATATTTTGTTCTATGAAAGAACTTGAAAGGGGTGATTACATTTTTGTTCGTTTATTTGTTTTTCTTTTCACATTGAGAGAGAGAGAGAGTAGAAAGAGAGAGAAACCATTGCTGATTGCTGAATAGTCATCAACACACAAAATTTTGGATGTGTATTGGTCTTAGAATGTGAGTTTTCATAGATCATCAGATGTTTCTAGCTTGTAAACCTAATGTTTCTGTCTTCTAAAAAGGTTCTTATCTATATTCAATTATTTACTTTAAGAGAAACACTCTGGTACATAACTATGTACCGTGCAAATGCACACGTGACCCGACCCACCCCGCCACGCGCCCGCCCCGCCCGCGCGTGAGATCCACGCGCCGCGCATGGGTCTCATGCGCTACAGTAAATTTTTTTTTTCAGTTTTTTTTTTCGACGGAGCTTTCGACTCCGATTTTACGGCTCTGCCTTCGCTCCGATTACTAAAATAAGGATAATCGGCGGACAATATTTTGGACTTTTGTGGTTCGCTTCAAGGCCTTCGGTTCCCCTCGCTCGCGTCTTGACCATAGAAGAAGCGACAAACAAAAACAAATGGACGGGTCAAATGGACGAGTGTTCTACGGTGGAATAGTTGCACCCAAATTTTTGTCTTACTTTAATCGGAATGACTGGAATTCGATTTTTTCGATGTTACATATGGTAAAATAACAGATGCATTATTTATTGGCAAAAAAATTGGTACGGCCAACCGCAACATACGGTTGGCACTCGTTAGGAACTATTTAGGGTAGGAGATAATTAGGATTTATTAATTTTATTAGGGTATGTTAAGCTTTATTAAAGTTTATTTAGCTCTATCAAAATTTATAAAGCCATTAATTGTACAGTAGTAGTTAATTAATAAAAGGGATGCATCCCGCTGACCGTGAGGTGCGGTTCACCAGAGTACGTTTTCTATTTATCTTAAGCTAAATAGTAGTAAAACATATCTCAAATTATCACCTTTTATTTCAATTGTATTATAAATTATCAACTTTAATGAATTGTATCTCAAACTCTAAAAAACAATGAAAATCTATCATCAAGACAATTTTTTTTAATACACACACATAACGTGCAAAATATATATGCAAAAATGAATTTCTCAACTGAGCAAACCTCTCTGATTATTTTTATTTGAAGTTTTAAATGATACCCCCATTTTGCGTATTAATTATAAAAACCCTGCACTAAGACTATTCCAATCATTAATACCGTCACTCACATCACCACTTCAAGAGTTCTTTTTTCTTTTTTCTTTTTTTTAGGAAAGGAAAATTAAGAGTTAAATTAATGAACGCAGTTATTGTTGGGCCACTCCAATATGGTTGGGGTGGGGTACAATGCAATGTGTAAATTTACTAACTGTAGGGGGAAGGGACCAATTAATTTTAAATGGGAGAATGACAAAATATAGCAAGAGATATATTTTAAAAAATAATACTAATATTTTTCATAAAAATTTTGTTATGAGTGGAAGACAAGATACCGAGTTGCTTTAATTTGACTTATTTGATTTTCCTCATGTAATGATCATTGTATGATCTTAGTTTTGATTCAAATGACACTCATTGGAATCTTTGATTAAATCCACTTCCAAACCCATGATGGATTCTATTTTATTTCATTGCTCTAGCTCATATTAATGGATTACTTTTATTATAGTTGTAGTTCCCGCTTTGTCTTTTTAATAAGTAAAGATTATCACAGGAGTTTTGTTTAGTGGTTTACTCATTGTGCACGTTGGATCAATTAGGGACGGAGTCAGGAATTTTATGTAGGGGACGAACTTTCTCCAAATTCTCATATAAAAATTTGATATAAATTTAATATTGACACATTTATAATATTTTTCTCGAAATATATGCATAGAAACGGTAGGGAAAACATATCATTTAGTATTCTTGCGTAGAATTCTACAATTAATTTGAAATTTAACCATATACTTTTAGTAGTCAATACGCATTCCTCACTTAAGCAATTTAACACTGCCGTTGCCCTCCACCATACTTAATCATACAAAGTTTCAAACACACCGAATTTCCTCCTCCAAATTAAACCACGTTGTTTATTGGTCTATCCAAATATATAGTACTATTATTTAGTTAGGTAAGTCCAATATATTTAAATTCAACTTTAAATTATTTGAGTTTGAGAATGACTGATAGACTTAAATATTACGTAATATTATGTTGGGTAATGATATTCGGACACACTGTAGCTAGCCACACACGTAAAAAAAAGAAAAGTTGACTGTAAAAATGGAAATAATTACATTTCCCTTTAGGGTTTATAGTCAATAACTAATATACGTGTATATATATTTGAACCACACAAATTAATAAATATTAGTATAATATATATATATATAATAATAATTATTATATATATATATATATGTATAATTATTTTATATATATTTGAGATATGTTTTACTACTATTTAATTAGCTTAAGATAAATAGAAGACGTACTCTGGTGAACCGCACCTCACGGTCAGCGGGATGCATCCCTTTTATTAATTAACTACTACTATATAATTAATGGCTTTATAAATTTTGATAGAGCTAAATAAACTTTAATAAAGCTTAATATACCCTAATAAAATTAATAAATCCTAATATATATATATATATATATATATATGTACTAAGTATACTTAGTATGCATCATATCAATTAAAATGCAATAGTTAATACAAAAAAAAAACAATAAATTATTAAGGATAAATAATATGCATTAAAGCATAAAATAGAAAGCAATAATAGTGTAAATAAATAATTATTGATAACGCGCATTGAAATGTCATAATTGATTGTGCCAAATCAGCATTTTATAAATTAATGTATCCGTGTAATGAATGTAAAACAATTTGAATATTGATATTGATATCTCGTCAAATCTTGTAAGGATAATTATTGAAATATGATATATGGGTCTTGTTTTACTGTAAAGCCCTTCTAATATTAAAAATACGTGTATTACATATTTACGTTGAATTCATCATCACCCTTCAAATCTAATAAATCAATAATGTATATCTATTTTTAGTTAACAATAGAGATAAATAGATAATTTTCTATTTTAACCCTCCCTTTATCCCTTACACTATAAAACATAGTAGAATATTTTACAAGTTTCTTTCTTTGTAAGTGCTCAGCATATAAAATATTGATGTGATTCAAATTTAGTGAGAGATCTAGGGCGTGTTGGGATATGCTAAAGCATTTTCAAAATAAAATTTCCTTAGTTTTTTTAACCATAAGATTATGTATTTCTTCGATTTTATTTATTTTAGCAGACATCTTCAACAGAAAACGTTAATTTTAGCACGTTCAAACATAAATTTATGTCTTTCCCTGTTCATATTTATGATCTTACAATCGTATCTTCACCAACTTCATGTATTGATAAGTTGAAAGAGATGAACTAAAAATAATGGGCACAAAAAAAAAAAAAACCCTCAAAGTCTTCAACAATGTGCAAAAAGTAAGATTTAATTAGTTCACCAATCAATACTTAAATTCCATAACTAGCAAAGTAAGTGAATATATGTCTCGACCAGATTAAGTCATAAACAAACGGAAAAATTGCGTAGGAATTGCATATGAATGTTCAGGGTTTTCCTGATCCGCCACTATTCATAATAGTTGTGAGTTGTCTTTGTCGAAAACAAAAAATAAAATAAAAGGTCTTTTGATGAATAGTAAAAACTAGTAGGAGAGAGCTATTTATTTAAGTTCTATTCAAAATCCTCCAGTTCTAGAGTTACCAAACATTGGTTTGGTTCATTTAGTTCTTAATCCTTAATATCAAGTTTAGTATTACACTTCTTCTAAAAATAAATAAATAAATAAATGAAATTAAGTTTCACCCTCTTGAAAAACTACGCACGATTAGATCTAATTGTAACATAAAGTAAAGTTCAAGGACTTTGATTGAACTAAATAAAATGTGATGATTCAAGCAAAATATAAAAGAAAAAAAAAACGTGAAAGTTTTAGTTTTTATTTATTTATTTATTTTTTTTCCAGAGGGGGAGATGTTTGAAGAACTCAGGCGATGCCCCCCACGCGCATTCTAGCCTGCACCAGTAATTTTGTAGTCTTACAAGAGCGAATTATATAAACTGTGTCTAACTTGCGCCTAACAGCAAGCATGGCTTTTTTCTGCAAGTACTTTAGTATTAGAATAACACTAATTATGATTAGAGCACTAACAACAATAGAGAAATCACTCTCCAGCTTTTGTATGGCCAAATTTACAGGCAGTCAAACGTATATACATACTTATATATTTCTATATTCTGAATAACAATACAAGAGGAGAGAGTTTTGTGTTAAATGGGTCAAAAATTTGAAATCAATCTTATGTCATCATATTATTGACATTTTAAACTGAGGCAGTCTTATACAAATTTCGTTGATAATTATAATACCATAATACAAATAATAACTTTGTAATTTTCTTCTTATTAATAACTTTGTTTTAAATAACAATACAGTATATATGATTCAATTTTTCTATCATATAAATGAAGGCAAAATATCTTATCACGAAGATAGATTGGATCATCTATTACATTTCTGTGTTGTACCTTTTATTGCATTAATAAGAGAACGACACGTGGCGTGATTATGAATTTAAAATTTAGGGAATATATATTTTCCTTAAATATATTCTAAATCTTGAACACTTACTTAGTCCTGACATATATCATTCCCTTATTAATGCATTAACAGATTCAACATGGGAATGCAATAATGCCCTACTTACCACATTTAAAGTGTACACTTTATTGTCATGAGTTCAATAATGTACTCCCTCTGTACACACGAAAAAATGCCCTACTTACCACATTTAAAGTGTACACTAAAAAATGACCCATTTCACTTTATAGACTTATATACCCTAAAGAATCTTATTTATTTACACTAATTTGCCATTGATGGACCCAACTTCCAACAACTTTATTACTACTTTTTGTCAATACCACTACCTTTTTGTCAATAATACTACCCATACTATCTAATTTTTACCCCACTCACAATAACTGTAACAGCTTTCTTAATCTCTGCGACTAGTTGCCATTGGGACATTTTTTCGCGTAGAGAGGGAGTATGATATTCAGGTGAAAAGTGAGTGAAAATCGAGTAAGGGCCCACTAATTGACACATTAGGCCCACTCAGAAATTAACATCTAAACTTCACCAAGAAAAAAAGAAAAAAGAAAAAAAAGCAAATCACAATAGCAACAGTATTTTTTTTGAAGGAAATAGCAACAGTATTATTTCAATTGTGATTTTTGTCATATGTACTTTATAAGCCAATACCACCTATAAATACTAACTATGAAAAATTAAAGAAACTTATCCGTCAATACTTTTAACTAGAAATTACGAGTAACAGCAGTGAACAACTTAAAATGAATCGGAGTGTGAGTCAATAGAACTACTGTCAAAGCAATCGAAACAAACTTACTCGAAAACTTTATGAGGCCTCAAAACTTCTATTCTCATGATAAATTTTATTATATAAATTGGTCGGTGTGGCCGAACCCACATAATTAGAAGAGTTTGGGCTAATTTTGACAGCTTTTATAAGTTGTGATCGAAGTTTTAATATTTTGGATTAAATGAGACCGCGTATTCCAGCTTTGAAATTCAATGATTGGGATATTTGAGATTGAGACCCACACCCCAATATTGAATTTGTTACATTCTAAAAGCAGAAAAAAAATAAAAATAAAATAAAATACTACTCCTATAAAACAACTCCCACACAGTGCCACTCATTGATTCATCACCACTCAAGTCTTTGCATTAATAGCTCTTCCCCCTTTGCCCTCTTTCTCATGGCCCTACCTCCCTTAATCTTAATATTATTATTTGAAGAACTTACACGTACGTAGATTAAACACTACATTCAATTTTCGGCATCAATAATATGTTCAGTCTTTTCTTATTTCGACTTTCAAAAGAAATACTCTATCTATTTCATTCATTTTTCTACTTCTCAATAAAGAAAGAATCAACCCTTCCAAATTCTTTAATTCTTCTATTTTTTTACTCTTGTCCGTGCCCAACGGTAAATAAACAAAAATGAAAGGAATGGAGGGAGTATATTACATTCATACTTTATCAACACTTGTGTGTGACATAAATAGTTGGATACAACATGCATAAATAATGTTGGAGGCATTTGATACGATATTGTCATCAATCGTATCGAAATAATATCCTTCGGATGTGTTACAAATTAATTGTCCAAGACTTCATTGCAAAACAGCCTTCTGAGTTCTGGCTACTCATAAATCCTTTTCCGAATTTTAGGATTTATTATTATTTCATAAACCCATCTCAAAGAATTATTATCTTTTTTCTCGTATTAATTTACAGTGTGTTTATGTGTTGTTGGTTGGGACCTAACAAGTAGACCAATGCCACCGGCACATTTATTTTTATTAAATAATATTATCCATTTTCATAAACATTGACAATAATAAATGAGTCAACTTGATGATATTTTGATTTGATTCGACTTGGTTAAGTCCTTACATAATTACGTTTATACTAATATTCAGTTGCATTATATTTTCATGTAATAAACTAATTTAACTTTTACAATTCATTTGGTACAATACCAATATAAAAAAACTACAAACAAATATTCCATCTATCCACGATATCGTTGTCAATTTTATATTCATAGTGGTAGGATCCACTTTAACCTTATACTATTTTACACCACTCCACTCACATTTATAGTGAAATTCTTACTCCACTCACAATAATATCTACTATTATCCATTATTACCTATTATTTTTATCAAACTCGTACTGTCTATAATGTGGTAACGATATTATAGACGGAGGGAGTACATGAATATATAAAAGAGTGAAAAAGTGAAAAGATAAAGCAGATTCTTTAAGAGATGTTGCTATAAAGAAAATGTTGAAATCTCAAAAATGAAAACTTACAATGAAGACTCGATGATACTCTATTAGAAATATTAATTGTTGAGATAGTAAAATACAATTGAGATTTCTTACAAAATCAATTCATAATTAGCTCCAAGTGCGTATAAGGAATAATTTAGTCGTATTATAAAATTCTTTATACAATCAATAGTAAAATTTCTAAGATAATAATAACATTAAGCTAATACTTAAATGAATAATCTGAATATATATGAGATTATACAATTCTTTAAGTATTTAAATTGAATAAATCTTACTGTTTTTTTATCATTATTATATTTTACGTTCACATTCATGATTCACTCATAATATACTAGGGATAAAACAATACAACACTTGACTCCTAGTAGTATTATATACATGTGCTGCGGTTACCACGATACAACAATCTCGGCAAGCATTGCCTCTCAGCAACTGCAAGTATAAGATTATTAGGCCGTAGCAGACAACTCTCTCTCTCTTATAGACTATAGTGAGTGACACGATACGCTACAAACTGTTCCTTTCTCTCTCCAACATAACATTTCTATAAACAAGTGAGTGACCTCATCCATTCCTCCACACTCCATGCTCCCATTCCCATTCAACAACCTCTACATTTTCAAGTGAAAAAATACCGCTCTATTTTCGGCTATGGAGAGTGCCCAACTTCACCACATGTATAAAACACCTGAGCCTCTAAGAGAGCCAATGGAATTTCTCTCCCGCTCCTGGAGCCTCTCAGCCCTTCAACTCTCCAAAGCTCTAGCTCCTCCTCCGCCGCCGCCACCCGCCGCCGAAATCATACTCGAGGATATTTCGGCTGAGTTGGAGTCCGCCGCCGCCGTTTCTAGAAACCCTTTCTCGTTTGCTTCTTCTGAGACCTCTCAGCTTGTCATGGACCGTATTATGTCTCACTCTGTAAGTAGAGATTGGATTTTTATTTTCACTTTCTTGTGTGTGTTTGTGTGTGTGACAAATTGAGTTTGGAAACTGACTGACTTGGACTTGCAAACAATTCTTTCTTTTTGTCCATATCCTCTCTGGTTTGTGGGAGCGCGACAATGGTTCATGCCTAGTTAATTTAACTTACTTACATTCTTGAATTTTATTTCAGATTCTTGGAATCTTGTGGCGCTCTTTTCTTTCAAATCTTTTTCTTGCACCAGATGATTGATAGTGATAGTATAATATTCTACAAATTTATATCGGAAAACAGAGCATTTGAGCAATTTCTTGAAATTTGATGGACTTGTAACTAGTTGTATGTTGATAAGAGTCTACGTACTACTCGTGCAGCAGGATGTATCACCCCGTACTTCAGCAAGGCAATCCCATAGCAGTGGGCCTCTCAATGGTGATTCTATCTCTGATAGCCCTCCTCTCTCCCCATCTGAGGATGACCTTAAGGTCTGTTGAAATTTTCTTCATTTTTCTTACATTATTATTATTCTAGTGTTTAGCTCACTGTTTTTTAATCTTGCATTTGCATTTATTTACTGACCCCATTATTTATGTTATTGGAGTTCTGAACTTATTTGTCTGTCCTGTGATTAATTTGTTCGCACAAAGCACAAGTTCTGGTGTGTGTGTGTGTGTGTGTGTGTGAGAGAGAGAGAGAGAAAGAGAGAGAGAGAGAGAGAGAGAGAGAGAGAGAGAGAGAGAGAGAGAGGAATATACCTTTCTCTTCAACCAACATGCTGAAACTGTTAACAAAGTACCAGACTGAGAGTCTGAGACCGCCAATATATCAGTTCACCTGTTTAGCTTTAAAGATTGAAGAATTTTTGGGGTAGCTGAAATATTTATTTCTTAATCCTTTTCTTTTTTTTTCCTAAGAAAATATTGAGTTTGATTGTCGTGAATGGCCATAAATGTAACAGCTCTGTAGTTGATTGTCTGGCAATAATGGAATGCAAAGAATTTATGATGTGGGACAGTAGACCATCTGGAGTTGTGGTTCTTGTTCATTTCTTGAAATAACAAACTAGTCTAGGTAAAATTGACAACTGGTCCAGTTTCTTGGTGGGCTCTGTCTGTAATAATCTTATAAATCCAGTCGAAACGTGGACGATGCAATGCCCTCTACACTTATCTACATGTTTCACAAGTTTTTAGCATTAAGAATTTTTGTACTATATCGATGTTTTGACAAAGGTTTTCCACATGCAGTACTGTCGGTTGAGCGATACTGTTAGTAGCAACGGCAACCAGATCAAGAGCAGCGTTGCCGGTGGAGCTTCTGCAGCCGGAAGGAAGACAGTCCGGAGGTGGTTGAAGGATAGGAAAGAGAAGAAGAAAGAAGAGGTGAGAGCACAGAATGCGCAGCTTCATGCTGCTATTTCTGTTGCTGGTGTAGCAGCTGCTATTGCTGCCATCGCTGCTGCTACTGCTGCATCGTCTGGAGCTGGGAAGGACGAGCAGATGGCGAAGACTGACATGGCGGTGGCCTCGGCTGCAACACTAGTGGCTGCACAATGTGTTGAGGCGGCTGAGGCGATGGGGGCCGAGCGCGAGCACTTGGCCTCAGTAGTTAGCTCTGCTGTCAACGTGCAGTCGCCTGGTGACATTATGACCTTGACAGCTGCTGCAGCTACTGGTAAGTTTATGTTGGGAATCTTGAATTTATATTTGAGAGATATTCATCATTCGTTCTATGTTTTGAAGATTTCTGCTGCCTTCTGTAGCTCTGCGTGGCGCTGCCACATTGAAGGCAAGGGCGTTGAAAGAAGTATGGAACATCGCGTCCGTTACTCCCGTGGACAGGGCGATGGGATTACCTAATGGTGGCAACGGTGGAAGAAATGGGAGTTTGAATGGAAGTCATAGTGGTGAGCTTGTGGTTGAAGAGAACTTTCTTGGAATTTGCAGTAAGGAGTTGCTTGCTAGAGGTGGTGAACTCTTGAAACGAACTCGAAAGGGTATATTTTTCATCCTCCTTATCTCGGTCTTATTACAAGATATGTTTTTGTTAGTGCTAAACTATGTAAAAATCAAAACTTTGTTCAAGACATGGATATTCAAGAATGAATGTTGCTTTCTAACATTTGATAGTATTGTAAGTGATGCTATTTACGCCTTTTCTTCGTATGCATTTTTAGCATTGTAACAGTTGCAATCTGTGGGTGTCGAATGCAGGTGATCTTCATTGGAAAATAGTGTCTGTATATATTAACAGAATGGGTCAGGTGAGCCTTTTCTTCTCCATGATTGAACAATCAAACTCTTTGCCTCTGATATTATGCTCGACTTTACGTCTAATCATCTTCAAAGAAACTAAAGCTAAAGCTACTGAAAAAGATACAAAATGTTGATCTGATCTTTTGAAACAGAGTTTTTTGATTCACATTTGACAGGTGATACTGAAAATGAAGAGTAGACATGTTGCTGGGACAGTCACCAAAAAGAAAAAGAGTAAGCCTTTAATTTTTTGCTTTTGTCTTTTTTACTTTTCCTTTTCTTTTTATTATGTGATGATGAGGAGCAGAGTTGGAGGTGGTGGGCTTTCTTCTATTTGGGGATTTGAGAAAGCAATTGTTTTGAGAAAACAGATAAAGAATGTTGCCATCTTTGTTTTTGTGAAAATTCGCAGATGTAGTGCTGGAGGTGATGAAGGACATTCAGGCTTGGCCGGGGCGCCACCTGCTCGAGGGTGGTGAGGACAGGAGGTACTTCGCTTTGAAGACAGTGGCGCGTGGGGTCGTCGAGTTTGAGTGCCGGAATCAAAGAGAGCATGATATATGGACTCAAGGTGTTACAAGGCTGCTTACAGTTAATGCAGATAAGAACAGACACAGGATCTGATCTCATGTTTCTTTCCTATGATTCTCTGGTCTTAAATCTTCAAGTTTGTTTGGAAATTTAGTGTTGTAATATATTTTTGCTATGTCTAATGTATAAAATGTGAGCTAAAGTTATTCTAAATGGGGTTATTTTGGTAAATAGTAAAAAGTAAGGTGTAAATCAAGAAAAAGGCATAATACCATGTGATCTTTTGTGGGAAAGAAAAAGGGGTGTCTTGGACTAGGTTTGGTCAAAAAATGAATGGGCAAGCAAATCCCATTGTTTTTTAAGTTTCATATTATTATTACAATGCAGATAATGATAATTTTGGGACTTTGGTTTTGGTCCCTTTAATTAGTTTAAGGTTTCTAATCATACTTCTTGTCTTTCTCCCTAATAGTTCCGTAGCTTGTCAAGGACACTAAATGAATCGAATACTAGAGAGATGATAAATGAGAACACAACAGATCTAATTATAAATATTGTAATTATCAAAAAAATGTCTGAATTTAAGACAAACCACAAATTCAGATTATCCACAGAACTGTTGTAGGAGAAAGCAACACACCTTCCACACATAAACACCATTCTTGTGTATAAACGGTTCTTGAAACACAATACCACTAAAAATCTACTTATAAAGAAAAAAAGATCACACTTTTTTCAACCCCTTCCTTTTTTCTTCAGATCAAAGATGGAAATTTTGAGCTTCTAGTTTCCTCTTGTGTTTGAGCTTGAGCTAATTATACAATCTTCTTTCTAGTTTCTTCAATCATCTCCAAAAATTGCAAGAATGTACAAGAATAGATTCACTATGTCCATGTACAGACAGCATGCTGCATCAATGTACTGATCATAGCTGAACCGTTTGATCAGATTATCTGTGTCGTAGATGATGAAGGCGGAGAAGATGAGCGCCCCCACACACCCGATCACTTGCTCCCCGATTCTCCCCAGAGGGAAGATGATCTGTCAACACAACAGATAGTGCATCAGCATTGCCTTAAATGCATCATATGTGAGATTAAAAACTAGGAATAATGGACTTTGTAATACTATAATTGATCTGCCAAAGTCTTTGAGTTTGAAATCTAACCCTAATGATGCCGAAGGCCATGAGCAACAGCAGGGCACAGAGCAAGAAAGGCCCCATGAAGCTGAAGTCTGCGCCTCGTTTTGCAGCAGCGAATGTGAACACTGTGAGGCCTACGGTCACGAGCAGAGTCAGGCCAGCAGCGAGCAAGACGGCATCACCTGTAGAAGGGTGAATTCTTGTTAGAATTCGCGTTTTTTTTTTTTGTAGTTCTTAGCTACTCAGTTCAGAGTTCTATGTCAAGGAGGTGTATTTATATATACATACTTGCAAAAGAATTAAAGGAATCTAAGCAATAATCTAAGTTAGTAAATGAATAACAATATGAAATATTACCTTTTCTTTGAGAGGAGCAAGCCCCCACCATGAATGACATTGCGAAGGTGAAGAGAAACAAAAGAATGTAGTTCCATGGATGTTTCTGACTAAAGCAACTCATCATCAAGCACACTGCATGTCATGATGGATTCAAATCAGTTAGTTTACAACATTATTACATCCATTTGTTCTAGAATGTTCCAGACCAAATGGAACTCTTCTCTTTGAAACAATCTACATACAACAATTAGAATATGATAGGCATTCTTGTCATTGTAATTAGCTTAATGTTTTTTTAGGGGATAATTAGCTCAATGTTAATTTAGAGGGAATATATATATAGGCACACATTTGTTAGCAGAAATTGCAATTTCCATTCAAGAATTCAATAATAACTCCTAAATCAGTAGAAGAATGTAAGCAACATTTCCAATATTCAAGAATGGCAACAAATACTACCATTTTTAATACTAGTTTTCATTATCTTTTATCCTTAAAAAAAATCTATTATTAAAACGATTGTAATAGTAGCACTAGCAAAATATCTCTGCCTAAAGGAGTCCCACAACTTAAAAAAAAGAAAAAAAAAAAAAAAGCAAGATCCGACATACATATATTCATGAACACGACCATGCATATGGAGTAACATATACAAGCAAAAATATGTGACAAGAATTAAAAAAAATGTTAGAAATGAAATAATTAAAGCAACTAATTTCCATCTCATAAACTAATCAATGATCATAAATAAAACATGCATCCCAAAATAGTCATATGGATCGCGTAGGCCAAACCCATGAGTAGAGTGGGCCGAGGCTTGAAACGGACTATTTTTATAAATAAGATTGAAAAATAGTCCATTTAGAGCGACATGGCCCAATCACGGCGATGTGCTTAAAAAAAGCCTAGACGAGGCCCATTTTCTCAACTGGGCCCAAACTTAACAATGAAATCATTCATATCATAAGCAAATCACCAACATTCATCGTAAATATAACAAATGTAGTAGAGATGTGGACATGATAATAAATTGTGGCGGGATGGATGGGACTTACATATAACGGTAAGAATGATGGCGGCGATCATGACGTAGAGGCCAGTGGGGGTACGAAAGAAATGTCTCACAGGTTGAATGAAAGTCATGGCAATGGCAGCGCCGAAGGTGATGAGCAACTGCACGCACAGTATGGAATAAACTTTACGGATGAAACCCCATCGCAGCTGCGGATTCTCTTGCATGCCCGGATACAGCTGCCCGCTGCCCTTCTCAATATCCACATTGTTATGTTTATTTGATGAAGAAAAGAATGCCATTCTCTCGCTCCTCTCTGTATATGTATGATCAACCAGATAATAAAATATACTTTGAATTTTTTCTCTGAAGAAATTTCCAAGTATGTGATTTTCTTGAGAGGGTTGATCAAATTTTTGCCTTGTGTGGGTGTGTGCGTTTATATGGGATTCAAAAGGGGTTGGATTTGTGGGAAAGAATTGAACAAGATCGAAGATGAACAAAAAATTAAACGGGTGGTGAGTTTTTTCAGACCGATGTTTTTGGGGAGTATTTTTCGTGATCGATAATACTCCTCTCCTAATTAATAACCGTGTTTTTGTTCTCTCAAAAAATAACCGTGTTTTTGTGTTTGAAATTAAGATCGAAATAAAAATATATATGCATAAAGAATTTATTATTTTTACTAAAAAAAAAAGAAAAAGGAAAGAAACAGAATCAATTTTCTCTCTCCACAGTAGGCGTCGACTACTCTCTCTTTCTAGCATTTTTATTGATTTGAATGTAAATAAGTAATGAGTCTTATGAACCTTGTATTTATAGATAAATAACTGTTCAAGTTGCCCAATTACGGATTGGAGGAACTAATTGACTTTAATCCAATTAAATCTAAGTTGATCAGGCTTAAATAAAATCGGAATTAACTTTAAACACAAGGAATAAATTGAAATCCTAGAAATTAATTATACGAACAATTAGGTCTCACAAATTATTAAACTAGTGCTTCAATATTCTCGCCGAACTAAGAATTTAGCTATTCATAATAAAATTAAACGCAAACAAATAAATTAACACAAACATTATATAAAATAAGGAACAAAAACTGATAGAAAATAGTCACCAAATTAAATAACTTGAATCTCCAAGCCTCCGTAAAAACACGAAAGAAAATAATAGTTTGTACGTATACTCCTAACAAATAAACGTCTGTAGCCGCTGGAATAAATAGTGTGTGTTATAGCGGCTGTCACAATATATATATATATATATATATATATATATATATATAGTACCGGCCTCTTCTTGGGCCTGACCTAAGGCCCAATCCAGGTGGGCCTATACATTCAAGCTCGGCCCATAGAGCTCGGCTCAATTACAGTCGACACCTACCTTGAAGACCAAGTCACGAAGCCCTACTTTGGGAGAAGATAGAATCCTGTTATGAAGGGAATCGGATATGCATGTATTAGGGAACAAGATATGTATAAGGAATCCAAATCCTAGAAAGATTAGGGCTCAATTCAAGGTTTATAAATAGATGCTAGATTAGAGGTTTAGATACGTTCAAATACTCATTGTACTCTCAAGTATAATAAAAGCTCTCTATATTCTCTCCCGTGGACGTAGATCACATCGATCGAACCACGTAAATCCTTGTGTCGTCGCATTATTGTTATTTTCTGCCATCTCTACAAACCCTAGATCTATCATATATATATATATATATATATATATATATATATATATATATATCCCCTAATAATAAACTAATCCTAATCCTAATCTAATTCCTCCTAAGCGGCTGTCAGAGAAAATCAAAATAAGGGAATTTCTAATCCCTTACAACGTCTGCCGCACTAACCAAAAAATATATGGGCTCAATTATTAAATTGGCCCAATAAAAATAAATACTAAATATAATTAATAGAGAAATTATCTAAAAACAAATCCAGCTCAACTTGCATCTTCAATTTCATAGCAAAATCGTCTTTTCTCGACTTCTTGCATCCACGTCTCTCCATTCTCAGATTCTACAATTTCTGTACAAATTAACACCTAAACGTGCATTATATCAACATAAAACAATAGAAAATCCTAAATTCTGAACAACCAAAAACATACTTATCAAATCTAAACCAACAAGTTGTCCAAGTTGTCTCGATTGTGAATATTAGTTTATATCTCATAAGATGCCGATTATATAATCTTCTGTGAACTACAACACACTATATAATCTTTAATATTAAGATAATTGGACAGATAATTAATATGCAATAATAAACATTTCACATAGAAGAATTATAGTGAAATAAATATCAATTGTATATAAGCAAAAAGTCTTGCTTTCGTATAGAACCCTTCAATTCTCCCACTTATACTAAAGCAAACTTTTAATATACAATGAGACTAATATTCATCTAGCAATATATTACAACTTCTCCCACTTATACTCAAAGTTTAACTTAGTGTGGGAGGAAACACATGCCCATGCCTTCAAGAAGCCTGTTAAAGACAACAACTGACACACTCTTTGTAAACAGATCAGCCTGATTATCAACTTCTGTCACTTTGTGCACATCCACATTGCCATCTTAGACAAGTTTATGAATGTAGTGATACCTTGCATCAATATGCTTAGTCGTCTAATGAAATCTAGACTCCTTGCAATTTGCAATTGCAGCCTCGTTATCATAATAAATCGTGATATCACTCGGCAAACCAGGAATTACATCAAGCTCCACCAAGAAGTTTTTAAGCCAAACAATCTCCTTAGCATCCTCACATGCCGCCACATATTCAGCTTCCATTGTAGATAATGCAATACATTTCTACTTCACACTTCTCCACACAATGGTTCCACCTCCTAGCTTAAACACATAACCTGACGTAGAATACAATTGATTCTTATCGGTTTGATAATCAGCATCTACGTAACCTACCAGAACCAGATCACCAGATTGATATATCAACCCATACTCTCTAGTCCGTTTAAGGCACTTGACTATGTGCTTTACAACAATCCAATGACCCTTACCAGAATTAGCCTAATATCTAGACACCATGCCTTAATCATCGGTAATGTCATCGACATAAAGCACTAGAAACACTAGACTCTCATCAATACATACTCGGTAAACACAACTTTCATTTGCACATTTTTCAAAGCCATAACCTTCAACTACATCATTAAAACATTTGTTCCAGGAACGTGAAGCATGCTTAAGTCCATAAATGGACTTTTTTAGCTTCCACACAAAATGCTCTTTACCTTTCTTTATGAACCCTTCCGGCTGCAGCATATAGATGTTCCCATTTTTTTCAAGACACCCGTTCGGAAACGTGGTTTTGACATCCATTTGTCAGACCTTGAGATTCATGTGAGAGGCCATTTCCATAAGAGTTCAGATAGACTTGAGCATGGCTACTGGCGAAAATGTCTCATCGTAATCGATTCCCTCTCTTTGGGTGAAACCTTTCACCACAAGTCTTGCATTAAAGGCCACAACCTTTCCATCCGATCCTTTCTTTCTCTTGTATACAAACTTGCATCATATGGCTTTACAGCCATCAGAAAGCACATATTTCTCGTATACATCCATGGCAGTAATAGACTCCCACTCGGAAATCATACATGACTCTCACTTAATAGCATCAAGATCTCCTAACGCTTCAGAGTAAGTCCATGGATCTTCTTCGATCACCGCTAATTCCATTGAATCCTTAGATTCATTAAGTAGAGTGTATCGACTAGGCAATTTTCATTGAGTTACCCTCCCACTACGACGAAGCTCTATAGCAAATTCAGTATTAATGGTTTGTGCAGGCTCCGACGATTGTTCGTCTTGCACAACTGGTGTACTAATCACCTCATCTCCTCTAACTTCTTAAAAGTATGACGTCACTTCTCTTCCTATTGCTAATCACATAGTCCTCTTCTAAGAATCTCACGTTAGTGCTAATAATGACTTTCTGATTCTTAGGGCAATTGATGGGACACCTTTGGTACGTCATGGTTGCCAGAAGGCAACCTTCCACTAATACTCTCAGTATTCCTCTACTTGAATGACAACCTTTCCCCAATGCTCGTAGTAGCAGGGGAAGTATGCCCTGCATCATGGAACCTTGTGCTTAAGGAAGATTGCCTTGTGGTAATCTTCCCCACTTATACTTTATCGACAGTTGGTCTAAAATACAGTACGGATTTGTCTTCTCGAGGCATAAATATCTGTGACAGACGTCAATACCGACCTATCACATCAACTAAAGTAGGGAAGTTTTCCCTACTTAAGTCGGCTTGGAGACTTTCAAAGTTTTCCCAAAATACCAGGAATACCCTTACTTTTACATGTATATATACATATTTCACTGCACAACAACAGGTATCAACTTCATTATCACGTTCATTTACCTCTAATATACGATAGAACTCGTTGATTTTTCTCAAGTTTCGTGTTGAATACACACTGACTTGATTGTCGGAGACGCGAAGCCGGTACACAACTCGGCGTAACGCTTTGAAGGTCGAAATTCAAGGATTAAATCCACGTGGAGAAGCTCTTCTCAACATAATCTCGTCAACACAAGGTACTTATTATGTGTTTACGATTCTTGAACATCTGTATGTTTGAGGATTACAAATCTCGACCCCATCAACTGGCGCCGTCTGTGGGAAATTCAAAACTAAGGCGTGAGATCTGCTTTATCATTTTCTTCCAAAAACATCTTGAGCATCAAGATCGATATATGCATGAGCTTGCTTTTCTCAAACCCATATCTGCATATATGATGAATTTCGTATGGATAGACCCATGAATAAGCATGAATGGATATATCCCTTACATGCATACATATCGAAGTATATCGGAGCATATCAAAGCATTATTATTTGTTGTCAAGAAAAATATGACCATGATTGTCTGCTGTCAAGAAAAATATGACCATAAAGTATGACGAAGCATAATTAACACGCCGCAAGTGCACGGGTGTACTTGAGCACAAGGAAGCAAGATTGTATTCCACAGAGACTGTAATAACCTAACAAGTACTACTTTCAACCGTCATTCTCTATTTAGACTTCGAACTTTAAATTGGGTTTATAAACTAACAATTATAACTAATAAAAAAAAACAAATAGAAAGCAAACAAAAGTAATTAGAAACTCAAATATGAAAAAGATATCATAAGGCTTCAATTTCAATGGATAATAAAACTTAGACTCTTACCAATTAACCAATTAACAAGGGACTCAACTCTTCTTAAGACAGTCACAAAATTAGTTAAAGCATACTCTACTACTTAACCGTGGATTACTCACTAGGGTTTTCATCTCTGACAAACATCATAAGCAAGTAACTCCAAAAAGATCCTAAGATTAATGCCCTCACACAAAGCATTTCTCTCTCGGTGATTTCGCAATGCGTGTCCTATATTCCAGTTCATGCATTAACCCTCATCTCTCGACTGTTGGATTAACACAACAAATATGTACAATTGGTGACCAATCAATCAAGCATGCAAGACAATTCAAGAATATAGAAAAGAAGAGAGGGACATAAATTGGTCATTTGATAAGAATTAAAGCTAATTATCCATCTACTCTATAACCCTAGGATATAAAAAACTTAGCTACTCATAATTAAATCAAACACACAATTAAAAGAAAAGGAATTCATAGACATTAAAATAGAAAAACCGTAGTCGAAACAATATTAATTCTCGTCTTGAACTCTTGAATAAGTCTTCAAAACTCCAAGACAAAGCTAAACAAAATAAAAATTAAGAATAATAATGAAAGGTGTAAGATGGTGTTCTCCTATGCAATCAAAGGAGTATTTATAGCCAAAAACTTAAGACAAAATGTGTAAGGAACAAATCCTAACAAGGAAGGGAATTATAATCGAAGTATGAAGGTTTTTGGGCTGAACTGCCTCGCTATGCGGTCGCATGCACGACCGCATGCGAGACCGCATGTAAATTATGTAGAAATCCCATCTTTTGGAGCAAAAATTGGACCGCATGATAGCGCGCAACAATTTTCAATCGGCTCATTCTCCCTCGTTTCAACTCCGATTTTGGATCCGTTTTCGCCTACGAACTCCTATCGAGCTATACTTTCATCCTATCATGTTCAATTTGCATAATTTTGACTCCAATTTTCTAAAAAATTAAACAAAGTACGAACGAGCATCATATTTCACAAAATAACAATACTTAAGCACAAAACTCATTCCAAACATGATTTCTAATATCAATTAAGCTTATAAAGATGAGAAAATCCATGTTTATCAGCAAACTAGTTGAGTTTGTGAAGAAAGAACGTGGTCAAAAGAGAAAGGAGGATGACATGAAGGAGTATGAGCACCCTAAGTCTCCAAAAGGAGAGGAGCCTTCCCAGAAAAAGGGACATATCCACATGATAGTAAGCGGACCCTTAGGAGGAGATTCCAACAGTGCAAGAAAGACCTTCGCTAGAGTTCCAGATATGCACGCAGTGGAGCGAGTGCATGAAGTAAGGAGTGTGGGAAACTACCTCTTGATACAATTCAGCCCTGAAGATGGGATTGTTGTTCTACGACCACATGATGATGCTTTGGTGGTCACCACAGAGATTGGTGGTTACGATGTCTCCAGAGTACTTGTGGACACGAGAAGTTCGGCAAATGTAATATTCGGCCATTGCTTCGAAAGCATGAAGTTAAACATTGAGTTGCAGTCCATCGAAACCCCTCTGTATGGATTTGCAGGAGGAGCTATTCATCCTCGAGGATTAGTTTTATTGCCTATGGCAATGGGAGAGTTCCCCTTGAGAAAGATGCACATGATAAAGTTCTTGGTGGTGGATACAACATCATCTTACAATGTGATTTTGGGCAGACCTGCTGACGAGCCCATATTTCGTGCTCTTTTCATGTTTGTTTTAGGTCTAGATAAAGTACATTTTTGTGTCTTTTGTGTTGTGTTTTGTGTTGTGTTTTGTGTCTGGGAGGACACTTGAGTTGGCAGGGCAAGGAAAGGAAGGAACTGGGCTAATCTGGAGCTAAAACACGCGAAAGAGTGAGGAATGGTGATATGAGTCAATGACCATAGAAGCTTCGGTCATGGCTCAAGCTACTGAGGGCATAAATCTAAATCTAAAGAAGAGCTGCTTCACATCCAGGCGGTATGGTCAATCAAAGACGTCGTGCGTTTTAGCCAGAAGGCAATAAGCTGACATATCATGGGCAAGAGAGACAAATAAATTAAGCAAGGCAGAGTGCAATGCTTGGGCAAGCTACTGAGCTGGCAGATTCCTATAAGGAAAGTAATTCCCTATTGCGCAAGGAAAGATTAAAGAAACCTACTACAACAGCAACACGAATTTAGTGATAAGAAAGGAAATATCTCCATACTTATCCAAAGTTGCATACAAGGAAGCAGTCGACCCGTTTCTAGAAGGCCCGTTTGTGGGTTTACCCTAGGTTTTGTAACTCTATAAATACTCATGCATGCATAGGCGTGAGAGGGGGGATTCGACACTTAATTTTTGCTTTTATTTCCAGTTCTTAGATAGAATTTCCTTTTGTTATTAAGACCCATTAGGGCGAACTTCTTTTATCCATCGTTTAATTCAAGTATGTTTTTCTTTAACTCTTTTGTTTTTGTTATTTACTTTATATCTAGCTAAACTTTTAGATCTGGATTTAGGGTAGATGATATGATGTATAACTTGTTAAACTCGTGAGGTCTAAGTGCTCTTGATAGTTGTATATATGTGTGTTCCCAAGGCGTTGGGAAAAGATTCTAAAGAAGTTCGGTGGTCACAGGTAACTCGGAAGGCCAACGAGCCCTGGGCACATACGGATTCCAACATCGTCCAGTGGTTTCCAAGTACCAGCCAAGGTTGCCCTACGCTCCTTGAGGGCGGTGACCAAGGGTGGCAGACTTGACAGAAGCTGGGCAAGATGTGTCAACGCTGATGAATGTCGGACAAAGATCCTCGTTATCTCACCTGTGTCGGAACAGGCTCACCTGGTGCCCAAAGCTACTTGATTCAACTACGCCCCTTTTAGTGGAACGCCAGAGGGGACATGTTGGGCAAGTAAGAAGATTGGCTAAGGTGTCATTGTCAAGACTCAAACATAAGGGTGGAGCTGGACGGACTATGTAGCGTACGTGGCGACGTGACAGTGGGGACCCTACATAGTTTTAGCCTATAACCGTTGACACACATATGCAGAAAATATATTTGAACCTATGATCGAGTGAAAGTTATACTCGTTGATTCGAATCTATATCTGGATTACCTTTATTGCTAATCTTTTTGCTTGTCAAGTTTCGGTTATTTACTTTCAGCAGTTTGCTAAAGGTGATAGTGACAGTTACCCAAGGCTATAGTAGATAGATACTCAATACAACTTTTTTGTGCCTCGAACCAGAGATTATCGCGAGCAACTCCCTGTGGGATCGACCCTGTACTTGCCAACTAGCTGTTCCTAGTGGTGGGCATAGGAGTGAAATACAAATTGTATTTTGTTGCAACTTAAATGACGGCTGCATCATGTTAAACATGGATTTTTACCTCTTTTGTAGTTTAAATGGTGTTATTTACTTGAGGAAAATCGTGTATATGGCAAGTATGAGCTTATATTTGATTTGTTTAAAAGAATGTGATACTTGTCCGTTTTTGGTGATTTTTGTAGGATTTGGTGGATAAAGTGGATAATTAAGCTTAAAGATGTAAGTTGCAGATGTGGTACGCCTTCGGATGAAGAAATGGGCGGAAAATGGAGGAGAAACGAGTGGGATGAAGTCTCAAGGATAGTGGTTTGTGCCATGCGGCCGTATTGCGACCGCATGGCATTTGCGCAACATGTGAAGGGGTCATGCGGTCACATGGCCAGCCGCATGACAAGGAGTTTTTATCGTCGAGTAGCCATGCGGTCGCATGGCCAGCCGCATGGTGATATCATCATACGCGCTTTGGCGTGTTTTAGGATTTTAGCTCGATTTTTACTTGTTTTTTATTTCTAATTCGGATATGAATTGTTTCCTATTATAAATAGGTCTCTTAGGGTTTATTAGAAGGCACTTTTACATAATATTTTAGCTTTGGCACGTAGAGGAGATTTTGGAGCTTTTGGAGAAGACGAGAGATTTGAATTCTTCACTACGGTTTTTTTAACTTAATGTTTAGAATTGAATCTTTATTTTGTTTTGCCATGATTATGTGTGGCTAGACTTTTCGTTATCTTATGGTAGAGAGTAGATGAATATTTGATTCGAGTTTTATTTTAATTGATTGATCACGACCTATTCTCCTTTTCTTTATTCTTGTGCTTATTTATGTTTGATTGATTGGCCAACAATTGTGCATGTAGTTGTGTTAATTTGATATCGAAAGAAGATAATTAACACCAGAACATAGATTAGGGAACATCCTCTTCAATAAAGTCGAAAGATCTTGAGATTAGGGTGAAGATAAAGAATCTAAGGATCGTTTAGGAGTTATATGTTGATAATTGATTGGACACAATAGTTATTAGTGTATAATCAACGGTTTATTTGTCGTAAAAACGAGCTTAAACTAATTGTGTGATCATCTTAGGGAGAATCAAGTCTTTTATGTGATTAATTAGTTAAAATGAGCTTGAGTTCACTTATTCATTGAAATCGAAACCATAAGATAATCTCTTCTCTGTTTGATTCCGAATTTACTTTCGTTGTGTTGTTAGATTTAATTGCATTTTAGTCTTTCTGTTGACTAGATTAAAAACCTTCTTAATTAAGAGTCTAAATAGTGGATGTTATTTGAAAGCAGTATTTGTGGATCTTGATTTCAATCTTTGTGGGTTCGACCTTGTTTACTACAATTAATCTGTCGGCAGGCAATCTTGTCCCAAGAGTAGCTACATGCGCTACTGAAAAAGAGCATTAGGAGGACTTTGAGTGTCCCCTATGCCAGGGGTGATCAAGGTTGCCGGCATGCATCTTGCCCCAAGAGTAGCTATATGCACTACTGAAAAAGAGTATTAGGAGGATTTTGGGTGTTCCCGATGCCAGGGTGATCAAGGTTGCCGGCAGGCAACTTTGCCCCAAGAGTAGCTACATACGCTACTGGAAAAGAGCATTAGAAGGACATGAGTGTCCCTGATTCCAGGGCTGATCAAGGTTGCCGGCAGGCAACTTTTCCCCAAAAGTAACTACATGCGTCACTTGAGATCGGCATTTGGTTGGCAGCAATGCCCCTATGCTGTGGGTTGAACAAGATTGTAGACATACAATCTTGCCCGAACACAATGGTTACCCAGAATGAATATTTTGAACAATTATCGTTTGATAAACTCCTACTTCTTCAGAAAAAAATGGGGGGAGAAGAATACATATATGGAGCAAACAACTGCAACTATATGCAACGAACAAGCATAACAAAAGCAATTTCAAGCAAGATTCCAAGCAAGATGTCTGAAGGCATGATATGCATAGAGGCTTACGGGCCACAAATTGTTCAAACAAAAAGAAAAAAAAATGGCTAGGAAGTCATTGTGACAAAAATCTTGTATTAGAAATTACAAAGAAATCACCCTACGTAGAGAAGTTGTTCGCCACTTCATCTCCTGCCAACTCCTCATTTGAAGTAGAGTTGGTTGCAACCTTGTCCCCTCCGAGACAACATTCTCGTATTGCGGAGTGATAATATCAGGAACAGAGGTGTCCTTAATCAAAGGTAAGTCTCTCGTAGTGGAACTGGAGATTCCTGTAGAAGAAACATCATAGAAAGGAGCTTCCATGATGGTCGATTCAAGATCAAGAACAAGATTGAAAACAAGTTTTCTAGTGCAAGCTTGCACCATAGGGATCTGGTAATCCGGTCCAGACGGAAGATCATTCAAACATCCCTCATCTACGCCGCCAAGTTAGCCGCTCTCTTCCGAACAAAGGGGTGAATGGTATGGCCGAGATGGTGCAAGTACTGATCAGTGCTTCTATAGGCCTCAACCATCCCTTCGGCCAACTTCTTCAGGAAGGCTTGACTTGCAGCTGTGCGAAAGACTCCCTGTTGACAGGCTTGGATGCTACCCTCATATTTATCCTTGCGAGCTTTGACCAAGCTATCAGCTTATTTCCTCTTCAGGGAAGCTTTCTCTTCCTCAGTCGTAGCGAGAAGCTTACTGAGTGAATCTATCTGCACTTTGGCGTTGGCAAAACTGGCCACCAACTTCTCACACTTAGCCTCCAGAATGGAAACTTGGAGCAGAGCTTTGGCTAGCTCTTCATTCTTTTCATGAGAGGAAGCTGAGAAATCCTCTCTTTTCCTTTCTTTCGCTTCGGCCAAGAAAGTGTCAGCCTAAGAAGGACGAAATAAAGAATTTTGACGGATAATGGTGGAAAGCCTATTTTTGAAAGGCATAAAAATAAGGGAAAAGATCAAACCTGTATCAAAGCACGGCCCGTGGAACTATGGATGGCCTCAGTTGAAAATCCAGTCATTTGAGACCTCTTGGATGAGTTGGTCAAGTGGCAAAACAAGCCGCGCATCGAGAACCTTCTGTTGGAAGTTAGAGGCACAGGAGATGAACCTCAAGTTAGATGGAGAATGGCTTGGTTCACATACCAGGAACGTTGCTTCCGGAGACTTTGATAATCTTCCTTCTTTTGGGTATTAGGAGGAGAAGGCAAATCGGTCATCGCCCGACTATGATTCCTAGTGCGCAATCTTTTTTGAAAAAAGACATGCAGGAGAAGCAGGAGCACACCCACTGAGCAGGGGTATTTTCTTGGAACCTTGTTCCATAGGAGAATCACCAGCACATTCCCCTCAGACAAGTTAGTCTCTGGCTTGGGGAACATGGGCAGGGGAATCAATCCCGGAGTGGAACCCACTATCATGACATCATAGTCATTAGCAACACTTTGAACAGTTCTCAACTACTCCATGACTGTCAAAAGAAAAGCATTACAGTCATCACATTTCTGGATAAGCATGCAGAAAAGGCTAAATTCAATCACGAATCAAAACAACCACCTACTCATTTTGGGTGTCGGAGATTGGCGAGAAGAAGGAGCCAAACCGAAAATACTCCAAGGCAGAAGGCTCCATAAGAAGACCCCGAATATTGAAGTTTTTCATGGAATTAGGATGAACACTCAATTCCTTCATGAATATGTGACTGATGCGACGTGGGATGTCGTGTCACTGAAAAAGTGGAATACGCAGAGGCGGAGAAAGAAGACACTCCAACTGCTCAATCTCATCCGGGCTCGGAAAGGTTGCCTTATATGGAACGTTACTACTGAAAATTCCTCAATTGACCTTGTCAAGTTTCCTCTTTCCAGACTTGAGGGGGGAGGAGTTGATGGGGGACACCTTTGGTACGTCATGGTTGCCAACCTTGTTCTAATACTCTCAGTATTCCCCAACTTGAATGACAACCTTGCCCCAATGCTTGTAGTAGCGGGGGAAGTATGCCATGCATCATGGAACCTTGTGCTTAAGGAAGATTGCCTTGTGGTAATCTTCCCCACTTATACTTTATCGACAGCTGGTCCAAAGTACAGTACGAATTTGTCTTCTCGAGGCATAAATATCTGTGACAGACGTTGATACCGACCTGTCACATCAACTAAAGTAAGGAAGTTTTCCCTACTTAGGTCGGCTTGGAGACTTCCAAAGTCTCCCCGAAATACCAGAAATACCCTTACTTTTACATGTATATATACAGATTTCACTGCACAACAGCAGGTATCAGCTTCATTATCACGTTCATTTACCTCTGATATATGATAGAACTCGTTGATTTCTCTCAAGTTTCGTGTTGAATACACACTGACTTGATCGTCGGAGACGCGATGCCGGCACACAACCCGGCGTAATGCTTTGCAGGTCAAAATTCAAGGATTAAATTCACGTGGAGAAGCTCTTCTCAACATAATCTCGTCGACACAAGGTACTTATTATATGTTTGCGATTCTTGAACATCTGTGTGTTTGAGGATTACAAATCTCAACCCCATCAGAAATAGCCACCTTTCGTTCCTTTAGGATAGCCTACAAACAACATCACCTTGGTTCTCAGACTCAACTTGTCAGCCTCTTTGTTCAAAACATGTGTCGACTACCCCAAATCCGAATGTGGTTAAGACTAGGCTTGCGCCCGGACCACAGCTCGGACGGGGTCTTAGGCACTGACTTTGAGGGAACCAAGTTTAGCATGTGAGCTGCTGTTTCCAATGCATATCCCCAAAACAAAATAGGTAGAGATGCATAACTCATCATAGTTCTAACAATTTCCAGAAGTGTTCGATTTCTTCTCTCCGAACACCATTCTGTTGGGGTGTTCCAGGTGTAGTCAATTGGGATGTAATCCCACTTTCCAACAAGTACTCTTTAAACTCCTTGCTGAGGTATTCGCCGCCGCGGTTAGATCGCAATGACTTGAGACTCTTGCCATGTAGCTTCTCTACTTCCACTTTGAATAGTTTGAACTTTACAAAATACTCGGACTTGTAGCGCAACAGGTAGATATACCCATATCTTGAGTAATCGTCAATGAAAGGGACAAAGTACTCATAACCTCCACGAGCTTGAGTAGACATAGGTCCACACAAGTCGGAATGAATCAATTCCAACACTTCTTTGGCTCCATACCTCTTGGCCTTGAAAGGCCGAGTCATCATCTTTCCCTCTATGCAAGATTCGCAGATTGGGATGGACTCGACTTGGAAAGAACCCAAGACCCCATCAGAAACCAATTTTTGGATCCTCCTTAGACTGATGTGACCCAATCTTAGGTGCCAAAGAAGAGTTTGATTCTCTTGAGAAGAATTCGATCTCTTCTTTTGGTTAACAGTTAAAGCATTACTTGAAGAACTCATAGCATGTGAACAGTAAATATTATAAAAGAGAATCAACAACATGTGCATAACCAATAATCTTATCATCTTTCGTAAGAGTCACATGTCCCTAAAAAAGAATAGAATATCCGTCTTTCCACAACTTAACCATAGAAATCAAGTTCCGCCGAAAGTCTGGCACATATAAAACATCTCTCAAAACTAAAACTGAATTCTCAAAAGATAAATGAACATCGTCTATGGCCGCAACGTCCGCTCGTGCTTCCGTTCCCATAGTGACGCTCAACTCTCCTCTACTCACCTCCCTTGTCCGCAGGAATCCCTGCAAGGAATAACAAATATGGTCAGTTGCGCCCGTATCTACTACCTATTTGTGGGTAGAACACGAACTTAGACATATTTTGTTAACAAGAGCAGAAGTCAAACCTTGAGCCTTCTTCAATAGGGGGCAGTCATCCTTCCAATGTCCATGTTTCTGACACTTGTAACTCATTGAAATGATTAATCATGCTTCAATTCATTATATATTCTAGTATTAAAAAAAGTTAATCTTGTGAGAGTCCAAGAATATATTCACTCGTTGAGTAATAGCTAATCAAACAATGAAAGATAATACATATATACAAGATATACGTGCAATGCATTAAATACTTTAGTATAATGCACAAATACATACAACGTGATGCATTAATACTTTAATATATGTCGAAAACTATCAAAACTATTCAAAATTGAGATTGTTGCAACAGAAAACGTAAAAACGAGAATAAATCTCAATAAAGTCAATCTCGAAGATATTTAAAGCCACACTAGTCGTCATCTTAAGGATACAACAAGCACTAACAAAAACTACAATTTCTTGCTATATATATGTGAATATGTTGTTGATATTTAGTATGTGTATGTCGTTGTGCATCTATGTCACTCCCAAAATCCATATAGAAAGCACACAAATTCGCATTTTGGTTGAAGAAAGTGATAATGTGAATTATAATATTTAAGGATCATTGTGATTGCAATCTTGGCCTTATTGCTTGCAAAATTCAAGTCAACGCAGGTTCACCGGCCGTATTCGAAAGGGAGGAAGGCCATGGGATTATTGTTAGTAGCTGCAGCAACACCTTCTACAAATCTCTCTGGTTTGAACAAATGAATCTCTATCTCCAAGTTTCTTGATTGTTGTGTTGCGCTAGACTTGGGATGTGAAACTCCATGTTGGCTGAGAATTCGTATTTCCGGAGATTCACTCTCTTCACAAACAACTTATCAAATAATGAGAACAATTAATAATATATCGCACAACTAATTTATTACTGAGATAATGCATTAACAACTATAACCAAATGCATAAAAATACCTAACATAATGCATAAATCAAGTAATTATAACATACTTCTGAATATCAATATTTTCAGCAAGGGCATACTCATATAGTTGAATCCAAGTTTTGAAGACTGTTAAATCGTCATGTATTTGAATAGAACAAAATCTAAGAACTCAGTACGATGAACCAATAGTGATATAGCAAACCATACGCAATAAATCAACTCCAATCACCATCTCTTACTAACATTTCAACGCTAATGAATATATAGAGATAGAAATTAAGAATGTTGGTAAAATGTATTATCACAAAAACAGGAGAAAAGGCAAAATTCGAAAATCACAACAAACAATTATCAGCGGAATAAGTATGCTTAAATTGGGGAAATCAAGTGTAACCTGAAATTTTCATCATCTTGAGCGCCTCTTTGAATCCATAATTAATCAAGTACCAATTGAAATAGAGAAACCCAGAAGAATTTCACATCGCAGAACAGAGAAAGCAAGCATAAACCTGTACAAATAAAAAGAGAAAGAATGGAATGCATACGTATGAACTGATTTACAATCTCAACGCGTAGGAAATATGTAAAATTACCGTTGTACCCTTAATGAAGCGAAATTTATTTAAAATCTACTATTGAATATCAACCTTTAAATCAACATGAATCAAATATTGAGATTAGTTCCTACTTCCTATATAAAATGGAGTTCTTATACGATCCTTTCCATATATATATATATATATATATATATATCATATAGTTGACTAATAATGTCACACTCCACGTTCAAATAAAGAGAAAATCATTAACAGTCGAAAACATTAGTACCACATTATTTATTTAGTCGTGAAACTGTAAAAAATCTTTAGTTGTTATTTGGTCAGAGCTACAGTAGCGAAGGATCATGTGCAGAGTAATTGAATTATTTTTAAATACTGTTTGTATGGAGCAGAAAATCATGATGCGCAAAATAAAATACTATGGACTAGTCCAGTAAATTATTTAATAAAATATACTGCCCACCTTACCTTTTTCGTCTCATTTATATGTTATTGCATATTCCAAACAAAATTTATTTCCTGTTATCCCCATCGCCTTCTAGAAAAAACTCCGTATAAAATCATAAATTACCGTAGTAATTTTCTTTTACGCATGTCCTTGCAATTTTCAAGTTGCTAGATTTGATTATATTGGATTTGAGATACAAAGAAGAAACTAGAATTTGAAATAATGAATCAAAATTTTAATAGCATCTCATGTAAGGATGGAAATTAGAGAAAAACATAACGACAAGTTAGATAAATTCAAGTATGAAAATTATAATTTTTTCTTAAAGCATAAGAAGAAAAAGCAAAAGCAAAAAACAAAGCTGCATACTTGATCCAAAAAAACATAATGGTTTGCCTGATTTGTGATCCATTTTTTTTTATGTGATTTAGTCTATGAATTTACTTTTTATTAATTACCTTATCTAATGTTGATGAAGCACGCATCCAAATGGTAAAGCTAAGAACACCATAAATTTTTTCTTAACCAAGAACCAAAAGGTCTATGGTTGAAATTGCATTTAAAGTATGAGTTGTTTCTCTTTTTTAATATTGTGGATTACATGAAATTATTTATAACATACCAAACATCTCGTCTACTAGTTTAAGTAGATTGTCCTTAATTGTAATTCCATAAAAAAGTAAAAATTATGATTTAATGAATTAAATTTTCATTTTTTTTTTGGTTCGTTAATCTCATAAATACATATTACAATTTGAATTAAAGCTTTTCTTGGCAGCAAACTCACCTACCCTACCAATAATACCAATTACTCCATAAGCCACCAAACATGAAGTTGTGATTTTATTTTATTGTTAACATTGGGACGCTAATATCCTAATGTAGATATCAAAATGTGAATAAAATACGATGAACGCGAAATAAAGTCTGAAGGCCCATCATAACTAGAGCTACATATATACTGTTCATTCTGTCCCATGCTATAATCTGCAGTTAATAAATTACATAAACTATATGCCAAAGGAAATAAATGTAACTCATCAAAATCAAAACATTAATCAAATTACATAAATGGACATTAAAACGAAGAATTTAGGGGGAAAATTTTTTTGAAGACCCTTTGCTAGGTATCTATTTTTTTTTTTTTTTGGGACTAGTTGCTAGGTATCTATTTAAAATCCGTTTAATAGTTCCCATTTTCAAATTTTAATCAATCAATTGCAAATTGTTGGATCACAGTTCCATATAGTTGGAATCAAAACCAGTCCAATTCCAGTTTAATTGAACTGTTTCTGTAACCACAATTTCGGTTCCGAAACCGTTGATCTCTATTTTAGTTTCAGGTCGGTTTGAACTTACCAATTCGGATTAATACCACAATACAATTGCAATCATATATAATTTGGAAATTTCATAAGTTACCACTAATTTACCACATAATATTTTTTTTGTTGGGTAGTGCTATTTAGATATTGTGGCCAACCACACTAACTAAAAATAGTAATATAGATTTTGAAAAAAGAAAATAAAACTGTACTCTAATTGGAGAATCTAGAACCCTAAGGGAAGATGTGATTATTTCTAATTTTGCAATCAGGTTTCTTTTTTTACGCGTGTAGTTGGCCACTTTGCGTCCGAATAAAATTATTGATATTTCTTATAGTGACAATTTCTTCTTTTATATATATATACAATGTCACCAAGAACTTTTATTATAATCAAAACCCAACAACATGAAGATAATAATAAAAAATAAAAAGACTAAAGTGCAGGAAATTAATACAGAACTAAACAAACAAAAAAAATGAGAAAGTCAAAAGAGCTAAAATCTATGTAAATTAGAGTAACACAAACAAAAAACAATTAAATAAATTTGGAAGTCTTGTGAAAGTCTGAACCACTTAACAGTCTGTTGTTATCTACACTAGTGTTCGCGCGGCGATATTGTGTTTGTACATTTTTTATTTATTTTGAGAATAATATTGTGTTTGTACATTATATCTATATATATTAGCAAACTCAACAATAATAAACTTGCCTAAAACAGTTACTACAAAAGATGCATATATTTCTTAACACTAAATCACTAATTAATGGAGTACTACTATATTCTCTCTCTCTCTCTCTCTCTCTCTCTCTCTCTCTCTCTCTCAAGGCATGAACATCCTATCCCTGCACTTGCATCTCCATGCCTCCGGATAATACTCCAATTTCATACTAAAACCGGGATGAATCGGGACGTGAACCGGCTGACACGGCCTGCACCGCCCGCACTTGGATCTGCATGACGGCGGCGACGATCCCGGCCCGCCGAGTCGCCGCCGTGTCATAACTCGCTCCGCTACCTCCTCCCTCATCTTTCTCGCCCCAAGACCTACCAAAACACGCACACCACACACATAAGCTGGGATAGTGAAAATTCACTAACTATTTTGCTTCGATAATTAAAATTAAATTAAAGTATATATGGAGTGGTTATCTATATGTGTATATACTTACCGAGCTGGCGAGAGGGGCTGAGGCTAAAGGCTGAGGCCGAAGCAAGGAAAAGGAAAGCCACGGCGGCGAAGAGTGTTAATTGGCGGCGGCGGCGGTGATGCGGCGTGTCCATCGCCGCTGGTTGTGGTGATGGTGCACGGCGGAGTAGAGGAAGTGGGATCGGTGATGAAGGAGACTGCGAAGATTGAGTGTGTGATTGTGTGTTTGTGTACATGTGTGTGTGTGTGTCTGAAAAGATTTATATTATTGCTGCAACCGTGTGTGTGAGTGAGTCCAAGTCAAAGAGACATACACATACACTGTGTGTGTGAGAGAACATGGGAGTTTTATTTGATTTCATCATGCAAAGGGGTGAAATATTTGATAGGGTAGGTTTTTAGATACTAAAGTAGTAGTAGTAATAATAATAATAATAATAATAATAATAATAATAATAATAATAATAATATACTAATTTTCCTTCAAAAAAGATACTAAAATAATTTATTTTTCTCATGTAAATAATATACATAAGTACGTATGTTGTATATTCAATATTTTATACGGACGTGGTAAATGTAACACAACATTTAACATTAACAAAATTATAAATACTTGTGTGTGAGATTTTCTCAGGAGCCAAATATATATTTACATAAAAGGTATTCATATTGTAGAATCCATATGAAAATTTATTTGTTATTTACTGACATTTAATAGTATTTGGATAGACTACTTAAGGATTTAAATCAGTGAGACTGACTCACCTAAGACTTCTACTAAAATAAATTGTTTATATTTGTGTAAATCACAAATCGGTTTTATTATGGGACCAATGAACTCTTACTTTAATTTGGTCAATATTTTGGGGTGTACATTTTGTTGTTTTGCTAAGTTTTCAACAGTTCTGTATATGTAATTGCATAGTTCTTAAGTCTATTTACAAGTCAAATTTTCATACAATCAAGACATTGTTATCCATGGAACTGTTGTATTATATATAATTGATCAATAAATAATATTGTGTACTACTCCCTCCGTCCCGCCGAATACGACTTAATTCATATGGGCACGAAGATTAAAAAAAGGGTATTCAGTATAAAGAAAGTGTTTAGTGTAATGTGAATGCAATATTTTATAATGCTAATAAAGTTATAGATGAGATGGTTGAGTGTGTAGTACTAGTGGGAGTAGGTTAGTGGAGTTTAGATGAAATGGTGGACCGTGTATATAAACTAATTATTTCCTTAATTTAAAGAAAATAGACCAAGTATAATGGAACGTTCCAAAATGGAAAACAAACCGTATTCGATGGGACGGAAGGAGTATGTGTTTTAATATAAAGAAAGTTTAACCTATGTGTATATGATTTTGTTGGGCCCAAAATCAAATAAAGCAAAACAATTGTACGGAAAAAAGTAATTTGGAATTTATAATTATTTGGAAAAACCAAACTCTATCTAATATACTAGTAGTAATTAGTTAGTATAGATTTCAAAGGACGAAAATGTATATTTTTCTTTCTAACCCTAGCCGCCGCTAGTTAGTAGTATTATCCAATTTAAGGATCCCGCAATGGTATTTAAAGAGTACCTCTTGAACGTATAAAATTATGGTAACTCATAAAGAAAAGAAAATAACTTAGACATTGAAATGTTATAAAAAATTCGAGTACGTATTAACATCTTGTGCGAATACAAAACTATATCGGAGTAAATAATGGAAATATTATTTTGGTCTCAAATAATACCTAGAGAGAGAAAAAGAGCTCGGACTTGGTGTTGGCGTACCAAAAAAAAAAAAAAAGTTGATTTAGATAGTTTTGTTCTGTTTTGATCTATTTTTATGGAGAAAAAAAGGTAGGGAATGGGTCCAACTAATAGGATGGATTGATTGATTTGTACAGCCTATAAGACTGTCCCAATTGATGTACAAATGCTATTTGCTATTGCCACTCGGTTGTCTTCTAATTAAATGAAAAAAAAAAAATTACTACATGTTCTTTTATTGGGAGAAAAAACCAAAGAGTCATGACATTAAATTTCCAAACGTTTCAAGCTGTCGTATTTTTATTCCTGAAAAAAAAAATTTGCCTCATAATTTTAAACTTTTAGTTTCGTCTGATTTTGCAATCCTACTCGATTTCCGACGAATTTCGAGCTGACATGGCAGCTGGGAAGCAGACGTGGACACAATTGAAACGATGTCGTTTTATAGCTTTACTAACAACGTCGTATTGAGGATAATTGAAGTAAAATTCGATTCATCTTATAAAATCAATTGAGGGCTACAATCATATAGCCGAAATGGAAAAAGATAACAACTCGTCGATCGAAAGAAGAGAACCCACAAAGTTCATAGCTAGTTCGTCGTTGAATCTTCGATTGAACCTAAAGGAGGTATGAATCAGTCGAGGGTTTTTACGTGAGCATAATATTCCTGCAGTATTGAAGACCTCTCACACTCTCGAAAATTCTAAGAGAATATTACTGTTGTAATCGCCGAGCGATAAGTCGCGTAAATATACCCACGTCTGCTTTCCGGCTGCCATGCCAGTTTGAAATTCGCCGAAAATTGAATTGAGTTGCAAAAATAGACAAAGCTAAAAGTTTAAAAAATTACGAGCCATTAACCCATAAACAAAAGGTGTTTGCATTTCTTTAACATCAATAGTTTAGAATTTGTATTTCTTTTCTTACACGATTTTATTTTTATCAGATTAATACAAACATGAGTATAACATGGAAGCAAAAAAAATATAACCATGCATGCATCAATTTGATAAGAAAAGAAAATTTATGTGAAAATTGCAAAAATGTGAAGTTCATATTATTGATAGGGTTAATTGTCAAATAAATCCTGACCTTTTGTTAAATTAACTTTCACCTTTTAAATCTGCCTACAAATTGATCACCTTTCGGTTTTTATAATTTTTTCCAATGCAAATTATTCCGGTCAAGTAAAATGAAGAAGTCATCTCCTCGATCACCGTTGACTAATAACTTTTGATTACCCAGAAACGGGAATGATACACAACGGAATCAAGAGGGAAAAGAAAGGGAAATAGAAGAGAAATATAGGGCAATTTCTACTAAAAATAGAGATGGACAAGTTAAACCCTCATATTATAAGTCTTTATTTTTCATGAAACGACGACTTTTAGTATTTAAAATACCACGTCCTTTCATTAGTCGTGGCGATTTGCCATGTCTACATTTCCGGCGTCCAACTTAGCATTAATTTGGGAAAAAAAATATTATCCCGGGAAAATTAGAAAAAAAGAAAGTGAAATATTTGTACACAGATTTAAAAGGTAAATGGTTAAAATTAGAATTTGACAAAAAATCGTGATTTATTTGGAAATTAATCCTTATTGATATCATGTTTCTAAGACTGGCCGCAGCGGCTATCTCGTGGGCTATCTCGAGACAGCCCCGGCGACGAGACACGCCGTTGCGGCAACCACTGTCTCGAGCAGGCGCGTGTATTACACACGCCGTAATTTTTTTTTTAATTTGGTGCGTGCATTGCACGCACCATACAGAAAAAAAAAAAATACAGCAACGACTATGAGTTCAACGAGCGAAAACGGCTAAATTTTGCCGATTTCAATTTTTTTTTTACACCACATTTTTACCTATAAATACTATATTTCATCACACCATATTCACACTTCAAATCTCCATTTTTCTCCTACAATTTCATCTTTTTTCACATCTATTTCACATATTCATCTCTCAAATGGATCCAAATAATCTATGGTCGTCGTCGTGATGTCCCCCTGAAATGGCGAACGACGGTACATACAGAGGATATACGCCGACGGGGCTTGATTCTATCAACCTCAACTCGTCTGTCGGCGAGTCCTTCCACACTGTGTTCGGCGACAAAGACAGTTCCTCGTCCGAGGCGGCACAAGCCAAAGGCAAGGGGAAGGCACGGGCCGATCTCACCGTCGCAAATGTCCCTCCTTCTCCTCCTCCGGCCGCCGGCGCCAAATCAAAGAGGCACAGTTACACGGTGGAACAAGGCACCGCCGTCGCCAAAATCTGAAAAGAGGAGACGTGCAACTCCATCCTCGGCAGAAATCAAGGTGGCGACAAGTACTGGGGGAAAGTGGTGGAGAGGTACAACACCATGTTCGACGACGACCTCAACTCAAAGACAGTGAAGAGTTTCTTCGGGCCGATCTCCCACTGGGTGAAAGAGTGGATGATCGCTTATGACAAGGCGACGAATAAAAGGCCCAGCGGCGCCTCCGACGACATGGTCATCGAGCAAGCCCAGCAGATATACAACGCCCATGAAGAGAGTCGCTTCAAGCATTTTGGTGCATGGGAAATTTTGCAGGACTACCCCAAATTCCTCCACCTAGAATTTCCCGACGTTCCGTCCATGAAGCGGACGAAGAATATGGCAGAAGGCGCCTACACCTCATCTGGAACGCCGCACAGATCGAGCGAGGCAACAGAAGAGGAAAGCACGGCTCCCCCCCGCCCACAGGGACGAGACGCGGCAAAGGCGGAGGCAAGGGCGCTAGAGAAAAGGGAAAAATGAAGGTGAGCGAGGAGGCAGAGTTCGGGTCGATGGTCGACTCAACAAATGAAAGGCTAAGCGGTATCATCGCGGCGAAGAACAACCTCGCCGAGGCAGTGAGGGAACGTGCTCGGGCGAAACAAGACGCCACCGATTTAAAGATCATCAACACGGATACGTCAAACTACACACTAGAGCAGATGCAGCTTCATATGATGTTGTTTGCCGACTTCAAGCGACATCGAGGATGGGAGTAGTCCATTTTTCACCTACAACGACTATGGTTTTTTTTTATATTTCTAGTAATGTTTGTTTTTTATTTCTAGTAATGTAATTTTTTTCTAGTAATGTATTTTTTTTTTCGAGTAATGTATTATTTTTATTTAAATTAATGAAATTAGAATTTTCTTATTAAAATTAATGCAAAATACAAATTCAGAAATTCCTTAGAGATACCCCTTAGAGACAGCGTCACTGCAGCTCACTGTCTCTATCTCCAAAAAATCCTTAGAGACACCCCTTAAGGACAACACCACTGCAGACAGGCTAAGTAATTAGAAAAACTGATAATGGCTGAATGGCTCAAAAATCGTGTATTTAGCCCAAAATGAATATAATAATTTGTTCCAATTCAGTCAGGCTACATGCATCGCGCCTTCAAGGGGGAGTCTCGAGGGTGGCTCGAGACAGGGGGAGTTCGAGAACCCCGCGTGGCAAGTCACTGCGGCTCGAGACCGGCTCGAACACACGAGACCGACTCGAAGCCGGTGCATGGCTTGCACGCGCTACATTTACGAAATTAAAAAAAAAATTATAGCGCGTGTTTACACGCACCTAACGTTTAAAAAAATTAAAATTCGAACGATGGCTGGCTTCCTAACGGCTAAATGCCGATGTAATTATTTTTTTTTTCCTTTTCCTCCACTATAAATACAACCTCACAATCCTCATTCATCCCACACCAAAAATACAACCTCTTTCTCTCTCAAATTCAACTAAAAAAAAAATGTCTTCGTCGAGTTTTTCATCTTCGTCGGTGGAATATGTCGAGGGCGGCACCGACGACGAGGTAATGGAGATGATGGCGGACGTGGATCGACACATCCGTGCACACTTAGCGGCGCAGAAAAAGAAGAAGAAGAAGGCGCGGGAGTTTGTCGACCGCAACCGAGAAGCGGCGTGTGCGCTCTTACACGCCGACTACTTCGCCGACAACCCCACCTACGACGAGCACTTTTTCCGACGCTGTTTCCGGATGCATAAGCATTTGTTCTTGCGCATCTGCAAGATGTTGGAGGACAACGTCCGCTACTTCACGCATCGACAAGATGCACTTGGGCGGTGGGGGCTGACGTCGGTGCAAAAATGCACGATGGGCGGTGCGACAACTGGCCACCGGTGGTGCTGCGAACTCCTTCGACGAGTACCTGAAGATCAGCGATAGCACAGACCGGCTTTGCCTCAAAAAATTTTGCCGAGCAATGATCGACCTCTTCGGCGAGCGATACTTGAGGAAGCCAAATGCTACCGACACCGCACGTCTGCTCCGAATGCACGAGGCGCGGCATGGGTTTCCGGGGATGCTTGGGAGCCTGGATTGCATGCACTGGGCTTGGAGGAACTGCCCAAAAGGGTGGGCGGGTGCCTACATGCGCGGCGATCAAGGCGTGCCTACCTTAATCTTGGAGGCGGTGGCGTTGCATGATTTGTGGATCTGGCATGTATTTTTTGGGTGTGCCTGCTCCAACAACGACATCAACGTCCTCAACCAGTCGCCCTTATTCGCCGACGTGCTTGAGGATAGAGTTCCACTGTGCACCTTCACCGTCAATAACAACTGATACGACAAGGGGTACTACTTGACCGACGGGATCTATCCTGTTTGGCCAACACTGATCAAATTGCCGAAGGTTGAAACTGACCCAAAGACGGCGAGGTTCAAGAAAATGCAGGAGTCGGCCAGAAAGGATATAGAGCGGGCCTTTGGAGTGCTCCAAGCCTGATGGGAAATAATCCGGACTCTGGGTCGGTGCTGGTACACGAGGCATCTCTGAGACATCATGTTCGCGTGCATTATTTTGCACAATATGATCATCGAAGACGAGCAGGACGATGTGGAGAATTGGAGAGACGACTCCAATTATCCGTCCACTAGCGGGATATCCCATCGGCCCACTCGATCGCCTTTAAGACCTATCTCGCTCAGGAAGCCGACTTGAGAGATCAACGAAAGCACGTTCGGCTTACCAATGATCTCACCGAGCACCTTTGGCGCAAATTTGGACCTCTACCGGAATAGTCCAAATTTTAATTAATGTAGTAGTTTTTTTTTTATTTCAATTAATGTAATTTTTTTTATTTCAATTAATGTAAATTTTTTTATTTCAATTAATGTAAATTTTTTTATTTGAATTAATGAAATATTTTATGTTATTTTTATTGATGGAATTTTATGAATTAATTTAATGAAAATTGAGATTTATTTAATATGGTGTTGGAGACTCCTTGGAGACCGCTGTGATGCAAAGGTAAGGGTCTCTAAGAGGTCTCTAGTGCTGGAGACACCCTTGAAGACCACTAGTGGTCCCCAAGGGATGCAGATAACCTCATAAATTTTCATGATTTTTTTTTTATCATTTTATCATTGAATCATTTTGTAAGATATAGTTGTAACAACGAATATAACATGTGATGAATCCACTCACTATAAAGTGAAATTAAAGTTAAACAAAACTTGAATTAGATGTGACAATTTGAAATGTGCTGGTTGGTATTGTCATGTATCTTTCAAACACCAATATTAGATAGAGTTTGGTCTAGTCTTGTTTAGCTTTCCCCAAATTTTGGAGTTATTATTGCTAAAATTAAATTAAAAAGAACAATCATAATTGAATAAGAATATTAAATTTTATACCTATATTTTTTTTCTTTTCAGTTGACCGTTTCATATATGAGAAAATGTCTAATAAAATGACAGCGCTTTTTTAATTTAAAAAATATACTTGTTTATTGAAACTAAATATTTATAGATAAGGATACACAACTCTCTAGAGACTGAGGGTTACCCAAAATAGAATAACTCTACTATTCAGGGACGACCGAAAAGGAAAAAATGACGACTATTTAGAGACTGAGGGAGTAGTTTTCATTACATGAGCATATATGAAAAACTTGGGTAACCCTTTACTCTGATCCTATACCCGTAATTTTTGGATATGAGAGCGGGTATGAGTTTTTCAAAAACAAAACTCTAACGGGATATACCCGTTAGGTATTGGGTACACCCAGTCTCGATCAAGAATTATTTTATTGTTATAATACTCTCTGTGACCCTTAAACTTATGCATAGTTTTTCATTTTCGTCCGTCTTTCAAATTTATGCATAGTCCATTTTAGGAAATAACTATCTCACTTAGTACCTTTATAACTTCTATATATTCACACATTCTACTACATTGGCCTATCATTTTCTGTCATTTAATTTTACTTTTTCTCTATTGACATTTACTTTTTAGGGTAGTGCTATTTGGACATACTATGTCCAGACATACGATGGTAAAAATAAGGATTTGACGGAAAATTTTAACTAATAATTTAATTTCATAGTTTTGACAGTTTGATTATTAATAAACACACTTTTTAAATTTTAATTATAAAGTTTCATCCTAATTTAAATTCACAAGTTCAGGACTTGAGTGTGGACGAGAGTAAAATTTGGGAATAGGTGTACGTGAGATCGATTTTTTGAAAGAGGGTCTGAGTAGGAAAGAATTTGAAGACAATCGGACAATGTTTTTCTATTTCAAGCACGTATGTCCAGACATAATATGTTCGAATAAAATTATTGTACTTTTTATCCACTCACATTTTACTTTTCAAAGTTTTCTTAAAACCCATGTTATCCCAAAGTATGTAATAATTTTGGGGGTCGGGGGAGTATTTTACTAATATTTTAATTATATTATTATATTGAAAAATAAAATAATATTTTTTCCTTCAATATTGATATATTAATACTAATAGAATTTCATTTGTTTGCTACTTTGCTTCAAATATTGAAATATTTGGAACTTTATATTTTATTGATGTTGAAAAGTTTGAACTTTGTATTTTGTTGTTGATTTGTTGTTGTTATTTTATTTGTATCCTTGAAAATTGTCAAAAAAAATCAAGTTGGAAATATGTGTAAAATGAAAAAAATGGGGCTATCTTTTTTTAATGGGTAAATTGGATATTGGGTGCGTGATTTACTAAAACAGAATGGGTATAGAGATGATAGTTTTGCCTAATTGAGAAATGTGTAATTGGGAACAGGTAGGAAGGTACCCGTAAAAATCAGATCTGGTATCCATAAGTACCAGTTTATTTTTATGCAGCCTTAGTTTTAATCTTTTTGTCTCGACTCAAAATTTTCAAAATTCTTTATTCTGATGTTACTCGATTATAATTAGTGAATTTTTGTTTCAAAAAAATAAACAAAAACTGAAAAGTAAGAGTCAAATATTGGTGAAATCTTGGTCTTACTGAAAACCAAGGATAAAAATCAGTACGACATACATTTATTTTCAAAATTTTACAAACCTAGGAGCAGGCCTAGTGGGCCCAACTAATATTAGAAAACTCAAACCCACCCCCTCTCAGAAAGCTTTCATCTCGTTTCTTCAGAAATTCCTGCCTACATCTACATGTACACCCTCGTTGCTTTCAAGATTTGCTTAATCGAAATTTTGGGTAATTGTTACTATTCCTCCACTTTATGATATCGACATTCTTTCCTTATTTAAGTGTCAGATATTATTCTTTTCTAAATAAAAAAAATTACACTTTAAAATTCTTCAAAAATAATGAGATTTACCCACTTTCTATCTTTTTAACCTTATTCTTAATTTCCATGCTGAACTATAACATGACGATTTGAATGGATCGGATAGATTATTATTTTATTTTATTCATCTATCAATAATATAATTACCCTATTTGCTATTTCAATTCGTCTATAATATTTTGTCACTTCATTTATAGTAATGGATTCATATAATTATATTTAATTTTATTTACATTTATAGTGAGATTTTTACACTACTCACAATTAGGGATGGCAACGGGGTCAGGGTCGGCAGAGCAACTTCCATAGTAGCCTCATCAGGCTCATACCGACACTTATCTTAGTGACGGCGAGAGCGATGAAGTGGATGCACACGAGAACACTACCTTTTAAAGGAGCATGAATTCTGATGACTATGATTAGGAGGAGTTGACCAGTCCAGAGGCATTGGATGAAGATGACTACCTGATTGAGCCGATAGTGTTGGAGGATGTAGAGGAGCTATACGATCAAGAACTAAACGATGCGACTGAGTATCTGGTTAAGACTGTTGTGGTGGAATGTGCGATGAGCTATGCCTTCCGGATTTGACGGATGGGAAAGGAAAAAAGAGAAGAATATTTGCCGGTGTTCGGGTTTCCCGAGATTATTGCCAAATTTTTGTCTTATTCAAATTTTTAATTCATACCATCTGATTCATTTCTTTAGAATTGTTCTTTCCTTGATGCTACTGACACAGTGGCTGATGGTCGTTTCTTGCAGGGAGATTGTGAGGACTGGGATGAAGATGAGTGAATCCAAGCGATGAAATGGCTTAAACTCGAGAAGGAATTTGGATAACACTGGTTCCCGTCGGCTGGCGACATTAAAACTTAACGTTGCGTGGGAGGCAACCCACGGTTTGATAATCGTTAATTTTTTTCCTTTAATTAGTTTTTTTTTCTTTCATTTAGTTTAGCTAGGTTGCTGGATCGTAAGCTTTGTTATTTCCTCGGTTGATTCTTGTCATTCCCTCAGTGAAGCCTCGTATCCCTCTCTCTTATTTTATTGTTACAATGAGAACATTATCTGTTTTTCTTGTGAGGGGGGAAGGTATTTGTTATCATTGATTATCTTGCTTTGTCCTCACTAGTCTTATTTTGATCTAAGTTGTAAATATGATGATTGGATTTGATGAATGATGTTTTGATGGACTTGATTGATCGAGATATTATGTTATGAATTGGTTGTTTGTGATCATTGCGTAGTTAACTGTGGGGCATTTTCGTGTTTGGATGATTGATGCTTGATACTTGAATGTGGGATTATGGTGAGAAGTTTGTGTTCTAAATGTTGTATCCCAAGGTATTCCAAGTCTATAAAAAAAATAATAAAATTTTTTTTAGTCAAGTTGAGAGGCCTCTGCTCTTCTGAGAACCACGAGCATGAGAAATCACGTGAGGGCACTTTAGATAACCTCTAAATGTTTACACCTCATGAAGTATGGCCACATATAACTTGACTTGACTTAGAACTGTTTAATTTTGTCTGGTGATTTGAAAGGTTCTACCCCTCTTTCTTATCTGTTCAAGTTGAATTATTATACGAGAAATGGGTATGGAAAACCATGCTAGTATGCAGGAATTTTTTCGAGAGTAAACCTAGTGAATTTTGCCTGGAATTCACCTTTTTATCTTTTAAGTTGTAGTGTGGCTTGGAATTTTGGGATACAACAGAAATTTATGAAATCTCCTTGCCTATAATTCTGTGTTTGAATGATGAGTGGATTGAGTTCTTGTGTGAAAGACCACTCGTTGCTATGTGTGAATCACGTTCGATTGAGGATTGATGGATTATTTTGTGATTGATAGGATGTCGGGGCTTGTTTCGTTGAGTTTGATTGATCATTTTCATTTTTGAAATGAGATTTGTTTGAGGACAAGCAAGGTTTTGTATGTGGAGGGGTTGTTTCACCCATTTTTGGTCAAATTTACTATAGGTTCTTAGATGTATTTTTGACCATATTTCGTTTGGTTTGTATTTCGTATCACTGTGCCTTGACTTCGTGTTAAGATTTTGGCATTTTGTTTCTGTATGCCTTGATTCCCTGTTACGATTTTGTCATTTCGTATCACTATGCCTTGATTTTCTAGTTAAGATTTTATCATTTCGTATCAGTTCCATGTTACGAATTTTACGTATCAATATGTCTTGTTTCTCTGTTACAAATTTATGATTTCGTATCACTTTGTCATAATTCCATGTTACGATTTTATAAATTCGTATCAGTTTGTCATGATTTCATGTTATGAATTCAATATTTCGTATCAAATGTGTCTTGTTTCTCTATTACCAGATTATGATTTCGTATCAGTTGGACATGATTTCATGTTATGTTACGAATATGGATGTGTAACACCACACTACATAATAAAGTAGTTACGAAAACAAAAAATCATAACACAAACACAAAATGCAACAAATACATTCGTAACACAAAAACGTAAAAAATCGTTGTGTTACGAAATAAACAAATCGTAACACACTAAATCATAACACAATAAATTGTACCAAATCGTAACACACTAAGTCTTACGCTTCTCACGGGTCGAGTTTGCTTTGATTACCGACCTCAAATGATATTCTGTAACACATCTGTATTATATATATTGGACTGCTACGAAAAACATCATCGGATTTTATGTCTTGTTGTAAACCTGTTAAGAAATATAATTTCGTGACACAGATATTGCTGATACGAATTTCAAATTTCGTAACATTATGCTCCTTTCGCTTTTGTTGTGAACTTTTGTTACGCCGTAAATAATTCTGCTGTTTGAACGTGGTATCACTGTTACGAAACTATAAAATCGTAACATATTGTGATTGGTAGCCTCGTTACGATTTCTAATTTCGTAGCAATATGTGGGTTGTATACTCTGTTACGATTTTCGTAAATTCGTAACTAATTCAGCTGTTTTAAATGTGGCTATTTAGTTACGAAATTTGTATTTCATAACACATCTGTGTTCTATATATATTTTAGTCCTGTTGTAAACATGTTAAGAATTATCATTTTGTGATATAGATTGCTGATACAAATTTCAAATTTCATAACAATATGATTTTGTTGTTAATTTTTGTTACGCCGTAACTAATTCTGCTGCGGTATCACTGTTACGAAATTAATAAAATCTTAACAATTACAAAATCATATCACTACATGCTAAAGCTATTATGAAGAAAACAAGTCGCAACACCAAAGCAAAATCGTAACACCAAAACAAAATTGTAACAAATCGTCTCGTTACGAAATCCACAAATTGTAACACAAAAACAAAATCGTAACAAATCTTCTTGTTACGAAAACAACAAATCGTAACACATAAAAAATCGTAATAATTACAAAATGGTAACATGACACTTCATAATAAAGCAGTTACGAAAACAACAAATCGTTACACAAAAACAAAATCGTAACAATGAGAAAATTCTAACACCACACTACAAGATAAAGCAGTTACGAAAACAACAAATCGTAACACAAATCAAAAATCGTAACAATCGTCTTGTTACGAAAACAACAAATCGTAACAATCGTAACGCAGTTACGAAAACCAGAAATCGTAACAACTACAAAATAGAAACACCACACTACATGATAACGCAGTTACGAAAACAACAATTCGTAACAACTACAAAATCGTAACAAATCAAAAAACTGTACAAAATCATAAAAAATCGAAAAATACAGTGAAACACAGATGCAAATCAATACTTCAGCAACCAATCCATCAATCAAACTTAAAAAGCTACAAAATATAAAACAATCTCAAAATCACAAGTCGCGACTCGCAGAAGGAAATTCGCGAAATCGACTTCAACCGTGATGTCGTCAGTGGCGGCGGCTTCTTCTTCTCGGTGGTTGCCGGAATCGGAGGGAACTGGTTCTTCTTCTCCGTCGGGCTACTCGTCACGGTCGCTTTCGGAAGCCATGTGGAGGAGATGAGGCGGAGGAGACGAGGCGGAGAGAGAAAAGAAAAAACAATGATGAAGAAGAAAAGAAGCAAGAAACAAAAAGTGAAGAGGAAAGAGAGAGAAAAAGATTAGCAGAAATAAGAAAGAGAAACAAGAAAAATTAGAGAACAAGTCACGTGAAAGCAAGGAAAAAAGAAGAGAAGGAGAGAGAAAGGAGAAAAATAAGTGGCTTTTATGAAAAATAAGGACATTTCCGTCCAAAATACCTTATTTTGGCTAAAATTTGACAATATTAAGTTTCTTGATAAATATTGTAATCCACATACTTAAAGTGGTTATACAGATGGATTAACTCTTAATAATACTGTGGTGGAAGTAGTATTAGTATTTAATATTTAAGATAGAATATGTCTCTTTTTTCCGTTGAATTGCATAGATATTTTCAAGTAAGTGAGGTCTTAAATTATGATTTGATATATTTACTATCACAATTATGTCTTCAAATTAAGTACTAACAATCAGAGTACTGTGAAAGTCTCAATATAATGAATTGCACGAAATATAAAATTTTACTAGAATAAATTTTTCTATACTCTTCTCGTATACGAATAATATTTTACTTTTCTTTCCGGTCCGTTCATAAATAGTTCAACATATCTATTTTAGAACATGATTACATTTTCTTCATCACTCCTTGTTGTTTCTCCATTCAAATATACTTAGTTTACTTTTCTTAAAACTCATGCAACATTCTAAAACATATACTACTATTCGTATAAATTAATATAAAATAAAAATCCAAGCTTAGAGCATCCACTACAATGGTTTAGTAAGACCAAGGTTAAAGCACCGGGAAGTGTGATTTTAATAATTGGTGGTGTTGAGTAAGACCTAAGTTGATTTTTCCATTATGGTGGTAATGAGTAAGACTTAAGTTGAAGCACCGGGAAGCGTGATTTTAATGATTGAATAGATTTTATTTTGTTATTATTTTTTTATCTATAATAAATATTATAAAAAATTACTTAATTAAATTCAAAAATTAATAAATGACAATTTTATTGAATTTAAAAAAACTAAAACATACACTAATTAATAAAAAATACAATAAAAAAAACTGCAGAATTACAATAATTAAAAAAAAACAAAAATGAGGCCAACTACTCCCAATTGAATTATTTTGTAAGTTTGCGGACGACTAGGCCTTGCGCCTCCTTCTGAGCGGAAGTAAAATTCAACGTGTCTGTATTATAGACACGGTACGCCCACTGCTCCCTCGCTGAAGCGGCGTCCGATGCGAAGTTCTCGTTGAGTGTTGTCAACTCTCTTGCCGCCGCCTCCCTTAACGCCGCTTTGCCCTTCCTCCCCTTCTTCACAGCTTTCACTCATTCGGGGCGAACCTGCAGTGCGTTTGCATCGCTCGCGGATGTGGTGGATGTGGTGCCGCTAGCAGACGAAGTATACTCGCCGGCTTCATTTATCCGCGTCCGCTTTGGAGCTGTTGGCTTCTTTAGGTTGGTGAAACTCGGGATATGCCTCAAGAGCTCCCACGCAGCCCTATACGGGAACTCTTTCCCATGTTTGGCGGTGTACCTATCGTGGGCCCTTGTGTATAGATCGAGGTCGTTCCGCCCGCTTCCGAGCTCATCTTCTTCTTGGATGTAGATGCCGGCGAAGTTCTGGATCTGTTTCTTGGCGCAGCCCCATGCGCTCCTCATCGCATCATTTTCTCTTGAGAAGACTAGGGGTGGAGGTCGATGCGGGTTCGGTATAACCGAACTGATAACCGAATACCCAAAAATCGACTAAGGCTGATTTTTCCTACCGTTCACCAACCCGATAAGCATATACGGTTACCCATTAACCGATTCGGTTAACCGAATCGATTACCGCTACCCGATTAAATCACCGAAGTTCAAAAAAAGAACTGGAAAAAACTTGAGAAAATGCAAAATCTCAACATAAAAATCGAAATTCCAATTTCCGATACCAAACTTGAAATTATAGCAGCAAAATATGAGCCTATTTATAAATTTTCAATTCCAAATCCAAGTTCCAACTTCCAAGTCTTCCAAGTCGACTGACTTCAAGTTCATTAGTTTAAAATGCAAAAGTAAGTACTTACATACCCACAGGAAATAGCAATATGATATAGTTTAATCATGAATCAACAAAATATGAAACATCTCCCAACAAAAGTAAACTAAGCATAAACCAAAAAGCCCATTCTTCAATTTAGATTTGAGATTCGACTTTCTTTTTCTGTTCCGACAGACTTTGTGCTTGAACCGATTACAGTCCCCGAACTTGCCGTCCTCGTCTCCATACCTTTCATCTGGGTGCTACTACTCGGTCCAGGTTCATCTCTTCCAACTTCAGCTTCAAGTCCCATAGCACCAAAAGCATTTAAAACTGTAAATAAAGTTTAAGTAGTTAGTATTCAAGAATAAATTTAAGAAAATATATATTATAGATCAAATTTTTACCCCTAAGATATTCTTTTTCCTGTATTTCTTAGGGTTCATCTTTTTCGTCTTTTTTGAAAGCTGATCTCAACCAATCCTCATAGCAAATAAGGGCTTCAACCATGTTTGGATTCAAGGAGCTTCTAAACTCGGATAAAACACGCCCTCCGGTGCTGAAAGCAGACTCGGAAGCAACGGTTGAGATGGGAATGGCCAAGACATCCTTCGCAATTGCACATAGAATAGGAAATCGAAGACCATGTGTTGCCCACCACTTCAAGATATCGAAACTGTCGACCACAGTTGTTGTCCCATTTTGATTTGGTTCTCGTTTTTTAACTTCCTTGAACTTTTTCTCCGCTAAATATAGGGTCAGCTCTGAGCTATCAGGATCATCCCCATCATCAACACTACTGTCTATCATCGTGCTACATGTATTAAGATGAGTTGAACGACGCTGAATATATTGTTGTTGAGAAGAACAACTTTCTTTAGAAGGCTCCGGGCGTAGGCGTTCTTGAATTTGGAATCATGAGGCTCTTCTTATAAACTTCAAATAATTCTGAAATAGCTTCTCGAATCTCATGCAATATTTCTGTTGCTCGTTGAGATCCATATACCTTTTTCAAATATTTTTCGATGTGCTTGAGCTTCTGCCTAGGATCTAACAAGGCAGCAATATAAAGTATCTTGTTCATTTTCGGATTCGATTCATCAGCCTCGTACCAATATTTCGCAACCTTCAGCTTCATCTTGGTTGCCATTGATCGAATGTCGTCATCAAAATGTCGCTGCAACTCAGCAATGAGATCCAGAATGTCACACATCTCTTTAAAGAACAAATGAGCTGTGACATACTTGGTGCCGAAAACGAGACGAGTCAGGTCAAAAAATTTCTGCAAATAGTCCATCATCTTCCTAACTGCAATCCAGTCTTCTGCTTGCGGTGGCCCAATCGGTGCATTCTTGTACTTTTTTTGACTCAATTCCGAAACAAATGCGGGATTCATCCCTTCGTAAAGCTTTATTACAGCTTCATAGGGCTCGGCTGACTCCAACATCAGATAGGTGGCATTCCATCTCGTTGGCACATCCTGACTCAATGATTTTTGGTAGCCATTTGTCAACAATTTCTTGGCGAGTTCAAATTGTTCGAGACGCTCTGGTGATCCCCTGATAAACTTGACAGCCTCTCTCACTCTTCTCACAGAAATACCAATCTCCTCTAAGCCATCGGACACAATAAGATTGATTACGTGTGCCACACAACGTAAGTGCATATACTTACCACTAAGTCCCACCGACTTCAAATTTATCTTTCAAGTAACGAACAACAATGTCGTTGACAGATGCGTTGTCAACGGTACAACAAAGAATGTTGTTCACACCCCATTCATTCAAGGCTGCAAAAACGGCTTGCCCTATGTCGTTGCCTTTATGACTAACAATCTTTTGAAAGCCGATTATCTTTTTCTGCAACTCCCAATTCTTGCTAACGAAGTAAGCTGTAACACAAATGAAATTTGTGTTGTTGATTGAAGTCCAGCAGTCTGTGGTAATTGAAACTCTTCCATGGCCTTTTTTTTTGGAAAATTGACTTCAGATTTCCCTTTTGCTCCAAAAATAGTATAACACAATCATCTCTTATGGTCTTTCTACTCGGGATCTTGAACATGGGAGAAGCACGCGAAACAAACTTCTTGAATCCTTCATGCTCCACAAATCTGAACATGAGCTCATCAAGTATTATCATCTCACATAGACCCAATCTGATTTCCTTTTGATCAAACTTCCAAGCAGTTAACGACTCCCCCGATCCATCATCTCTTGTCCCAGCTTGGTAGTTCAACAAGGTCTGACTTTCTCCTTCTTCCTTTTTTTCAAACATGACTCTGTATGGTTGCGTAAGCCCATTGTACCGTTTTTCCTAGAGTCAGCTGCAATTAATATATGGCAGTCATCACATTTTCCCTTCCGTTTTGAAACGGGGGGGTCTTCAACCATAACAAAAACCTCAGTGAATCCTTTCCAATGAGGACTTCGATGTTCTGGCCTCTTTCTCTTCTTTGTTGCTGGTTCATTTTCTGTGCCAATAGTGTTAGTTTGTTTGGAAGCTGATGTATCTTCTGCAGTCCTCTGGTCCCCTTCAACACCATTACTTGCTTCTGTCGGAGGAGTCCGAGGAGGCCGAGGAGGTTCAAGAGGAGGTAAATCTCGAACGGTAAGATCCATCAAGATCTGAGAAATTAAAATACAAATAAATAACCATCAATTTCACTACTTCTCTCCCAAATTCATCCTTAAATAAAAAATTCAAACTATAATAGTACTATAGTAGTCTGGGATGTAACATTAATAAAATCAAATTATAGAATATACAACTAGATTATAGAAACAGTGAAACACAAGCATCCTAACTTCCTCAATCCTCAGCAGTCAACCCTAAACAAAATTAGCATGATAAATAGCCTAACTTAATTTTGCCCCAAATTCCAAATTCAATCCTCCAAATAAATTGAGAAATTAAAAGCATAAACATTGAACTATAACGATTACATAAACGCAAGCTAAGGTAAAGGCCCTAAACATAACATATTCCAATAAACGCGATTCGAGAAAGAGAAACTAACCAATTAAGATCTGAGACGGAGACAATGCAACGGGGCCGGAGTGAGCGTGCCGACGAGCCGTGTTAACTGTAGACTGTAGAGAGTCTAGAGACTTGAGAAATGTAAAGTGAGAAGAGACACTCTTAGAGTTAGAGAAATTGTAAGGAGAAAAATAAAATGAGAAGTGAGAAGAGCGGGAACGGGAACGGCGGAGGGAGGCAGGAGGCTGGGATGTAAAAAAGTAAAAGTTGAGAAATGAAATAGGGTTTGGACTTTGGACTTTGGGGTTTGGAAATTGAAAGAATAATAATAAATTAAATAATGAAACTAGTATTACAAATAAAATATTATGGGCCTTCTAAAATGTTTCGGTATATCGGTATCCTAAGTCGGTTAACGGTTATTAACCGATAACTGCAAACCCAAATAGCCCAACTTGAACACCGACCCATTGACCGACTTAGCCGGTTATCGACACCCGATTAACCGTCGGTAAACGGTACGGTCGGTTAATAATCGATTAACTGCATCCGAACAGCTACCCCTAGAGAAGGCGGGAGCTATGAACTGGTTGAAGAGGTTCATTATTTTCTCCTAGAACGTGTTTGAGGTTTGGTAGTTGCTGGTGACCGCGTCTAGCCCGAAATCAATGTAGCACCATGCGAGAAATTCAATTTCAGCGGCAGTGTAGTTAGGACCTCGTAGTGGCTTATTATGCTCGCCGGTTGAGGTTGCGGGAGCTTTCCCCTTGTGGCGGGCCCTTCCCTTCCCCTTGGCCAGAGAAGTGGCCGTGCTTGAGGATGCGGGAGCTTTTCCCTTGCGGCGGGGCGGGAGCGGTGGTGTTGGCTCGCGTTCCTCCGATTCCTCTTGTTGGGAATCTCCGTACGCCTCTTGTTGTTCCTCTTCCTCTACCTCAACATCGTCGTTGTTGTCGTTGAGGTTGAAACGTCTGAATCTTGCAGTAGCTGATGGCAGTTGTGAGAATTGCTCGTACCCGAATGTCGGGGGGAATTGAGAGTACGTCGGCGACTATGAGTAGCCGTAAGACGGAGGGAATTGGGAGTACGCCGGAGACTGCGAGAACCCAGCCGACGGAGGAATTGGGAGAACCCCTGCGGCTGTGAGAATTGCGATAACCCAGTTGACGGGAGGAATTGGGAGAACCCCTGTGGCTGTGAGAACCCCGTCGACGGGTGAAATTGGGAGAAACCCGGCATCTACGAAAAAGATGCAAACCCGGTAGGAGCCGAGTATTGGGAGAAACCGGGAGAAGGGAGGAATTGAGAGTTTAGATTCGCCGGATTGAGAGATTGGTTCGGTGGGTTTGAACTGCAATACTGCTGGTACCACGAATTGAACTGCTCGTCAGCCATTTTTTTTGCACGAAATAAGATTGAAAGCTTGAAGTGGTGTTTGGAGAATGAATGGATGAAGAAGGGAATTTGTGTGGAGAATGAATGGATGATGAAATGGTATATATAGTGAAAAATGAGGGGTAGCCGTTGTATACCTGTTGGATGAATTGTATATAGCCGTTGCTCTGCAATTTTAATTTTAATTTTTTAATCAGAAAAAAAAACAACGGATCAATGGGGACACGCCACGTGTCCCCATCTTGTTGCTTCGTTGAGTCTAAGGCTGGGTCAATTTACCCAGCCTTCGACACAGGGTGGGTCGAGCGCCCCACAACGGGCTCGACACAGGGTGGGTCGAGCGACTCTCGACGCCGGCTTCGACGCCTCCGCTCGCCCACTGCAGTGTATGCTCTTAGGTGATTATATCCTTTCTAGGTCAGATACTTGAGAGTTTTCTATTTCATTTTTCTTTTGTAATAGAAACAAGAAACACATATTCTGTACCAATCATAAAAATACATGTTGACGGGTCGACACGAAAATTGATTGAATAATAAAATTATAGCTAAGCACAATTCAAAATGCTAATTTTAATGTAAAAATGAAGGGCCGAGCTAATCGAGTTTGAATTAATCTCGGATTGAATTGGCCGGTCCAAAATTCTATCATGATATTTTTCATTCTATGCACGCCTAATTTCGTGAGGCCGATCAGACTGATTTTTGAAAGTTATAATTAGCGGTGGAGTCGATTCTTCTTCGTATTCACATTAATCCCTAATAATATTATCCATAAATTGTTCTTATAAATTGTACACTATGAATTATACGTTTCTCGTTTCTCGGCATAACCTGACGTAGTTGTTGGAGAAATTAACTGTTATTAGGACTCAAAGGCGACAACTAAAGTGTACCCTACATTTAGAGGTGGTCAAAATAACCGGAATCGGTGGAACTGAATCGGAACCGAACCAAACCGAAACCGGCGGTTCCAGAATTAGAACCGAACCGAAACTGGCGGTTCCAGAACTGGAACCGAACTGCCGGTTCCTTTTTGGAACCGAGGACCGCCGTTGAGGCGGTTCGGTTTTGGTTCCAAGAATGTTGAACCGAGAACGGTTTTGGTTCGGTTCCTCTATGTTTTTTATTTTTTATTTTGTTTTTTTATATTTATATCATAATTCATATTATATCACAAAAATACTATTATTTTAATGCATAAATATACATTTATAGAAGAAAAAAGTAGCAAAAAATAAAAAAAATACATATAATTAAAACTTCGGTTCCAAGAACCGAAGAACCGAACCGAAATCAAAACCGCCGATTCCGGTTTGGAACCGAAACCGAAGAGGTAGACGGTTCGATTCCGATTCTTCCGAAGTAGAATCGAGAACCGTCGTTTCCGGTTCCGGTTCGGAACCGAAACCGAATTTGGCCATCTCTACCTACATTGACATAACAATTATATTTTTCAATTAAGCACTCAAAAAAAAAAAAAAACAACAATAAATATCCACTCATCTCCCCCAACACAAAAAAACAACAAATATTCACGTTAGCTTTGAGCCTTCCACGCACATTAGATTTTTTAGCCCTAAAGTGTAGTTACATGCCATATTTACAGCATCTAGTGTTTTTTTTTTTTTTTTTTTTTTTTTTTTTTTTTTTGTTTATATATATATGTGTGTCATACGATATTTGCAACTCAAATTACTCAACTCAAGTATCATGGCATAACTACAATTTTCTTTATTGTAATTACTTAAGTGATATAACTGATTAAAATCACTTAAATGAAGTAGCAAAATTCTTAAACTAATAGTACATTACATATTTTATATACTCCCTCCGTCCACAAAATGATTGTCATTTTTGTTACTTAAATTTGTCCACGAAATAGTTACCAATTTTGCTACTCCACTCACATTTATTGTAGAACCCTTACTCCACTCGCAACAATATTCATTATAATTCACTACTACCTACCATTTTCTTAAAATTCGTGTCAACAATTTCGTAGATGGAGGGAGTATAATATTATGCTAGTCAACAATGGTGGACAATGGACTCCATTGTGAGCACGTACCAGCATTAAAAATATAGAAAAAATAAATTTACAATAATATGACAAGTACTCACAGGGGTGTCCACAACAGATGAATATCATATGTCTAATATAAATAAAAGGATCATATAAATATCATGTTTTAATTTCAAAAAATATATCACTATAAATCCAAGTTCAAAAGTTCATATTTAGCTGATTTACGAACTTTCGAGCCAATATTATTATAGAGATTAACAATGCTCACGATCTTTCATTAAACTTTGTGTAGCCCAATTTTGAATATAACCGAAAGCACCATGCACTTCAAATATTGATATTAGGTTACAAATTATTAACACATGAATAAAATTAGTTTGAAACACACAATGCAAACTTTTGTGGTAAAAAGAATATTAATGATAGGTACTCCCTCCGTCCCGCTACATTTGTCCTGCTTTTTTTTTAGCTTCCCGTTACATTTGTCTTAATTCTTTTTTGAGAAATAATAAAGGAAATTAGAGTTCAGTTAACTTGGTTAATTATGTTCACTTTAATTATTCCACTAAATATATTTTTTCTTTTTAATTATTTTTTCCTTAATTTTTATGTTCAAAAAAATAAAATAAATGCAGCGGGATCGAGGGAGTATTAACGGGTTTTTTTTGGGTGGGGGGGGGGGGGGGAAGGGGGTTTGGGGGTTGTGTGTGCGCATTGAATGAAAATAAGTGTAAAAGTGGGAGGGCCCTCAAAACGGGTGGCAATGGGTGGATCTGGCTCGAAAATCAATGGGTCTGGGCTGATTCAGTTAAGATCAGAATAACTAATTAATGGGCCTCTGATTTCTGCAGTTAATGACTTACCACTTTTCGTGTGGATTTGGGCCTGTTGTTTCAAATTCTGTACATCTCACTCACTCGGGTCAGCCGCTGCGGGTCTGGGTCTGGATCTGCCCGACACCGAATCCAATTAATGCTCCTCGTATGGAATGTGCACCGCGTGGGGAGATTATTGTGTAGGTGTACATTATTAAAATGTTATCATGTGAAAGGTAATTAGCGATAACTTATCGAAAATTGATGAGAAATTATATTTTAAAAAATTAATAAAATTATTAGAGAGTAATACATGATAAATAAAAATAATATATTGCTTGTTCATATTATTTACGTTAAATTATTTGATTATGCAATCTACTGAATTCGTTTAGAATTTTTATGTACTTAAACATATCTCAAATTCAATTAAAAAATAATTTTATCACATGTTTACATCTCAAATTCATATAGTAATGTTTGTTAAAAATTCTAATCTAATCTATCCTCATTTCTTTGATAATTTTCAAAGCTCTAGATTATGAGTTTAACATAATATTAACAAAAAAAAAAACTTGAACCATCATTTCGCAATCATCCCGTCTACCCCACGGTTCCGACTCAGAACCGGCCCGTTAACTACGATATTGATTTTGTAGAAAATAATAGTAAAAGATACAAAGTTAATTTTCAACTATAATTTGAAACTGCATAATTTATTAAACTCGTTTAGAATTTATATAGATTCAAATTTAATTTAAAAGTGACTGTAATATTCGTTCTCGTCCTTAATTTGTATATAGAATAATATTCGCTAATTATTTGAACTCGTTTGAATTTATAAATTATGTAAATAATCAAATATCATGATAAAATTTGTCACAATAAAAAAATCAAATACATGTCACACAATGTTTAATATTAAAAGTTCATATTATATAGAACCGTCGGTTTGGAATTGGCTTGTCTGCCAGTTTCAAGTCGGAATCCTCCCGTTATGTTGAACTGCCGTAATTGAATTGACCCCGTTATTTTGAACTGCCGTAATTGAATTGGTCTGTTTACCCCCACGGTTTGGATCATAATCAACCCGTTGAACATGATCTTTATTTTTGTGTACAATAGAATGCATAATGCACGACATGTATAAAATAAGTAGCACGTTATATAATACGACATAATAACATCTTAAATTTATAATAAAAAATAAACTATTTATTTGACCAACTGATTAATTGGGCCCTATTTTTATAGATAATTTTTAAATGTCTCTTACTTCTCAAAATCAATGTGGGGCAAAAATATATTTAGCTCTCAAAGAAATTATCCCACGTCGATCTTATATGAGAATTTAAGTTTCTTTCAAAATTGTGAATCAAATAGTGTAAAAAATTATAAATTTTCAAATCGAATATCCGCGAATAGTATTATGAATCGAATACGAATCAAAAAATATTCGAAGTCGATTCGAATACTGATTTGAATATGTGAATAATGTCACAAATTTGAATTTGAAACCATTTATTCGGCCAACTAATAAATTGGTACTATACAAAAAATAATTACTTTTTCGGCCAACTAAAGTTTTGGTATATTAAATTAAATTAAATTATTATTAGACTATAAAAAATAGTTATTTATTTGGCCGACTAATAAATAAATGGGCAAAATAAAACTTGTGGTGCAAAAGATGAGAAAATACATATTAATTCTAGGTATTTATAGGTTTTTCAATAGGTGATGTTTCATTGAATAATCGATGTGAGACATAAAATTTTAGTAGATATTAATCTATTATTTTATATTAAAGGATTTTTTTCAAAGTAAGAATTTGATAGATGACATGTGCAAATTCACAATTATATTGTTACATATTTGATGATTTAGCATTGTTGAAGACAATGCATTATATTATTTCTTTATTTTCCAATAGCATGAAAATATGAATTTTGTATCCATATATATTGTGTCACAATTGGAACCTATACCATATGGTGTAGGAGGCGAAAATAATGACATTAATTAATAATACATATTAAGTAGAATTAATATGTATTAAATATTAAAATATGATAGATATTGAGATTGAGATTTGATTTTGTTAAGATTTTATTTCCATGCTATATATAATATATAGAATATAAATATAATAAATTCAGAAAATTTGAAAATTTAGATAAATAAGAACGGAGGAATTTAAGAGTCGTCGTATCGCACGGATCCGTTGGGAATGGCACTGGGTTTCATCACTGCCCTTTACCCAACACATCACAGCCTTCTTATATTCCAAGTGCGTCCTAAAGTTGCGGACGATTGTAAAATATCTATCTTATAGATATTTTACCCAAAAATTGGACGTCTGAATTAACAAGACTGAAATCACTCGATCAAGCTGTAAAGAGCGGAGAAGATCCATTGCACTTTCATAGGTATGCTCCTTCACAGCAAAACTAACATGGCAGATAGGCAATACGCGGCCATTCTTCGCCCAATTTTAATCTTTCTCTTTTTATCTCTTCTATCCCCGTCAATTCCTTTGAAACTCTCTGACCACGTTATTTTTTACTGGTAGGCTTACAATCCGATCTGCAAATTACTTCTTGAGTTGATTGATAATCTCCATTCGAGGGCTATGAAAGAAAGACTGTCGAGTCGAAGGGTAAGGCTTTCGAAAGTCAGGTTATGGAATAGAAATTTTTGAGGCAATTGTAGTTCATGGGCTTTCCATTGCGATTGATACGACTAATCGCTACTCCATTTGATTATCGAAACCATCATTCTTCTCTTTTATGATATTCGACAACCCGAGGATCCTTTTCAGCTTGATTTGGAACGCAGTCGGACTATCAAATCCGACTTAGCCAAGCTCATCAAGCCCCTTATTTAGGAGGAATCCGACAAGTTTCCGAAGGGCATTCCATCTGCCGGGTCTTTTGTAGAACGACTCATCCACGATTTAGCTTCAGAAAAGGCAAACGGGGGGAATGGCCCCAGTCCCACAAAGCAAGAAGTGGATTGCCTTAACCGCTGGTTACAACTCGCTGTAAATTCTTTTCAAGGACAATGGACCATATAAGTTCGATCTCGAGGAGAGCGAAGAAAATGCAAAAAAAGAAGTTGAGCTAGCCCCAGGCTGCAGTCCTCTGGTCGAAGAAACAGGACTTTTTCCAATCCCTCAGAACTGGAACCTTCGATGATACCACCGATACCACGAGACTGGTGTTTCCCATTGGCGATTGCCCCTCGCCCCGGGTATTGATCCGCGACGATAGAGTCTGCAAGCACTGCGGTTGACTACTTGGATTTCCTTCTTCAGTGTCTCGACCCTCTTAGCTCCTGGGTCTTTGACCCCCTCCCTACTTACTAATACAGGGTGCAAACACTTGGCTACTTCGTCTTGGGAAAGACGATGCAACCTTCCGATCTGAGATTCTTAGCCGGATTGAGGACCCCATTCTACTCTTAGATTGAACCCATCTGGAGGCTCTAGCGGATCAGTGACAGGTGCTCTATCTTTCACCGGCTAGTCAGTCTAGTCATTCATGGACCTCTCTCCCACCCGCAGACCATGTCTCTCGGGGCACGACTGATTCCACTATGTAATCGACTTCGCTGGCTGCAGAAGATTCCTCGGCAGACGCGTCTAAGATCGCTATTAGATCCTTTCTATGATGATCAACCCCTACCCACACACACGCAACAGTTTATCCCGAGGACGGCTTCTTTCCCTAGTAATGAGGTAAAGCTGCCCAATCAGTCGAACTTACTTGTACCTCTCGCGCGTGTTCTTTCTTTTAACGCATCCCCGAACGAATCACATCTTGAATCTGCCTTCCGTCTGCCGCCAACGTACGGAGATGTTCTAATAAATAAGCGGGAATCCATGTTTTGACTAGGGATACAGGAGCATAGGTAGTAGTCACTGGCTGTTCCTTTAAGGGCAACATAGATTTCACCAATAGTAGTAGAGTAGTCTGAATTGGATCCAGAAATAGCTTAGGTAAAGAATAGAACTGAGTCGCAAGAAGCACCAGAATGAGTATCGGTTGTTGACTTCCTTGAGTTCGAAGTAGCAATATAAGGCAAGAAGTAAGAAAATGCGGCACCAACCCTTGGATTGAAGGGCATTAGCTCAGTAGTAGTAACGGACCTCAAAGGAGAAAGTAGAACCCTTCCTACCACCATAAGTGGAAGAAACAGCCCAACTATATCCATAAGTAGAAGATGGAAACCTCCCATCAAAGTAAGAATCGAAATTATCACCAAAATAAGGAATCCACGGGGTCAGTTGGAGGTTCGAAGGCAGGTTTTCATAAGGATGGATACTTGTGAATAGAAAGACCACGCGCGAAAGGTCGACGCACTGGTTCGGTATTTCCTGGGCTAGGATTAGCTGAGTTGACACTAAAGTCTCTCCTGTCTTCAAAGAGCTAATCTACGAGGTCTACTTTTCATGCTTCTCAGCCTTCTCTTCTGATGATAGGCTTGCTACTTCTTATGAGATTGAGGTAGACTACACTAAACAAGGAGGGAGATGCTCTTCTACTAAGGCATTTCTCGTCTCTTCTTCTTCTGTTTCTTAGGTGGAGGCACTTCCTGCTGAGGATAGGGTTTTCGACTCTGCCTTTTAATTAGCGATATCGGGTATTTGCCTTTCCACTTGTGGTGAAAGGAATCTTTTCTACTTTATTCTATTTCATGAGCGGACTAAGCCACATTCATTCCTTCCTATTCTGCTTCTCTTGCCTCAACTCTGGGTTTGGACTTTCGATCCTGCCTCCACTACTATTATTGTTCTTTCTGGATCTCAAAATAGCAATTAAAGGAAGGTTATCGTCGCTGTTGATGAATATCTATAGGCTGTCGGCTCTTGTTATTGTATTCTTCTTTAGCGGAATGGTGTGAGAAGAAGGAAGATCTGTTATTTCCTGGTCTCGAAAGGAAGGTCTGTCTCTCTAAAAGGAATAAGAACAAGAGTTAAGAGAACACCCGTAGGAGCGAGTTAATAGAGTATTTCCGAATAGATAAATAACAAGGGTTTCTTAGTCTCTTCTCTTCGGGGTAGCCACTCCTTAGGAATCTTGCAATCGGCCTAATCTCTTACCGGGCATGGATGATGCTATCAATTCCTTAAATCCCAGTTCTTTTATGAACCAATTATCTATCATCTCCAAGCAGAAGAAAGAAAACTCATTAGCTGCAAAGGCGAGCAATCACTCCAGGTGGGGTCCCATCCAGTTGGTCTATCTCCTCACCGCTCTAAGAATTAGACCCAGTCCAACTCTTAAACTCAAGGAAGAAGATCCGGAAATAAGATTCCTACTTTCTTTACGCTCCTTTCTTCTCTTCTATAGGGCCTTTAGGCTCCTAGGGATCTCTTTCACTCGTAACAGCTCGGCTCACTCTACGGACTCTCCTTTCTCTTCGGGGAGGTACCGGCCTCTCTCTTCCTTTAGGGAGTCACATCAGGATATTCCCTCTTCTGCCTTTACTCTGGATTCCTACTTTGGGGCAGTCCCAGTCCTAGGGCTATACCTCTTGTTGGTTGCACTCGATGAATCTCAAGGACTCTTCCTTCACGGTTACACTCCTGCTAGGAATCTCAAGGAAGGGCATTCCCGCTCCTGTGCTCTCTTCTTCGTGGTTGCACTCCCTTGAAGGACCCCTCCTTGCTGGTTTCATTCCCTCTTCTCTTGCTCTTCGGGTTCGCATCAGGATATTACTTCATTCAGGGTTACCCTCGCTCCTAGGAATCTCAATTGACGCGTTATGAAATAGCCCTTGCCCAGCGCTCTTCCTTCTGGTCTTTTAGAGCCTAAGAGGAGGGGTCAGATCAATTCACTAAATGGAAGTCCGTGGATGAACCTCTTTTCGAAGATCTCCCAACAGCTGCATCGAAGTCATTAGCTGATAAAGCCCCAGGCGCTATTTATAGCCCTCTCGCGTCCCTACCCAGATGCTCCCTCTTGCCACGCCTTAAAACACTCTTTAACCGGAGTCTCACTCCTAAATTCATTGAGGCAAATCCGTAAATCACATTCTGACTCGATTTCCACTACTTTCGCTTCTTCTCTCTGATCGGCTAAAGTATGGCTTTAAGGGCGGTCAAAGGCCAGGTTTAAGGGAATAGTCCATGCCAGGTCACGGGTGTAGCGAATTCAGTAAGGAAATAACGAGAATACGAAAGTTTGATCGATAAATCAATGTTTTCTTGAAGTGAAATCATGAGTTGAAAAAGTGTGGAATTAACATAAAATAAAAGAAAAACAAAGAAATAAGCGGAGAAACAAGAAACAAGGGTTGCTAAGCCAAACAAGTCAAACAAGTGCAGCTAAGGATAGGGCCCTAGCAAGGGAAGATAGTTATAATTGTTCCTTCCTAGTCTAGGAAATAGATTAAATGTTACTGAACCTCTTAACCCGAGTCCTTACCTGGCAGCGGCAATGGCAGCGTCTATCGCCACAGCCTATTAGTGATTTGAGCATTCGGGCCTGGTTGATCTCTTCGGGGGATCGTTTCAGCCACAGTCATCTTCGCTTAATAGCGTTTAGAAGCTCATTCTTCGCCTTCGTCTTTGGAGAAGTGGCTGGGATTAGAAAGCCTTATTTGTCGATTTAGGAGTTAGAATGCGCCTTTGTTCCCTTCCCTTTAGATAAACCACAGGGAACTACCTCCGAAGAGTCTTCTTTTCCCTGTTGGTATTGCAGCTAGGAGTTTGCTCCTATAGATGATAGTTTGGAAATATCTCCTTTCGGTCTTAGTTGTCTTAGTAGCTCTTTTCTCAAAGATCGACGTAACTATATAGAAAAAGTAGCTATTGCCGAAGTGAACTCCCATGACCGCTCCTCAACAGAGAGGAGTTAACGAGTTCAAACGAGCTTTCGCGCTAGCTAATCTGACTTATTCGTAGACTTGACTTGACTTATTTGTTAACTAATTCGAGTTTCCCTTCCTAAAGGCCTAGTTTTTGGTGCAATTCTGGGAGACCGGTTTAGTAGCCTAATGATATAGATCTAGCTAATTGATCTGGCTAATAGATCGAGCTATTAGGATTGGCTAAATAGATTAGGCTAGAAAGATTGGGCTGGGAAAGATTGGATACCTTGTCTTTTGATTTCTAGATTCTTAGGAGATTGTATAAATGTCTTCCTACGGGGTATTAGCAATTCCTTCCCTGTTGCTAAGCGAGTGTAGCCAACCTATCAGCTAAAGAAGCTATTTGTTTATAATTCTCTAGATTAGATTAACTAGAATCCGAAGGCTAGATTTAACTTCTTCTATGATAGATTCCTGGCTTTATAGATTAGGCTTTGAATGATAGATCCGTCTTTCATGATTCCTTCGCTTAGATATCCCGATTGGATAGATTAGGCATGGCTTAGTTAAGATTGGCTGCCTTGGCTTTTAATCTTTATATTCCTAGGATTAGGTTAACCCGTTTCCTTGCCTTTTTTTCTATAGATAGATTTGGATATCAGAGAATTCTAACCTATGATCTTCTCTTTTCCTATGTTCTTTTCTTCTTTCTATTCATATTCTATATATATTACCATCTGATAGAAAAGATAAGATCCGTAAGGACTATATAACTTAATAGATAGAGCTAATGGATCTAGCTACTGGCTTTAAATGATTTAGTCTATCAAGATCTAAGATATAAGCTTTGGATTTCTATATTCAGATCGGGATATAAAGATTAGGAATGGCTTCGGTAGATTGTATCCAACATTGGCTCTATATCAGGTTTTTCTATCCTGTATGTAATTTGTTTAGATGTTAAGATCTGGATTGGCTTTTAATAAATAGATTCTCTTAACCGATTCGGATATCAGAACATAGGAAAGAACCAAACTTTGATATCCGAATCGGCAAGGAAACAGTAAGGATGTGGGTTAACCTAATCTATTCATTAAAAGCCAATCTATACTTCCAATCTAAGATCTATCCTAATAGCATTTCTCTATCTCCCTCATTAAATCTTTCACTGATAGCTTAGCAAGCAAAGGAGGAAAAAAGAAGTATAGGTAGCTGGATGATATCCTATTAATCTCTAGACTTCTATCCTCACATCTTCTCATCTATAGATCCTAAACAAACGAAGGAGGGAACAAAGAAAGAATTCCCTGATGCTACTAATCCTCGAAAATAGAGTATTTTAAAAATGACTAGGATAAATTGTTTAAATTCTTATCCTCCTGCTAGAGCTATGCTTTGATTTAACAATATAGATTGGAATTTCTACTGAACTGATGTAGTTCTTAGTTTAGAATATATTTATTTCATTTAACTATGACTTCCATTCTATTAGTATATAGAATCATATGAAAATTAGAATACGAATGCCATCATAAGAGCGAACAAAGCAATAGCTTCAGAGGCAACACCAGCATTGCTTAAAAAGGCGCTTAGCTGCTATTGAATCTAGCCTTCGGGGAATATCAATGGGTTTAGGAATTGAACAAATTCACTCAGTAGCTAATGCTATTATAAGCGAAGCCCTCAGTAAAGCATAGCCTTCAGTCAAGCATATGAAGAATAACAAAGATTACCACTAATTCGATCAAATCGAAATTGCTTTATATAAGTCATCCGTTTACGTCTTGGATCTCTAAATCTAACCCTTAAAATAAAGGCAGGTCATCGAAGAATTGGTATTTAGATTTCTTAGGTCTAATCATAAAGGGGCATCCTTAAACTCTTGTTCTCTAGGCAGCGATTTAGGGCTTCATGTTTAAATACTTTAAGGAAATCCTATGCCCGAATGGCTCTAACTCAGGGAACCAGAGCCACTACTTTATAAGTAGGGGTTTCCAAATCCAATCCATGAAATAAAGGCCAGTTCCTATAGGCTATCTAAGAATTGGTATTTTAGATTTCTTAGGTAGAAAGACAAAGGGAACCCTTGAAACTATTGTTCTTAGAGCAGACATTTTGGGCAATGCTTAAAACTATTGGGAAGAAACACGCTCAAATGACCTCTAATTCATAGAGAAAGAAGGAAGTTAACTCATCCTGTTTACTCTTCCTCTCTTCTCTGCCTTATCTACACAATCAGTGATGATAACTCCTACGGCTGCTACATCTGCTCTCGTGTAGCCATCAAGCTGTTCCCTGTGCTCTGCTCCTAATGCTTCATCTAAAGCGAAGCTGAAAGCGCTAAAGACGTTCCTTATACCTGCTCCTGCCCCTATTGCTCGGCTCCAACGAAAGCGATAGTAGCGGTTCCTGCTCCTGTTTACTTGCGCCCTCGGAGTTGCTATTGAATCTAGCCTTCGGTTACTATCAATGTTGTTATTGGCAATATATATAGAAATTTCTTTTTATAAATACAGTTTTGATAGTACCTTATTAGGCGCATATTAGCTTCTTACCTCCGGTGGTTCGGTTCACGAGCTGCACTTGGATTGCTTTAACAGTAGCTATTGCTTTATTGAAGTTTACGTTCCGATACTGTCAATATATATAGTAGATGGATAAAGAAAAGAATAAGTGTACCGATACCAATCACTGCTCCAAGCTGCTATTGAATCTAGCCTTCGGTTCAGTAAATCCTGTTAATGCTATAGTAGCTGCTCCTAACCATATAAGCAACAAAACTAGAAATACTGATAGGACAGGCTTTAGCTACAGAGCTGCATTAAGTTCCTTTTAATAATATAATGATAGCTATTTTCTGTGTGGGTGTATATTATTAAAATGAGATGGGGGGAGGGGGGGCTTTTGTACATCGTGTTGACGGATCGTGTGACCCAACCCGACAACAGCAACTGGCGTGTAATTTGAAAAAAAAAACGTTGAATTAACCAATAAGATTACTTAACTGTAACCAAATAAGAAACTGAGGGACCTAGTCTAATGGGTATTGCTTCAGCTTTGGTATTGGAGTTCTCCTAGGTTCGATCCTCAAGAGGTGTGCTACTTTGTTTTTTCTTGTTTTCCATTTTCATATTTCAGTTTTTTTTTTTTTTTTTTTTTTTTTTTTTTTTTTTTTTTTTTTCATTTTCGTTCTTTTTCCTTTCCATATTTCATTTTTCAGTTTTCCTTTTTAATATTTCTAGTTTTTTTTTTCATTTTCAGGTTTATTAAGTTTTTTTTTTATTTCTACTTTCGCTTTATGTCGTAACAAAAAATAATTATTAATATGTAGAAAGATAATATTTCAAAAATATTACTTTTCTTCACGTTCATTGTTATTTTTATTCACTACAATATTTAACTTTTACTTTTAGTTATTTTGTAAGGTAATTAATATTGTAATAAAAAGTACAAAAATATTATTTTTCTTCACGACAATATTTTCTTTTGTTCACGAGAACGTGTACTTTTAGTTATTTGGTCAAGTAATTATTATCATAATGAAAATTAATCATTGATGTTATGAAAAGTAATGTTTCAAAATATCACTTTTCTTCATGATAATGTTTATTTTTGTTCACATGAACATGTACTTTTAGTTGTTTGATCAAGTAATTATTGTTGTATTGAAAAATAATCATTGATACGAAGAAAAATAATATTTCAAAAATATTACTTTTCTTCACAACAATGTTTACTTTTGTTCACGACAACATATACCTTTAATTGTTTGGTCAAGTAATTATTATCGTAATGAAAAATAATCATGGATATAAAGAATAGTAATGTTTAAAAATATTACTTTTATTCATGACAATGTTTATTTTTGTTCACGTCAACTTGTACTTATAGTTATTTGGTCAAATAATGTCATATTAAAAAGTAATTATTAAAATGAAAAAAAGTAATGTTTAAAAAATATTATTTTTCTTCACCACAATGTTTACTTTTGTTCATGAAAACGTGTACTTTTAGTTATTTGGAAAAATAATTATTATCATAATGAAGAATAATTATTGATATAAAGAAAAGTAATATTTCAAAAATATTAGTTTTTGTAACGACAATTATTATTTTTATCGATAAGAAGTTGTACTTTTAATTAGATGGTTAAATTTTGTATGTTTATAAATTTCCCAATCTCATTACTAATAAAACATATTTAAAATTTATCAAATAATTAAAAATTCTAGCAACAAAGCACAACTATTTTTGATCTAAATGGAAATGGTTACTCTCTGAAGAAATAAGATATATTTGGGACTAAGAAATCGAACTAATAAATGATAAAAAAAAATACATAAAAACCTCCAAAAACAAAGGGTTCAATCTAAAATTTGACTAAAAGAAAATAAAACATAACAACAAATGTAGCAAACGGAAGCTAACTGAATATTTTATAGACTCTACCTAATTTAAATCATGTCTTTTATTTCATGTCACATACGGGGAACATGCGACTTAAGAGTTCAATAAGTACTCAAGGCCATCGAGCACATTGCTCGGAATAAAAAACCAAGTATCAACTGACATCGAATTTGACTCATGTCACACTCCGACTCTCGAGATGCGACTTACAAACAACAACACAACCTAATCAACTGACATTTAACTCAAATACGAGGAACATGCTCGGGGAAATCATCAATGAAACGCAACAGTTTTCGAATGAAGCTTTAAAGGCATAATGAAGCAATAACCGAGTATTTCAAAATCACATTCCAACAAAGATATGATAAGTTTTTCAAGTTAACGAAATTAAGAGTTCAACAAGTACTCAAGGCCATCGAGCACATTGCTCGGAATCAAAAACCAAGTATCAGAGTATATAATAAACAGACATCTTTTCAAAGAGTTGCAGCGGAAACTTGCATCAAACCCCAACACTCGCACGTATGAAGACGTACGAATTCCAGTCCGACATTCGATTCGACTCAACCAAAAATACCACACCACCAAGCGTCCATGCCATCACCATCCTGTCAACCTGCACGTTTAGAAATACACACAGGGCTGAGTACTTCGTACTCAGTGAACACATGCCAAAACATTTGGAAAAAGATGCTTTTAAAAGCTATAACAGTTGAACTTGCCTTGCCGAAACATCACAAGTACTTAATAACTTAAAACAGTTTTACTTGTGCATGCTAAAACATTTTCTTTTAAATAGACTGCACAGTCAAACATAACATATATCAATAGTATGCATCATCTATCACAAATTAACTCATTGTGCCGAGAAGTAGGTCTCCTTCTCAAGCACTGTGACCGGCCTAGCCGAACAAGGCTCACAGTCACCTCAACATTCAACATACCACACGTGGGTTTCCCGCATTTCACAGGATAATAACATCTCATATAACAGATGATAACACATACCAAACTCAATAAAAACGGCAAGTCAATCGCATTTAGAAACATATAAGTATTCAATAGCATAATAACTTCATCGCTAATTTTGGTTCAGAAAAGCCCACCTGACTTCCAAAGATTCTAGCTAGGCGGTTTTAAGGGCTATTCGTCCTTGCTTAACGTTCCGCCCGGCTTGATCCTTCATAGACCGACATCGATAAAGAAAAAAATAAGATACGCAAAGACGGATAAAAAGGCGTTGGATTCAACTGAGGGACTTCTACTTGAGTCGTTTCTCTCTTCGCTTTATCTTTTCTAAAAGATCTCGCGTTTTCGTCTTTAAACCATTAACTCTACTCGATGGTTGGTTAATGCTACTAACCAACGTCTTAGCACTTCACGCTTTAATTATGAAACGTCGTCTATCTACATTCCATTACTCGAGCTTTCTTTTTAAAAACTAATTTAATTCTCGATTTAACAAATCAATAGCTCAATCATTTTGCATACAAATAACTTAGTAATTCTTTACGTCACAATTAATATCATGCACTCAAACATTTATTCAATTACATAACAGATCCAAATAAATCAAACACATTTCAAGACACATTAACATTTATTCAATTATACTTTAGAACTTAATTCGATTATGCATTTCTTTTCATAAAAACTCAAACGATATAGCTTGTCTTTTCTCGGCTTATAAACAACGCTTTTCCAAATTCGTTATCTTATGAAGCATTTTATAAACTTTTACTCAATTAATAAAAAATCTTTTTAATTTATATTAATTTCTTATGAAATTGGAATTTCCTTTCCATTTCTAACTCGATTCTCATTTCTTAACTCAACTATTATTTTCTAATTATTAACTCGACATTCCTTCTCAATTTATTTTTAATCCACATGGTTTGAAAAATAATTTACTTAATTAACTTTAATTAATTACTTTCAACATCATTGCTTGACATCTCATTCCATTATTTTCTTGATTAATTATACGAGTGTTTAACTTAACTCGTCTAACATCTTTCCTCGACTTGATTAAAACTTCTTTTTAACTCTATTTTCTCGATTCTTGTTTATTTACTTAATAAATTCCTTTTCTTCTTGTTCTTAACTTAAGACCAATTCTTATTTCACAATTTCCTTTATTCTTCAATTAATTTTTTGAGAGGATTTTACAACTAGCACTTCTTAGATAGTTTTTTTAAATTTTAGCACTCCTTATAAATTCTTAAAATTTTAGCACTTTTGGACATTTTTGCCCTTCCACCACCTATCTAGTACCAAAAAAAAAATTTGTGATTGAACAAAAAAGAAAACATTCCACCACCACAACCCCGCCACCGCCGCCGCCGTGCCACCACCACCGCCGCCGTGCCACCACTTTCCGGCCGCCGCCGACGCCGGCGGTCACAGAAAAAAATTTGTGACTAAAAAAAAAAAAAAAAACCACCACCATTTTTCCGCCGTCGCCGCCGCTACAGTCGCCGGCGGCCACAATTTTTTTGTGAAGTCACAAAAAAAGTATTCGACCACCACTTAACCGCCGCTACAGTCACCGGCGCCGCCGCTACTTTTTTGTGAAGTCAGAAAAAAAAGAAAAAAATTTGTGAAATCACAAAAAAAAATTTGTGAAGTCACAAAGAAAAATGTGTGAAGTCACTTAAAAATATCTGTGAAATCACAAATATTTGTGAAGTCACAAAAAAAAGAGGAAAAAATTGTGAAGTCACAAAAAAAAGAGGAAAAATTTGTGAAGTCACAAAAAAAATATGAAAACATTTGTGAAGTCACAAAAAAAATATGAAAAAATTTGTGAATGCACAAAAAAAAGGGAAGGCCAGCACCCTTCCATCTGCTCCCATTAAACCAACCAATACAATCAAAACAAACCTCTTTCATCAAACATCAACACATAAAAATTTGCAGGCAAATTGAAAGAATGTAACCCCAAATAGTAGTATATGTCTAGTAGTATTATACCAAAAATGCAATCAAATGTCACCCCAAAACATACAAATTTTACAAAATTATTCGAAAATCAAAACTCAACCAAGTGTCCAAGAGAAATTCAAGCTCACAAGCAACTGACTCCACGGATCAATGCTAAAATGAAGCTTACTGAAATCCCCACTCACCAATGTCTAAATTGAAAAAGCAGCGACTAAAATGAGAGAAACAACAATTCGAAGTCTTCTCCCTGTTTCTTCTCTGTGAAGTCTTCTCCTGGTCCATTAGCCCTTCTCTCGCCGACGTTGACAGCACCACCACCACCACGACGCAACGCCGCCTCAACCACCACTGTCTCGCCGGAATCGCACAGGCAACACAGACACAAGCAGCTCAACAATATCCTGCAATCGCCAAAAACAATCAATATTCTCTCACTTCATCCCTTCGCTAAGTATAATTTGATTTGAATGAATGTGTGTGTGTGAGAGAGAGAGAGAGAGAGAGAAAGAGAGAGAGAGACGTACCCGACGATCCAGATGACGATGCCGACGAGGGAGAGGAGGAGGGCGACAAAAGCGAAGGGAAGGCCGAGGAGAAAACCTAGCAGCCGACATCTAGTCGTCGTCATCCCGGAGTCAGAATCCAAGAGTGTGGTTTCGCCGGAGAAGAGAGAGGGTTTTGAATTTGCAGATCTAGCGGCGGCGCTCCTCTCCGACGTAGACCGCGACGGATCCGGCGGGGTGCGGCGGTTGGGGCTGGCCGGTTCGTCGTCGTCTGATGAGTAGAAGAAACTGGAGCACTTCTAGGGGGGGGGGGGTGAGCCTGGTTGTTGGGTCGTGGTACCATACATTCCTCTGGAGAACAACAACTTCCCCGACGCCACTTCTCAGGAAACGGCGATGACATTCCACCTCTCGAAATCCGATCTCGACAGGCTCCGGAGAAAAGCGTCTCTGTTCTCCACCTCCAAAACGCCAATACTCAAAATCTCGGTCTACTCCGGCCACGGCGGCGCCACGTGCGGTGTCAATTCTGGATGATTGCTTGGAAAAATCTCCATGCCTCTGGACTCCGCTGTCGGTGCCGTGCACAGATCTGGACTCCGCCGACCAGGCGATGATGAATGCTTCGAGAGAAGATCCGTCGCAGATCCGGTGTGAAATGCTGATTTCGACCGCGACGCCGCCGCATCGGAAAAGTGTGGCCTGTATTGAGAGTAAGGCACATGTGGCGGCCTCGTCGATCTGGAAAAGTGAGGCCTAGATCCGATGTGAAATGCTGAGTGTGGAGGTTGGAGAGAGAGAGAGAGGGGTGGCGGATGAGAAGAGAGAGTGAGAGAGAGAAAATAAAGTGATAGGGAATAGGGAAAATTGGGATATGATGGGAATTATAAATTGTAGTTGAGGGTATAAAAGAGAGGAAGTGCCAAAATTTTAAGTTTTTAAAAGGAGTGCTAAATTTTAAAAAAAACTATCCAAGAAGTGCTATTTTGGGGGAATTTCTCTAATTTTTTTATGATAACTAGTTTCTTTTATTAATTTTAATTACAAAATTTCTTTTTTGATTTAATTTAATAAAATTTCAAATCTTCAAGTTTTATTATAAGAACACTTACTAGATGTATCTTTTTATGCATTTTTCAATTCTTAACACTTTTAAAAGTTTTTAAACTTCATTCTTTTTTTTACAAAAAATTCTATTTTCATATATAATTCAAACTAACACTTATACACACATTATATCATCAAAACATCAAATCTTCTATATTATCACAAATTGTTTTCTTTAATATCTTCACATGCAATTCAATTTTCTTATACTTAACATTATATAAGATTAAATCAATCAATTCACATAGTAACTTCATGATTAAAACATCAACTAGATCATCAACAAAACCAACAAAATAATTTCCTCTTTTTCTTCCCAAACTCACGGCAATCATCCCACTTCTAGAGCAATTTATTTCTCAAATTTTCATGCATATAATTCCATTCTCAACATGATAAAAATCATAAATCAAGCATCAAGATATCAATAACTCAAGAAATCCACATTTTCTTATTTTTTTCTACTATTTTCGGTATTAACAAGATTTTAGGGTTTTTAATTTCTTTTTCTTCTCTCAATTCACCGATTAAATCCTAGTGTTCGATTCTTCTAACGATTTCTTCTCACTTAATCTTCACATCGATAACCTAAGTTTGCCTAAACATAAAATAAATACCATGCATGCATGTTTTCTTTCTTTTAGGGCTTAGAGATATACATACATACAATTAATCAAATGGATTATCATACTTTGAAAATTAAAAAAGGATCTCCTCTTCTTGGCTTCTTGGGATTGAAAGATGGGGGAAATGGGCTCAACTTCTTAGCTTGGATTCCTCTTGAAAGAATTTGACTTGAATCCTCAAGGAAAATACAATACAATTTAATCATCCATTTTTTAGGGCTTAAGAGCCAAAAATGAAGAAAAATGGAGGATGATTATTGGATTTCAACTCAAGAACTTGAAGGATTATTACCTTTCACTTGGAGATTGGAAGGATTAAGATGGTGGTGATGATCTTCTCTTGATTTGCATGAGATTGAAGCTTGAATTCAAGGTTTTAATGGAAGAAATTCCAAGTGTGTGTGAGTGTGTGGAGGTCACGGCAATGGAGGGGGAGAGAGGGAGAGTTTTTCTTTCTTTGCTACTTGGTAGAGAGTTGTAGAGACTATTAGATGAATGAAAGAAATCCTCACTTGGCATAAAGAAAGAGAGATCGAAAGAGTGAGAGAGAGATAGATAGGAATAAGTTTTTGCATGCACATGATTACCAACATTTTGAATAAAAATGATGGCAATTAGTGTTGGAACTTGGTGTGATGTGATGTTTCTTGCATGCAATCTAAGCATCACAATTTACTAAGTATTTTGTAAGAATAATCATGATTGAAGCTATAGAGTAGGTTGGAGAGAGATTAGAGAGATATAGAGTGAGGTGGCGGTGAGAGGGAGAGAGAGAGCGACACTTGTCCTCGTTGTGTCGTTACGGGTATTAATTACCCGGTCGTAAAGGTTTTCCGGATAAAACGATCCGTATTATTTCATTTATGTTATAAATGGGTCTAATCTCTCCTCGTCTCGTTTCCGATACTAAAACATCTCAAACCTAATTCACATTTCAATTAAAAGATTAACAATTCCGATCATCTAGTTCTTTTAGATCTTAAAAGAAATTAGTCGGCTTATTAATCCGCTTATTAATTCTTTAGAGATTAAATTCTCGTAACTCCTCTCAAATTATCTCGGATAAGCTTCTATCTTATCTCAATGGCCTTAGAATTAATTCTAGGTTCAAAGATTTTAATTCAACTCTATTCTAAATTCTTCGGCGCATAGAAATTCCTCGGCAATCAACATTATTCTTTTTCAATTAAACAAATTCTTCGGGGTTCTTCTGAAAATTAAACTGATGGTCCCGATACGAGTTACTGGTATAGGGGGGGAATACACCAGTTACGATTTTCAAACTTAACCCCCAAAAATAACTTCAACTGAGTAAGGCAGCTCAGTTGGAATCACGACTGAGTAAAGAACACTCAGTTGGAAGTGAAGTGCTGTGCGGAATGTGGTGGAAATTAAACTCGTAAAACAACTCACGCCTTTTTGCACGGTTGGTCAAAAACCAAATCAGTTGAGAATACACAGATGCAGATTGTAAGCTGGTTAGTCAGTCAATTGAGAATGCAAGAAATAAACAAAATAAACACTAGCACACAGAGATTTACATGGTTCGGAGAAACCTCCTACGTCCACGGGGAGTTTTGAGTCCACACAACTCTGTCCAAGTTCTTTTGGACAAACCACTCAGCTTACTCGGGTTGAGCAACTGTTAAGGATAAGTTTGCGGGTACTTATCAACCTTACAGTTTAGTTTTCGGGTACTAAACAACCTATTTACTCAGTTGCAGGAAGAGTAGGATCCTAAACCTTTCAGGTGAAAGAAAATGGGGTTCCAACTAAAAGCTCGAACACGAAGTGAGCTATGATCTAACTCTCTACGAACTCTCACTAAGTGATGTTCTCAAGGTTCGATCTAAAGACACAAAAGCTAACTAACTCTAGAACTCTCAACAAGTGATGTTCTAAGAGATTAAATTCAGTTCAACTCGTGAAGAATATTGCTTTTTCTTTCGCTCTCAAGTTTCTTCTCGCGTGTGTGTCTTATATCTCTTTCTAATGAATGAAGGCCTCTATTTATAGGCGGAGAGTATCAACTAGCCGTTGGAGGAGCTGTTGATCTCTGTTCTTTGAAAGCGATGGCTTGTCTCTCATCTCTGCAGACTTTCCCGATATAGCATCTGTGCTCTTCTGCTTTCCATCTGAGATAGCCTTGTGTTGAGCCAAATGGGGTAATGACTGAACGGTCAAACCCTCACGTGACTTCCTTTTTGAAATTCAAATCTTAAACAATAGACTTCCAACAAGGAGTGGTCGGTTAAGACTTTCGATCTTCAACTAACTTATTCTTCAGCCGATGTTTAATCTGACAACTAACAGTTGAACTCTCAGCTGACTTCATCTTCAAGCTGTTGATCTTCTTGGTTGAGTTCTACAACTGATGTACTGAAACTGAACACTCAGTTGTCTTCCTTGTATCTGATCAGTTGGGTTTGAACGCTCAGATGGCTTCGTTTCATCTGATGTTCTCTTCCCCTTTACTGCTTCTCATCTGATGAACGCTCACTTGTTTTTCTTACAACTGATGTTCTGTTCGAGTGATGCCTTGTTGCCATCTTCAGCTGGAGACCTGTAAAGATAAAATCTTAACAATGCTCAAACAGCGAGCTTACCTACTAACATTAGGTTCTGGCAACATCTACTCGGTTGGGGTCAGTTGGTTTTGGAATTCATCAAAACTCTTACTAATAAATTTCCTAACAATTTTCCTCTTTTTGATGATGCCAAAACCACTTACAACTTTAAACCGCTACTGATCTAAACCTTACTAACTTATCTAAAATCTCAGCTGAAATTCTAGACAGTTTATAAGATAAAACATCAAAGGGTTAGCACAGTTATAACATGGTATTTAAAAGACTTTGTGATTCAGAGCTTGGACAATGAGGGATTGTTCATCAAGGTGAATCGAATATATATACTTGAAGTTTTCATTACAACTGATGATTACACAGATAGGCACAAAAACCAAAAATTACAACAGTTGCTAGAAAACTAACTGAGCTAAAATTGTAGCCCATACTTACTAAAGATCCTAACAAAAATCTCTCTCTTGGCAGGTGACTCCTTAGAAATGTCTACTCCATGCTCCTTGCAAACCTGCCTCGCCTCAGCTGCGATCTTCGTGCGGTTCGGGTTGCTAGAGTCTGGGAGAAGAGGAGGCCGATAAGTAACCCTCTTGGGAACTGGAACTGTGTTCAAGTCCAGGTTGGCGTCAATCATAGCCCGCCTGAATTGACTGAACATGCCCGGGTCTCCTGAGTGCAACTCGGTTAGCGCTTCCTTGAACGCTTTCCTCGGGTCATCAGTTGCGTAAACCTTCCTATAGTAGAAGTCGTTCACGAACTCCTGCTTGAACAACTCCCACTCTTCATTCCACTCAGCCGGCATCCACTTGTCAACATGCCTAAACCGACTCTCGACCTTGGACTTTGCTGGCAACCTTTGTTGCTTCAACCGAGCTTCCGCCTTTGATTGAATTTTGTTGATGCGGCGTCGGCTGCGGGAGGCAACGTTGCGGTCCAGGTTCTGGGACACCTTTTTCAGCTCATCCTCGAACTGGTTCACCCTCCTCGCCTGGCTGGCAGCAAACTTCCTGATCCAGCTCGGGTTAATATAATCCTTCTCCTCTACATCCATAGCCTTGGCCGCTGCAATGCACTCTTCAGTTGTTATCCCGTCGAGTTCAGAATCCAGCTCGGCTGCGATCTCGGCTATGAAGCTGTAGGATACTCCAAACTTCTCTGCCTGTTCCAAGTCTTTAGACATCTCAGCTCCACCGACTTCAGTTTACTTGGGAGCAGCAGACTTCCTCTTCCTCAGCTGAGATTTTGATGATTGAGTAGCTGGCATTCCTTGTTCTTGGGTCTCTTCTTCTTCCTGCGCCTCAACCTCCGTCTCCTTCTCTTCCTCCTTTTTGGCATCAACAAGAAGGCTTGCTACTGAACCGTCTAGAGAGTTGAGTTTATCCTCGGTTAGTTGAACACGGTTGAAGAGTTCATCGACCGCACACTCCAGCTCGACCTTCTTCGCCAATTCGGAGTCCTGGCGCTCTTGTTCGGCCTTCTTCAAGACAGAGAGGTTGTCGATGACCTCTGTCTGAAAGGCAGGGAACTCAGCCCAACGCGACTCGAACTTGGACTCCCATTCTGCATCCTGTGTCTGTTGGGACATGGCAAGATTTGAGTCGGCCAAGGATTTGAAGATGTTGAGCTCCGACTTCAATCCCAACAGAGTTGTCTTCAACTCCGACACTTCTTGACTGGTGGAGGAGGAGAATTCATTCAGCTTGGTCGTCAGTTCAACATTCTCCTCCACCAGTTGTTGGTGCTTAACTTCGTGCGCTTCCATCGCCCTCAGCTGGTCATCTTTTTGGTGCTGGAGGTTGGCAAGCAGTTCAGTCCTTAGCTGGTTGACCCTCTCAGCTACCAGCTCACAGATTTCTTCAGTTGAGGGAGCATGCTGATCAGCTGGAGAGGCTTGAGTAATCAGAGCAAGAGGCTCAGCTGTGACCATGGCTTGTTTGTTGGCCAGGTACAGCTTCAGGTTTTCTTCTTCTTCTTTTGCTGCTGCGGCGGCTACATCGACATCCTCAAGAAAATCAGCTGATTTAACCAACATGCTGTCTAGAAAGTCGATGCACTCCTTTCCAGCTGCTTCCCTAGTGTCCGTCCCTTCAGCTCGACTCTGGTCCAACCGACGAGTGAGCAGCGCAATCCGGTTGTTGTACGCCACCTCCAAGTTGGAATAGTTGAAGTAGGCTCGGATGCGGGACTCATCAGACTTCAGCCTGTCCCAGCTCTGCACCCTGATCGTATCTTCTTTAACGTACCAATGGCTGAAGATCAGGTGGAACTGGTACAAGAGCTCGGTTCCCAGAGTGGCAAAGATGGGCATGTTGCGAGCCTCAGGGAACAAGCCCAGCAGCTTTTGAAAGCAGTAGGCTACCCTTCCTTCGTGCTCCTGCGCAACTGCCTGAAGGTCCTCCGCTTCATTTATTGGGGAGGGTGTGAGATTATATGACTGAGGTTCAAGAGGTTCATCGATGTTGGCCAAAGAGTCGGTCGCAACATCGGCATCGAGCTGAGAGCTCGGAATTTGGGATTCGATTGGGAGGGAGGTTTCAATGGTTTCCTCAACATCGGCCGAAGAAGCGGTCACGATGTTGGCATCGAGCAGAGTGCTCGGAATATCTGGTTGAGAAGGGGTAGAAAGAGCAAGAGGCTCTGGGGGCGGTACGTCATTATCTCCTGCCGTGGGGGAGGTGGGAACATCTTCAAAGTTCTCAGATGAGGAGGACGCATCCGACGTCACTTCTATCTCCATTCCCTCAACCTCATCAGCTCTGGGGGCTTGAGGGGCGATCTCATAGGTGGCAGCCTCAGTTGAGCGGCTCGACTCAGATGGCTCTTCAGCATGTGCCGACTCAACTGGTGCATCTTCCTCAACAGGAGTATGTTCCTCAGCTGGCATTTCCTCCTCAGCTGACGCAGACTCGACCTGTGCCTCCTCCTCTGCTGGAGCTTGCGCCTCAGCTGGCTCCTTAGCTGGTACGTCAACTGGCTCCTCAGCTGTCTCAACAGCTGGCACCTCAGTTGGTTCATCAGCTGGTTCTTCAATAACCACCTTCTTCTTGAGTTTCACCCTCAATCTTTTCTTGGAGGGCTCCTCAGCTGACTCCTTCTCCAACTTAGCTCGTCAGCGTGCAGCTTTGGACTTGGCGGGGCGAGCAACGGCTGGTTCCCCCTCAGCTGTTGACTCAGCTGTCTTTCCAGACTCCTTCTTTTCCTTAGAGTGTAGACACTCCTGAGCACCTCCTGTGCTTTCTTGGCTGTCGAGAACAGCAGCAACTTCTTCAGCGGCGTCTCCTCGCAGTCTGCCCAGACCATGTTGCGGTCTTTGGTCACGAGCAAGATGAGGGCAGAGATCTTGCAGCCGAAGTTGAGTGTCCCCTTTACACTCAGCAGCTTCTCTCCCGAGTCAGATGTCGTCTCGGAGATCTTCGACTTCTCCACCATCAACTAGTTCAAGAAATATTGGAACCAGTTGATCTGGTGTTGGTGCTCCAAGGCCACCAACTGCTTCAATTTGGGTCGGCTGATGTCGCCGAATGCGCCACTGTAACCGAACACCACCTTCGACACAACATCGAACAACAAGCGATGTTCTGGCTTCAGCTTCGTCCGTTGCATGTTGCTCCTTAATCTCTCCGGCTCGATCAGAGCATTCTGCAGAAACTCATCCGCCTGCTCGTCGGTAATATTCTTCAGGAACTCTGTGGCGGTGTGGTTGACGGGAATGATGTACCGGAGGGCATCGAACACGTCGATGGGGAAGGTGACACGACGTATGGTCCTGGCCGGAACATCTCTTTGTCGGCAGGACACCTCCGTAGATACTCCTTCTGTAGATTCAAGGGGGGCCTTCAAATTGACGTAAAACTCCCCCACTTGTCGCCTGAGAAGATGGGATGGGCAGAGCTTGGCCCATTCCAGGAGACCATTCTCACGGAGAGTATTGGCGAGGGGTGCCAACACCGGCGACTCCAGATCCTCGTCGGAGAGGATTTGCTCAAAGTGTATCTTTGATACTAGCATATCGAACGATTCTTCATATGTGGTAGGGACTAGGGATGGTCCGGATGAAGCCATTCTCTTACGTTTTGGTGCTATTTATGATCACTGCAAAGGGAATATATAGAGGAAAGGAAAGAAGATCTTTTTGCAGAAACGGGTTAGGCAAAAACTGGGAAGACGATGAACAGTTAAATCAGATATACACGAATGAGGAAAGTAGGAGATTTCTTCCTAATTTTTCGCCTTATATAGGTCTTTGACTCGGATGAAATCGACGGCTGGGGTTAAATGGCGCGAATCCATCAACGGCTGAGATTACGCGACTGTTGAGTATCTTTGACTTGACATTTTGATCCGAGTTCCAACCAGCGCGTGAGAAGGTGTACAATTTTCATGTCAGCCCAGTCGCACTATAAAGTAGGCTATGGATGTTCAGCCGTACTTTACATTTAATGCGACATGATGGCTATTTTTAATGTAACTGACTAGTTCAGGAATGTTTGAATTTATTTCAAACATTCTCATTTAAGAACATATCACTTTCAGCCATAAATGTTACCTGCCAGCTGAAGTCGAAATCAGTTGTGTTTCCATGTTGCGGCATACCATCAGCTAACTCGAGTTCGTCTATTCAGCTGATGTCTGATCCAATGTCACAGCATACCATCAGCTGACTCGAGTTCGTCTGTTCAGCTGACGTTTGATGTCTTCATTTGGCGATCCGCATCTGAGATTCCCCCTTCATTTGAGCTTCCCCCTCAGATGGATATCTATCTCTTTCCCCAGTTGACTCCTCATCTGATGGATCCAACAGTCCAAGGAGGTCACATAGCATCTTGAACCGTGCTTCAGTTAGAGGTTTGGTAAAGATATCAGCTCTCTGAATCTCAGTTGGAATCTTTTCCATGGATACATCCTTCTTCTCAATATGATCTCGGATAAAATGATGACGGATGTCGATATGCTTTGTCCGAGAGTGGTGAACAGGATTCAGAGAGATAGCAATGGCACTTGAGCTATCACAATGAATGGGAACCTGTCCAGTTGCGACTTCATAATCTCTCAGCTGTTGCTTCAGCCATAACACTTGCATGCAATAGCTTCCGGCAGCCATATACTTTGATTCGGTTGTAGAAGTGGCAACACATGCTTGTTTCTTAGAGAACCATGAAACCAGCTTGCTTCCCATGAACTGACAGTGTCCAGAAGTAGACTTTCTGTCCAACCGATCTCCGACTAGATCTGCATCTGAGTATCCGGTCAGCTGAATGTTGTCGTCGGTTGGATACCACAACCCAACATTAACAGTTCCCTTCAGATACTTGGTAATGTTCTTTGCTGCTAACATGTGTGCTTCCCTTGGTTGAACTTGGAACCGAGCACACACTCCAACTGCGTATGATATGTCTGGCCGGCTGGCAGTCAGATATAGCAAAGAACCAATGATCCCTCTATACTTACTGGCATCCACGAGCTTTCCTTCAGTTCCAGGTTCAATCTTCCAGTTAGTATTCATTGGGATCCTTGTGGTCTTACTTGTCTGCAATCCGAACTTGGTGATGAGCTCCTTTTTATACTTGGATTGATTGATGAAAAAAATCCCTTCTGGCGACTGCTTCACTTGTAATCCAAGGAAATAATTCATCTCGCCCATCATTGACATCTCGAACTTCTCCTTCATGAGGTTTGAAAATTTTTGACACAGTTCCTCCGACTTAGAACCGAATATGATGTCGTCAACATAGATTTGCACAACAAGAATGTCATCTTCAACTTTGATGGTGAACAGGGTTTTGTCAACTGACCCTCGTTTGAAACCCGAGTTCAAAAGAAAACCACAAAGAGTGTCATACCAAGCTCTGGGTGCTTGTTTTAGTCCACAAATTGCTTTCTTCAACTTGTACACTCTTCTATCTCCAGTCTCAAAACCAGGAGGCTGTTCAACATATACATCTTCCTTGATATCTCCGTTGAGGAATGCACACTTCACATCCATCTGATACACCTTGAACTTGTGATGTGCGGCATAGGCTAGAAAGATTCGGATGGCTTCCAGCTTTGCAACCGGCGCGAAGGAGTCCTCGAAATCGATTACTTCTTGTTGGCAATATCCTTGAGCTACCAACCTTGCCTTATTCCTCACTATGAATCCAATGGCGTCTGTCTTGTTTATGAAAATCCACTTCAATCCAATAACCTTGACACCATTTGGTCTTTCTACCAACTCCCAAACACAGTTGTGTAGAAACTCATTCAGTTCTTCTTGCATGGCTGTTGTCCAGTGAACACAGTTGAGAGCTTCCCCAACATTCTTTGGTTCTGGCACATCAGCTACAAAGCAAGAAATCATGGCAACATCTCCAACTTGCTCGAACTCCTCTAGAACTGCCAACTCTTCAGCATATTGGACATAAGAATTAGAATCTTCCTCGGTTGAATCCTGATTCGCAACTCTGCTTCTTGTATGCACACCTTCGGTTGGGTCTCCGATGATGTTGTCAATGGAATGAACTTCATACCATCTTCGGTAGCGTCTTCCTTCTTCTTCCACCTGTGGCTGTTCCGTGATCTGAGTTGGAGTCTTCAGAGTTGGTGATTGATCAGCTGTTGAGTCTGGATCCTCAACATTGACATTATTTTGAACCGAACTTGGTTGAGCTTCGGATGCTGATGCAGTTGGAAGGGCATCAGCTGGAGTTCCCCTTGAGATGAGCTGGGGTCCTCGCATTCATCTTCAGAGGAGTATGGATCCTCATCCTCAGTTGCCCAAACCAGTGGTTCAGCTAGATTCTTTTGCCTTAGAATCTGAGATCTTGTGAGGGCTGATGGGACATGTGGGTCAACCTGTTGTCCTTTAGCCTGTTCCCTGCACTCAAAAGTAGATTCATCAAAACTAACATGAGGTGTTATCTCCACAACATGAGAACCATTTTTGAAAACTCTATAAGCCTTGATCCGAGCGGCATATTCGAGAAATATGCCTTTCGAAGCTTTGGCATCAAAAGTTTTCAACTGAGTCTTCCCATTGTTGTGAATATAATACTTAGAACCAAAAACGCGAAAATAGGAAATATCTGGCTTCCTGCGTCTCCATAGCTCGTATGGTGTCTTTCCCAACCGCTTGGTCAGAAGAGACCGGTTCTGAGTGTAGCAAGCAGTATTGATGGCCTCAGCCCAAAATCTTTTTGGTAGAGCTGAGCTGGTTAACATGGATGTAGCTGCATCCTTCAGCGTTCGGTTCCTTCGCTCAGCTACTCCATTCTGTTGCAGAGTACGCGCGGCTGATGTTTGATGGGTAATTCCATGCTTCTCGCAGTACTCGATGATGTTTTCATTTAGAAACTCAGTTCCTCGATCTGATCGGATAGAAATGATCTTCATCTCTTGTTGGTTTGATATCCGATCCATCAGCTTGGGTAGCTCATCTCGGGTTTCACTCTTGTGGCGCATGAAGATGGTCCACGTATATCTTGAGTAGTTATCAATTACAACCAGGGTGTACTCGTTTCTGTTCAAGCTCTTTAGTGTAACTGGCCCGAAGAGATCCATATTGATCAGCTGTAACACTCGGTCGGTTGAGGGAGTCGACTTCAACAGGAAGGAGGATCTAGCGAGCTTTCCCAACTGGCATGCACTGCAGATATGTGTTGTTGAAAACACTCGGTTTGGTATGCCTCTTGCATGTTCTTGTCTGGCAAGTCAGTTCATAGTCTTGAAGTTCAGATGGTTGAGCCTTTTGTCCCACAGCCAGCTCACATCTGAACTGCTCTTTGATAACAGGCAGGTGTCAGGGAGGCTCCTGTTCCAGTCAGCGTAGTAGACATTCCCGGTTGGTGATCGATTTCCCAACAATATCACCTGCTTTGATCCGACATTTTTAACCCTGCAACCATGTACATCAAACTTGACAGAAAAACCATTATCACAGAATTGGCTGATGGAGAGCAAGTTATGCTTCAATCCATCAACATAAGAAACATTAGAGATTGAAACATGATTGGTTTCAAGTGTACCGTAACCTCTGGTGTAACCTTTTGAGTTGTCACCAAAGGTAACTGATGGACCTTCTTTCTCCACGAAACTTCCAAGCAAATCCTTCAGATTCGTCATGTGTTTCGAGCATCCACTGTCCATCACCCACATTGTTGCAGACACTTTATTCTTTCTCAGCTGTTTCTCCTGTACCTGCAAAGAGAAACTCGCTTAGGTCCCCAATTTCAGTTGGGTCCTGGAGGGTTAGAACCATTTCCCCCTGGAACTGTGCGTCGCTTTTCCTTGTATACTCGAATGGATTTATCATTCCAGATCACTTTTCCTTCATCATCCACTATAACAACACCTCGGTTATCCTTAGGCTTGTTGTTAGTAGTGATGTTCTGTTTCTTGGGAGGAGTTGGATTTCTCCCATTCTGAGCTTTCGGAGGAGAGGCTTTCCCCCTGTTTTGATGGCGATTCTTATCCTGTTGAATTTGTCTGTGAGGTCGAACGCCATGTTGGAATCTTTGTGGCTGATTCTGATTCCAACTCCCTGAGTGTTGTCTGTAGCTGTTCATGCCCTGTTGGTGATTCATATTATGGCATGAATATCTCCAGTTGTTCGACCTGTTCCTCATTGGTTGACTCGGTTGGAACCTTTGGTTGAACTGATGTAGGAACCGCTGTTGATTCAGATGATTGAACCCTTGTCGGTTCTGCGGTCGGTTCCATTCTTTCTGAGGTTGATGCAGAGGTCGGTTCTGATTCTGAGTTCGGTTGTAATTATGCCTTCGACGCCTCTGATTCCTCTTCTGACTTTTGGGGCATTCCCCCTCGGTTGATGTCCCAACCGATGGAACATTCTGTCCTCCATCTACTGCTCCTTTTCCCTTCTCAGTTGTGGTTGCCTTGGTCGGTTGAGCTTGCTGAAAGGTGGAGGTTGAATTACTTTGTGGTGACTCAGGTTCCACTGTGCTAGGTTCGACAACCTTGACCTCAACAGCTTTGACGAAGGTTGCTGGAGGAATTCCACGATCTTTAATCACATCATAACCGAGTCCTGACACGTCATCCATCTGTCTACTGTAACTAATAAGATTCTCGATGATTTTGGATGACTGATAAAGCTTGATTAGATTGTCCTTCTCTGTTTGCAACTCCTTGAGGAGGACAGTTATCTGCTCGGTTTGCCCATCTGACTTCTTTATCAGCTGGTCGATCTGAGTCTCTTGATTTTTCAACTGATCTTGCTGCTCCTAGATCTGCTTCGTCAATTCCTCATCAGTCGGAGCCTTAGTCTCATTCAGTTGACTCTTGAGATTCTCAATCTTCTCGGTTTGGCTCTTGATCAGATCGTCCTTTTCGATTAAGGAATCTTCAAGTTTGGTGAACTGAGCTTGAAGACTCTTAAACTCAACCGATTGCTGATGCAGTTCCTCACTGAGTTCTTGAAAGTCACTCCAGGAGGGTTCCAACTCTTCGTCCAGAGATTCCTGCATGTTAGAGGTATTGAAAGAATTTAACTTAGCAGGATTAGAGTGTACCTCAGTATCCTCTTGGTCGGTTCCAAGTGCCATGAGGCATTGATCCTGACTGATGGCGTTGTTGGTAGAAGTCAGCTCATCCTCATCTTCAGTGTCAGTGAAGATGTCCATGTCGTTAGCTGCTTCTTCTGCTACCATGGCCTTGTTCTTTCCAGCTTGCTTGGCCCTCATCGCTTCTCTCTCTTTCTTTGAGAGGTCTGGACAGTCAGCTTTGAAGTGTCCCTCCTTGCCGTATTCAAAGCAACCGTTGGTGACATGCTTTGAACTGTTTCGAGTTCAGTTTGATTTGTAGAATCGTTTGTATTTCCCAAACCGAGCGTCCATGTCGGCTAGTTTCTTTGACAGGGCTGCAATGTTCTGTTGCAGTTCCTCTCTACTTGGCTCCTTTGCAGTTGTGTCAGCTGATCTGGTTGGCCTCGATGTTCTCGATTTGGAGTAGTCAGCTCGAAGAGCAACTGACTTTGAGGCTGAACCAACATCCTCAAGTTGACTCGTCTGAACCGAGGACTGAGATCTTCTTCGGTTCACGTTATACTCATTTCCCTTTAAGATTGAGAACAATCTTTCAGTTCCCATTTCACCAAGGTCAGCTCGGCTCTCGTGGATATTGGTGAAAGTATCTCACTCAGCCGGTAGAGTTTGCAACACTTTGAGATTGATTTCTCTTAGTGTGTATTTTCCTCTTCGGATGGACTTGATTCTTCTGAGGATGTCCATAAACCGGAGCTCTAGCTGATCAATTGTTTCATCTGTCTTCAGACAAAAGTTGTTGAAGTCTTGGCATGCATGTGAGAACTTGTTCTCCTTCGTCTCATCGTTTCATTTACTCAGCGATGCCAGGATATCTCACATTTCTTTGGCAGTCTCACACTCTTCAATCCAAGGAAGATAATCTTGTCCAACAGTGAACATAATCGTGCTTTGAGCCCAGATATCCAACTAGCTCACCTTGGCTTCCTCTGGAGTGTAGTCTTCCGGCTGCTTCTCCACAAACTCCACAACTGTATCCCCATCGTTGGGATTTGTAGGAGTGCGAGCGATTCTTTCTTTGATGACGATCGGTCCGGATGAGAGTACTTGTTGCATCCTATGATGCTTCGACAGTAGGATCTTCTTCATCCGCGTCCTCCAGGATGTATAATTTACTACCGAGAACATGACAACGATCTTGTCCTTGACGTCCATCTGCACACAACAACAGAACAAATATGCAAGCAAATATGCACTAGCGTGAAAAATAGATCTGTTCAGTTGACCACTGAAGAAACTTTCTCGAATTCATACCTTGTGAAACAGAGTCAGTAGTCTTTTGAACCACTGCTCTGATACCACTTGATGGTCCCGAGACGAGTTACTGGTGTAGGGAGGAGGGGGGGGGGGGGAATACACTAGTTACGATTTTCAAACTTAACCCCCAAAAATAACTTCAACTGAGTAAGGCAGCTCAATTGGAATCACAACTGAGTAAAGAACACTCAATTGGAAGTGAAGTTGATGAACCCATATTTGTGTCCATCTTTTCTTGTGTTTTTAGTCTTTATCGAGTCATTATGTGCCTGAGAGGACACGCAAGTCCAGAGATAGTGTGCAGGGGAAGAACAGGTGGATGCTGGGCAAATCCGATGGAAAATCTATTGTTGAGATGGCGATACGATGCAAATGGGCATAGGGCTGGAAGCTTGTAGCTGGGCAACATCGAAACATCCTTTCTACAAGTCAGGAAGCACCTCCCCATATCCTTAAGCCAATAGACAGAGTACTCGGAGGAGCCAGGATCGTGGTCAACACCGGGAGCAAAGTAGGATGCATACGATGAAGGGCAAGATGAGAGTCGAGCAGCAGCAGGTTTCTTTTCCTTCAAGGAAGAGGATAAGGATCGGATGTTTCCTTCCTTATCCTAGCCGAGCCAAATCATGGAATAAATCTACCACACAAGGGAAGAAAGAACGTGCATGCGAAGGAAAGAGAGAGAGGCGGAGGTTATGATATGCATGGGAAGAATCCTTATTCAACAAGGAATCCTTATTCAACAAGGAAACTTCCCTAAACCTTAGAATCTCATCGCCTATATATATATGGTCGACTCTATCATGTAGAGAGCTCTTCGGATTCAGTAATTTAGATTAGTTTGCATCCTAGTTGAGAGAAAGTGAGGAAGAAACAAGTCCTACGGGCAATTACAATTTATTTCGCTTGTTTATATTTTACTGCTTTAGTTTTAGTTGTTGGCGTGAAGCCAAGACCCTGGTTGCTGACTACGCTTTTGGGCAGCAACCCCTTTCCAGATTTATGCTAAGTATGTTTTTTTCTTTATTTACTTTGTGTTCTTATTTAAAATTATGTCTAGCTAAGTTTATTGTTTGGGTTGGATATAGATGAAGTGATTCTAAGTTACTTGTTCAAGCTTGTGAGGTCTAATTGTGTTAGTTCGTTAATTGATTTTGTTCCCGAAACACTTAGGATTAATTCTAGACTTAATTGATATTGAAGTTGATTGATCACCATCTAGATATTGAGATTAAGTCATCAACAGAAATTGGGAATAACACGAGAGTGTCTTTCGTGCCCAAGAAGGTAAAGGGTGTTGGAGAGTAGTCGGTATTGACCTACCTCTTGGCTGTCTTGGGTCTACTTATTCTTAATGATTCTTGGACAGCATCGTTACTGAAGTGTCTTCGTGACGTTGTTGATCAAGAAAGGAGATCTTGCCTTCTGGTCAAGATCTGTAAAATTGATTAGACATAGGTTAAGTGTGTTAGCATCGTGACTTCGTGACCTTAGGGTGTTAACTAATCTTTGCCTTAAATCAAGTGATAGAATTAGTTAATTGAATATTTCTGCACCGATGAACGAGTAAAGAGTAATTAGGATCATGGATTCGAAACCCAATCCAAACTCTTTTGTTATTTGATATTGTTATTTGTTGAGTACAGGTTATTTAGATAATTTGTGACCAAAACCCTTTTTTTGAGCAACATCAGAAGAAAAAATTACGCCGAGTCCCTTGGGTACGATCCCGCTTGCCGCTAACTACTACCTTGTTGGGCAAGAGGTGTTTTATAAATATTATTTGTACGAAGTGTGTGACGACAGCGCTCCGTCAGAAGTGCTGTGCGGAATGTGGTGGAAATTAAACTCGTAAAACAACTCACGCCTTTTTGCACGGTTGGTCAAAAACCAAATCAGTTGAGAATGCACAGATGCAGATTGTAAGATGGTTAGTCAGTCAGTTGAGAATGCAAGAAATAAACAAAATAAACACTAGCACACAGAGATTTACGTGGTTCGGAGAAACCTCCTACGTCCACGGGGAGTTGTGAGTCCACACAACTCTATCCAAGTTCTTCTGGACAAACCACTCAGCTTACGCGGGCTGAGCAACCATTAAGGATAAGTTTGCGGGTACTTATCAACCTTACAGTTTAGTTTTCGGGTACTAAACAACCTATTTACTCAGTTGCAGGAAGAGTAGGATCCTAAACCTTTTCAGGTGAAAGAAAATGGGGTTCCAACTAAAAGCTCGAACACGAAGTGAGCTATGATCTAACTCTCTACGAACTCTCACTAAGTGATGTTCTCAAGGTTCGATCTAAAGACACAAAAGCTAACTAACTCTAGAACTCTCAACAAGTGATGTTCTAAGAGATTAAATTCAGTTCAGCTCGTGAAGAATATTGCTCTTTCTTTCGCTCTCAGGTTTCTTCTCGCATGTGTGTCTTATATCTCTTTCTAATGAATGAAGGCCTCTATTTGTAGGCGGAGAGTATCAACTAGCCGTTGGAGGAGCTGTTGATCTCTGTTCTTTGAAAGCGATGGCTTATCTCTCATCTCTGCAGACTTTCCCGATATGGCATCTGTGCTCTTCTACTTTCCATCTGAGATAGCCTTGTGTTGGGCCAAATGGGGTAATGACTGAACGGTCAAACCCTCACGTGACTTCCTTTTTGAAATTCAAATCTTAACAACAGACTTCCAACAAGGAGTGGTCGGTTAAGACTTTCGATCTTCAACTAACTTGTTTTTCAGCTGATGTTCTATCTGACAACTAACAATTGAACTCTCAGCTGACTTCATCTTCAAGCTGTTGATCTTCTTGGTTGAGTTCTACAACTGATGTTCTGAAACTGAACACTCAGTTGTCTTCCTTGTATCTGATTAGTTAGGTTTGAACGCTCAGATGGCTTCCTTTCATCTGATGTTCTCTTCCCCTTTATTGCTTCTCATCTGATGAACGCTCAGTTGTTTTCCTTACAACTGATGTTCTGTCCGAGTGATGCCTTGTTGCCATCTTCAGCTGGAGACCTGTAAAGATAAAATTTTAACAATGCTCAAACAGCGAGCCTACCTACTAACATTAGGTTCTTGCAACATCTAAGGGTCAGTTGGTTTTGGAATTCATCAAAACTCTTACTAATAAATTTCCCAACATAAACTCGTACTCATTCTCATATAAACAACTCAACATATACGTCACATTATCATTTCAAGAAATAGGACATATAATTTCACACAAAAACACATAAGGTATTCCAGTCGTTTTACTCATTTCTATTTCTTTAGAAATGAAAATTTTTATTCTTCAAATATCGTCATTTAAACTTACTCGGTTAATTTAAAACGCTCTCTAAAGGTATAGAAATTCGGGGTATTACAACTCAAGAACACGTAGAGGAATCACGGAACCACCAACAGTTGGTAGACTAAGATTGAGTCATTCGACCACAGCCCATGCTGGACCGAGACACGGCCAGGGAAGTTCCAGTAATCTTCATAAATAGGACACAACAACACTAGCAATCGACATTGCAGATTAAGAGGATCAAATGCAATCACATCAGTCCATGCACATCTACTCAGATCTGATTCTTACAAAGGGAAAGACAGAGTAATTAGAATACAATAATACTATTCTAAACCATCAGTTCAAGCTTATTTTTTAAAGTGTCTTGTGCATAATTGCATTCTAAGCCATAAGTACAATTATGATTGTTCCTTAACTAAATCATAAATAGAATAGAAGCTAATGTAATGGCAACTAGCATTGTATCCATTCACCAAAACACTACCCAAATTTGATAAGACAAAACCATAAATTTTGAAGTATAAAGATTAATGAAAACATGCATAAAAAATGGATTTCATCTAAACATGACACAGATTTTCAGAGGATGAAAGACTCTCTATCAAATATTAGTCTTTCTCATACCCTTTTTCAAGATTGAGGTACACAAACATAGGTCTATTGTTACTTTGTCGACTTCGTACCTGAACCAAGATCCAAACTCGAAGCTGAGTGTGCTTTGGCAAACATTGCTCATTGTGAAATGAATTGAGCCCGTGATGACAACAAAATCACCCAAAAAAGGATTTGGGAAGCAAATAGATGACGATTAAACTTAATCAGCCATACAAAAATAAAAATAAATACTTCTTGAATAACCAATGATAAAAAGAATATGCAAATGAACCACAAGGAATGAAGAGTGTCACCTCCACCACTACCCCTGCATCAGAAACAAGCACAAGAGCAACAAAATGGAGAACTAAAAATCAGAAAACATATATGTTGTGATTATAAATGCATATTACTTCCAGCAGAAAATTCCCAAATAATCAACAATTAAAATAAACAGCCTAAATAAGCTAAGCTGACTACTAATTTACATATTTTATCTACAAATTTCCCTCGGCTTTGCCTATTGCAAATGCTCTCTTCATAAAACAACTACTAATAATGAAACAACTATTTCATAAACGAAGAGATAGCTGAAACGAAGGAACTATGACAGCTGAAGCCCCTCCTGCTTTGTTTCCACTGAAAAAAAAAACCTAATCCAAAATTAGATAAAAGAAAAATAAGGACTACCTTATAATTGAGAAAATACAGTGAGCGATGGCCAGATTCGATGACGGCAAGCATCATGAATAGGTTGAGCAAAAGAACTTTAAAATCGGTGGTAATAAGGATAAAGAGACAGACTACGACGAAAAGAGATCACACGAAAATAGAAAATAAACAAAGTCTGTTTCCAGAACTAGGGTTTGTGGTCGAATTGGAGAAACACGATTGACGCTATCGGAGCGGCGACAATGAGTGGGGCGGAGTGAATCTGATATCTACCGAGTGAGGATGAGAGAAATCGACCAAAACAAAAGGAAAAAAAAAGTCAACCAAAAAGAAAATTACTTTATATATTTTTTAAATCAGATGGGTCGGGAACCGGGTCGTAGCGACTGCGCGGGTGGGTTAGAACCTGTCTAACCGGTACATCCGTATGTACCCAAATTTTTGCATATTAAAATATAGTATATTATTAAAATGTTATCATATGTAGCACATGTACACCCACATAAAATTTTTTTGCACGCCATATTTCCCGTCACTGCATAAGTACCATATGTTACAACAAATAAAATGCGTTTTCAAATAGGCGGTTTCGATTCCCCATCTCACATCTTTTTGTGGTTTACTATTCTTTGCGTTCCTAAATAGTATGACTATTTGGGTGTGGCACGAGTTTTAATAAAAATTAGGTAGTTGTAAGTGGAGAAAGTGTTAAAAAATGTAGTAGAAACTCTAAAAGGAATACTTAATTTATAAATAAACTCTTATTTTGTCATAAAATTTCATGGTCCTAACTTGGAACCAGTTATAAATAGGAATAAACTTCGTATTTGTCATAATTGATACATTTTTTTAGGTCCCACCTTAAAGAAATACATCTCCATTTATGAATATATAAATCACAATAAACATATATATATATATATATATATATATATATATCTCGTTTCTATACTATCATCCTTTGGATTATTTCATCTTCTTGCCTAATTTCTTCAATAATTTATTTTTCAGTAAAAGCATACACAATTTGTTGTTTAGATGATTAAGAAAAACACCCATGTCCATCTGGTTGTAATGAAGTTCTTTTATCTGAATATTCAACTTTTTAAGTAGCTTTTGATTATCTTCATCTTTTTTTTTTGTAATTACACAATACATATATATCTAGTAATTATAACATTTATGTATTGTTAATGCACACTAAAATTAGAAGAAAAAAAATAATTATTCGTATACCTCTATTTAGGAATAACCTCCTATTTTATTATAATTTTTTACATTTCCAAAAGTATTCATTTATAGAGGTTTTACTGTATTAAGTTAGTGCAGAAAATAATCCACCTTTTTAAGCGAAGAATAGAATAAAAAATAAGATATATATTGGTGGGGTTATGTCCCGAAATGGAATAATCATACTATTGACGGACAACCGAAAAAGAAAATATAACCATATTATTGAGGGACGGAGAGAGTATTAAAAATATTTATTTTAATACTTACTAAGTTACTATAAGAATAATTTTTTTAAAGAACCTTTAGTACTAAAAATGAGGCTTAAGGAAGTATATACCTAATTATGAAATAATCAACTTTAGTAATTAATTAATAACTTAAAAAATTCAAATTAAATGTTGAAAAAAAAGTATAAATTCTAATTGGATTGATGGATCCTATATGAATATATACGAATTATACAGCAAAACTAAATGCAAGATAAATGAAATTGAACAAAAAAATGAAAGAAAACTAAAACCAACTTGACATTGAGACAAAAACGAGACACCAGATGATCCCAAGTGTCGAATAAGTCACATTTCAAAATATTACAGAAAAGCCAAAGAAATACTAATATAACATGGAATCTTGTTTTGATATTTTGAGTAGTAGGCCTAAATACTATACACGTGGCCCGGAAAATTACCACCTAATTTTGACCAAAATAGTAAGTTTGACCACAGTCTTACTCAATTATCATAAGTATAAATAAACTAAGAGCATGTAGTAAGGGGGTTGAGTTAGACCTAGGTTGAAGCACTGAGAAGCGTGATTTTAATGATTGATGTTGTTGAGTTAGACCTAGATTGATTTTTTAACTACAATGGAGTTGAGGAAGACCTAGGTTGAAGTACTGAGAAATATGATTTTAATGATTGAATAGATTTTATTTTGTTGTTATTTTTTTATTTATAATAAATATTATAAAAAATGATTTAATTAAAATAAAAAATTAATAAATGATAATTTAACATACACTAATTAAAAAAATAAAACATAAACTAATTAATAAAATAAAAATACAATAATTAAAAAAATAGTTAAATTCAAATTTATTTTATTAATTTTAATTTTATTAATACTCTTACTTAGTTACAGTATACTATAACTAATTAAAAACCCTACCTAAAGCCCAAATATAAACCCAAATAACTAAAGCCCACTACCCACCCTCTACCCCTATTGCTACTTCTTCTTCTTCAACCCCATTGGTACTTCTTCAACCCCATTCTACAACTCGGATTTAAAAAAAAATAAAATTGAAAACACCATCAACACTGCAACTCCTTCTCCTTCTTCTCTTTCTTCTCCTTCTCTCATGGCAACGCGTGGCGAATGAGTTGATTCGAAGGGTGGCTCGAAAGAATGACACCGCCATCGCCTCACCCATCAACACTGGGGGGTGTCGATCTCCCACTATGGCTTCGACACAGGGGTGTGTCGAGTGGGGGGTGTGACGAGGCGCTCGACACCGCCCTTCGACACCGCCGAACGACACCCGCAGTACATGCTCTAAGTATGACTAAAATGACGATTTCAAAAGAACTGATTAATTTCAGCAACTTGCAAAATTTTGACACATTTTTTCTAGAGGTGTGTTCTGGTGAGTCAGTTGTATAGTATACAACCACTTCTTGTTCTATTATAACACACCATTCTTGACTTTTCAACATAAAAAATATCACACGATTACTGTTCATGCCACGCGCGCGTACTGTTCACGCGTTACACTGTTCATCCAATTTTTTATTTTTTTTTCCCTTCCTTTACTGTTACTGTAATACTGTTTAAACAGGCTTTTTTTTTAATTACATATTTTGTTTTTCAGTTTTTTTAATATTTTTCAGTTTTTTTAATATTTTCAGTTTTTTTTCAATATTTTCAGTTTTTTTATTTTTATATTTTTCAGTTTTTTATTCCAGATTTTTTTATTTCCAAATTTTTTAGTAAACATTGTCATTACGAAACGTAAAGTTTCACAATCATTACATTTCATCACGACAATATCTATATTTTAATACGACAAATCCTATTTTTTAGTTGAACGTTAAAGTAATTATTATAGTTGGAAAAAGTAAATTTTTTCACTAAGAAATGTAAAGTTTCACAATTATTACATTTTCTAACGACAATGTCTACTTTTTAATACAACAAGTTCTACTTTTTAGTCGAACATTATAGTAATTAATATAGTTGGAAAAAGTAAACTTTTTCACTAAGAAACGTAATATTTCATAATCATTACATTTCGTCACGACAATGCCTACTTTTTAATACGACAAGTTCTACTTTTAATCAAATGTTAAAGTAATTATTGTCATTGAAAAAAGTAAACTTTTTCACTAAGAAACGTAATGTTTAACAATCATTACATTTCGTCACGACAATGTCTACTTTTTAATACAACAAGTTCTACTTTTAGTCGAACGTTAAAGTAATTATTGTCATTGAAAAAAGTAAACTTTTTCACTAAGAAACGTAAAGTTTCACAATCATTACATTTCATCACGACAATGTCTACTTTTTAATACGACAAGTTCTACTTTTAGTCGAACGTTAAAGTAATTATCGTCGTTGAAAAAAGTAAATTTTATCACTAAGAAATGTAATGTTTCAAAATCATTATATTTCGTCACGACAATGTTGAAAAAAACAAAAAAATAAAATAAAATCTGGAAAATAACAAAAAAAAAAGAAAATAAAATCTGGAAAAAAAAAGAAACAAAATTTGGAAATTTTAAAAAAAAGGGTAAAAAGGAAAATAAAAAAAGAAAATAAATAAAAAAGAAAACAGAAAAAAAGAAAAAGAAATATGGAAATAAAAAAACTGGAAATTAAAAAAAAAAATGAACAGTGCCGTGAGCGCTTATTGTTCACGCGCGACGGTGAACAGTGAATCCAGGGATGTAAATATGTTGGTTGAAAAATCAAAAATAATGTGCTATAATAAGACAAAAATGGGTGTATAGTACAAAACCGATGCACCAAAAGAATTGTGTTTTTTCTACTTCACCAATTGTAAATTTGCTTTTCAATTAAGGGGTAAGTAATTTAAAATTCCCGAGGCCGGCAAATTAGTTACCGCTTGGCTCAGGCTCAATCTAATGTAAAGTTATATTTCTACATTAATGATTTAAAAAGAATGTTCTAGGCAAGGAAAAAAAAATTCTTAGAGAAATATTGGTCATTTTGAAGCTTTAATAGTAGAGCAATACTCTTGTACGGTGGACTGCAGTGTTAATAATAATATTATTATTAGTAATTTTTAAAATATTTAATAAGTGTTAATTGCGATTAATAGGTTAAGTATAATTAAAATACCTCATTACTCCATAGCAACCTTAACTATTGTTTTAATTTCCTTAATTATTTTTATGTTCAGTCAACTGCGCGTTACGATACACGTTACCCAAATTTATCTTAATGAAATTAATTTAACACTTTTTAGCCGACATCAAATATTTGTTTTCTTGCACCACCACCACCACCACCACCCCCACCCCCACCCCCACCCCCACCCCCGGTGCTGCTCTGTCTCCGTGTGCAACGAATTTGTACAATATTGCTTTTGAACTTTAATTATTAATAAATGTAGACATATAACATTTCCATGTATGCATATCGCTCTCTCTAGATATTTTGTTGGTATCTTTTACACCCACGACCCGCCGGATTCGCATAAGATTTTAAATACTACTTTTAAGGAAGATTTCATTTACAAGTCCTAAACCTAAACTCCTTAAGCCTGCACAATTTATCACATCATTAATTCCTCTTTTCTTAGAATTGAAGTAAAATAATGTTTTACTTAATTATAGCAATAAATTACTCGAGCTTGCTTCTCATCAATGTAGTTACATAAACACGTTACAATAATTTTTTATTGTTATTATTATTATTATGATTATTACTATTATCATTTTTTCATAATTATGCAATAAAAATAATTAATTAATTATCCGAATGCATGCATACAGTATTTATAATTGCGAGATATTTGGATTTCAAGTTCAGCACACGTAAAAATTACATAGTATTAAATCGATGCATTACTTAACCGATTAATTTCTCTCATCCTTACACCCGAATTGTACAACTTACGAAATAGTAATAATTTATTTCAGAATAGTAGGAGTATTATTTTCATATGATACTCCTCCAATCGTATGATTGCAACCGTGCATTTCCGTATGCTTTATCAATCATTTTCAATGAGGAAGGAAGTACATAAAATCTTCTTTAAATACATGCACACTGCCCAGACTTACAAAATCACGGAATAAAATACATACTACAGTATTTTTGTAATAGTTGATATAGCCCGTGACATTTCATGCTTTTTGATTAAAAATATATATAGTTCATGTCAAAATTCCACCTTCCCCAAAGAAGTAAGTGACGTGGGCCCCTGAAAATATATTTAACACCACTTTCGCCCATAACCCCTAAAAACTGTACATCTGTTGAAGTTTCAACAGTGCTGTGTAATAAAATATCAGGTAAAAAAGCTATTTATGCTTATTCCTACAATAATTTATTCATAGTTCAATTAATCACTCCACCAGTTGAGTTAATGCTCTCCTGGTTTTCTTGCTAAAACATTCATTGTCATATCACTTTCCATTTCAAAATTTAATTTCTTCCAAAAAACCCTCATCTCCTATCTCTTTTCTCCTTTTAGTTTAATTTAAAGATTCCCCCTTTTAGGTTTAGCCCAAGAAAATAGTGAAGAATAATATGGAAAGGAAAAGAAAAGTTTATGTTTTTAGGTTATAGTAAGTTCATTGAGATTCATGTATGAATCTTGATATTTCTCTCCAACTTGTCATATTTGTTTCTTGAAATAGAGGTAGGTAGACACATTTAATTTTGCTGAGAGTTAGTGTTTGAGAGCAGACATGAACAACATAGGATCCGTGAAAGAGGAATTCTTGGGACCAAGTTCATCTGAATTCGATATCGGAAGCAAGAATAATCCTCAAGCTATGGAGGGTTTACATGAGGCAGGGCCTCCACCATTCTTGAGCAAGACATATGATTTGGTAGAAGATGAGAGCACAAATGAGATAGTTTCTTGGAGTAGAGGTAACAACAGTTTCATTGTTTGGGATCCTCCCATGTTTTCCATCAATCTCCTGCCTAAGTTCTTCAAGCACAACAATTTCTCAAGCTTTGTTAGGCAGCTCAATACTTATGTAAGGCCTCTCTCTCTCTAAATCTTGAATTTTAATTCTGTGTTTTATGGCTTGTATACTTTAATTTCTCAAGCTTTGTTCTTTCTTTCTTTTTTTTTTTTTTTTTTGTGTGTAACATAGTACATGTTCTTGAAGCAACTATCATGGATGAATTCATAGTGTTAAATTTAATATTAATATGCAGCTATCTTTATATCAAGTTGGCACTTCTTTTTTGCATATAATATGATGGGATCTACTCATACTGTTTCCCTTTATGTCTGTTCAGATCCAACTACAGATTGAATTTCTGTGTATATATAATTATGTCTAAATAAGTAAATAGTGATATATACTACTATCATCACATGCTTTTTGACAAGAGCGAGCAGAAAGAATCAATCTTTGATTTTTGTGAACTTTTGCAGGGATTTAGGAAGGTGGATCCAGACAAATGGGAGTTTGCAAATGAAGGGTTTTTGAGGGGGAAAAGGCATCTTTTGAAGAATATAATGAGGAGAAAACAACCATCATCAAATCTTGTAATTACTTGTAACAAATCTGGCCTAGAATCATCATGTGTTGAGGTAAGGAGGTTTGGTCTGGATTCTGAAATCGACAGTTTGAGGAGAGAGAAGCAGGTTTTAATGGTGGAATTGATGAAGCTGAGGCAGCAGCAGCAGAATAGCAAGGCATGTTTGCAAGCAATGGAGCAAAGGCTAAAAGGGACTGAGCAGAAGCAGCAGCAGGCATTGAGTTTCATGGCTAGGGCGATTCGGAGCCCGGTTTTCTTGCAGCAGATGGTGCAGCAGAAGGAGAGGAGGGGAGAGATTGAGAAGGTGATCAGAGAAAAGAGGAGGAAGAAGATTGATCATGATGAGAGAGAAAGCGATGATCATGGTTACGTCAGTGGTTTGGGTGGTGTTGCAGTTGAAGGAATAAGCCCTTTTGTGTGTGGAGACAATGTTGAAGTTAAGGTTGAAGCTCAAGGTTTTAATGAATTTGATTATGGTTTAGGAGTAGAGAGATCAGTGGCACTGAGGTTTCCTGCAGATTCATTGGTGAGTTTGGAGGGACACGTGCCGCCGCCGCCGCCGCCGACGAAATGTGCTGATCCAGAATGGATTCATGGTGGTGCAGAGAAGAATGTTGATCAAGGGTTTTGGGAGGGTTTGATGAATTGTAATGGATATGGTGTGTTGGATGATATTTTGGGCTAATCCAACATCTCTCTCTCTCTCTCTCTCACACACACAATGTGTAAGGAAGTTGGATTGGTGGAAATCAATCAATAACAGTTGAAGATTAATTGTGGCGCGGTAGTGTATAGATCATCTATGAATCAGACAATTGAAATTTGTTTGGTACTTAATAAGGCACCCTCTAACATGAACATTCATAAACAATAAAAGTTTGCAATTAATTTTTATTGTTGCTCTGAAAAAATTAATTTTTATTGTTTATCTCAATTAGTTTTATTTATTTTTGTCTGAGCTATATTGAGTGTGTTGTGTTGTGTTGTTTGAGATCATGAAATGATTTGCGATTGCTTTGAAATGTTTTGGAGTGGTCAATGAAGTTTGTTTGCTAGTTAGTATGTCTCCTTTCGCTATGACAATATTAGCATTACTATTTCGAAATTTTATAAAAAAAAGAAGCTCAGTAAAACTTCTCGTTCCTTCTTTGCTCGCAATATTAATTCTTTAATTGTTCAATTTTTCTTTTATATTATAACTATTTGATCCCTATATGCATCAATGATGATTAAATGATTTAAGTAGATTAATTTCTTTGTGAATGAAGAAATGATCTTATATTTGTAAGATAAGTGTCGGAAAATGTATAAAACATGTTTTTAAGGGACTAATGAAAAAGAAAATTTAAACATGTTTTTAAGGAAACGGTAGAGTATTTATATGGAGTATGTCATTATTAAATTTAATTTAGAATCATACGATAATTATAGTATTTGATATATTTGATTAAAGCTAGTGAAGTATATAACTCTGTATACTGTCACAAGTATATAAAAAAAAATAATAAAACAATCTCTTGGAAATGATTTTGGAATTAAATATGGTCACCATGTCTGCTAAAAAATGGATAGAACTGCACATGATGCCGCGCATCATTCAAATCACCATGACTTAAAACTTAGCCCAAATAGTCGGACTTTAATTGAACTTACACCAAATTTATTTTCTTATATGAAAATTATTTAAATGTTCCTAGTTATATTAGCTGATGTATTGCAATAGATAATTAAGAGGGTGTTTGACTAAGCTTAAAAACTACTTAAAATAATTTATAAGCTCCTAAATCCTTAATAATGAACAATTTATAAGCTGTTTTAAGGAACTTAAAAGCTTAGCCAAACTCCCTCAAAGATATATGGCCTACTTAGCTCAAACAGTTATGCAAGTGTAGGTCATAGGTGATATATATGATCCAGAAAATATATGCAATTAATTAAACTTAATGACAAAGTAGTATATAATAAACATAACATTGGGAAATTTATTAAACCAAACTCTTGTATTTATGTACTCTCTCTATATATTAGTAGTATTAATTCTATGCAACTCTCTTTAGTTTATATGTCGAAAGTCTCTAAACAATGTTTAATATGTAATGATGGGCCTAGTTATTTGTTAAGTAGCCGCGGTATTTGGTTAGCTTCATGGGCCTCGTGAGGATTCATTTGAAGTCCACTTAAATGATAACAATACGGGTAATTCTAAATGTAGCCACTTTTTTCTCTTCATAATCCATTCTTAAAAGAATATTAAAAATAATTAATAAATTTACCTTTTTACCCTATAATCTATAGCCCCTTAATTTATAATCAGAAAGTATAAAAGCCCCCGTCAACTTGAAAAAGCAAAACGACTTTTGAGTTGAACAAGAACACCGTTGTTTAGTAAGAGCTGATATTTGCTACAAATTGTTATACTACCAGGAATAAGCAATTGAAAAACTCAAACACCCCCCCCCCCCCCCCCCTCCCCCCCTCAAAATTCAAATCGAACTAATTCATCGCGTCGACAAGCCGATTGCAAGAAATTATTGAATATTTTTTCAATCGAATTGGCCAAATCCAATTGTGAAAATTCTCAAAATTTAATCCTTTGAATCCCACAAACAATCCTTATCCAATTGATAAATCTGATTTTTTTTTAGGTGTTATCCATCACAATCTTCACATAAAGGATAAACAATAAATTTGATTCTTTTAGGTTTTGAGAGAAAGAGAGAGTAGAAGATCAATTTGAGTCAACACTTCTTACTCGTTTGAAGATATGATTTACCTAATAGTGTTGTTGATGTCGCTTAGATTGATCACCAGAATTTGAAAATGAGCATCCATGGATATTCCTTACCAAGATTTTTAAAGGTTTAGATGATGGCTATAAGATTAAATTACTTTTAGAAATTTAATTGAGGCTTTAAAGGTGAAATAGTAAATGTATAAATTTTTTATTAATTTTTGAAAAATGGGAGCTACGGAGAGTAAAATAGGGACTATATTTAGAATTACTTTAACAATATCTAACATTGAAAAATCAAACAGCTTTTCTTTTTTTCTCAAAAATAAAATAAAATAAGTGGTTATAAAAAGAGTGGGAAATACCTAATTGAATCTGGCGTTGTGTATCCAGTTCCGGCCAATTAAAGTGTACGTTTATTGAAGGAGATTAAAACCGGGAATTGAGAAGATTGGAGAAAAATCGTGTAATATATCTCAATCTTATACTAATAGTTTCTATATTTCGTGTTTTAATTTGACAGTTTTCATATTTTAGTTCCAAATTGAAAATAATTCAAAATTGAGAAAACTCCCAAAATATTTAACTAACCGGTTCGACGTAACTAGAATGCACGATACTTGACGATCGTGACTCTTAATAACACACTCTGAGATGAAATGCTTATTTATGATATCGGTTTCAACGGGAAATAATGTATCCTCATTTAAGTTCAGTTAATAACACATATAGTCCTTTAAAGACCAAAGTTAATTGGTGCATTGGAATATCTCTAGACGTCCGTTTACTTTGATAGTAAAGGGTAGAAAAGGAAAATTTTCACCTCTTTTCTATCCTTCACATGTTTACTGTGATGGAAAATAATTTCCGGACAGATTAGTAAATTTTATCGAGCAACCATTTTTCACTATTTTTCTCTCAATATTGAATAGTATTATTATTAGCTTTTGATGTGAAAATATTTTTCAATAGCTAAAAGGCATAGAAATGGGAAAGAGGTGGGGGACCATGTGATAATTTTCTTTTCCATCCTAGTAAGATGTGATAAAAAATGATAGAAATGTTAATATTTTCTCATCTTTTCTTATTCATCATTTTCCAATGGAAATATTTCCGTCAAAGTAAATACAGTTTGTTTAATCGCGATAAATTCAGGAGTATCTTAAATTCTAATGTTTTCTTTAAATTAAAGCATAACTTATGTGAAGCAAATAGTTTCCTTCAAAAAAAGAAAAAGAAAAAGAAAAAAGAAAGTGAAGCAAACAGAAAAAGAACTTAACCGTCAAGAAAGAAAAACATATTTAGAAAATGATGCCGCCCGTTATTAACTTACTCAACTTGATTATTGAAAGATAATAAAAGCAGAAAAAGGATCCAAATGGAAGGATTGGCAGAGTGTCGGGGTAATTTCGTCAATACAAGAAAACGACCAGTCTCTCTGTTTGTTTCCATCGTCATGTCATGCCATCCATATCCATGGTCTTCTCAGTCTCCTCCCCCCACCCAAAAATTCAACCATAATAATCCTAATTTTTTCTCTCTAAACCCAATGATCTCGTCACGACCTTCGTCTTCTTCGTTGTTGCCGTAGTTTGGATTGGATCCATATACACATTTTCGAATACGTGTGTGTCTTGTGACGGTATTGGAAGGTTTGGGAATGGGCGGACTGCCGTCGACGCCGCAGCAGGAGACCGCAGATTACTTGATTGCGTCGTTTGTCGGCGAAAAATCGTTTCCTCTCGCCTCCGATTACTGGCAGAAGCTTCTCGAGCTTCCACTCGATCTTCGCTGGCCCCCCGATCGCGTCCGCGAAGCTTGCCATCTCTTCGGTGTGTGCATTGTCCTCTTTGTTGGTTGTTGTTCTTCTAATGAAATTGTGGTTTGCGTTTTACGTGTTGTTGCGCTTGCAATTTATTTTTTATTTTTTATTTGGCTTGAGCGTCGTTTATGAATTCGTGTTACTCTGCGTTGTGATGTTATATCGAGTGTGGAGAATCTAATATTGTCTCGAATGTGATTTTCAATTAAAAGCGAGTTCACATTTTGTCTTGGTAAATTAGCTGGTCTTGTTTATATGTGTTATTTGGTGGTTGGTAGTATTTGAAGTATGTTATTTTCGGTTTCGAATTTTAGGGAATTTTCTGTTCATTGTGCTCTGTAATTCATGAAGAATGTTCCAGGTTGTACTATGTAGCAATCTGCTTTGGAGATTTACTAATTGGCAACCTTAGTATGGTGCCGGATATTCTCCAGAATTAGGATAAACTGTTATTTGTAGAGTTCACAGGGTTCTGTTGTCATCACAGTAAAGCTGTGCCTTTTATGTTGTCACAGTTTAGCTGTGAAAATCTGTGGATGGTGATGTAGTTTACTATTCAATTTTTTATCAAGGTATGCTGTTGAATTGTAGTACTATATAAATTAAGAGCAAAGCCTTCTTTTTGATTTTTGATTGCAGCAACGAATAATGGTGACACAAGGCACCTTGCGAAGATCTTGATACACCTATCATGGTGCTTGCAAGAATGTGTTGCTGCTTCTGGTGTGGAAACTCCAGTTTTCTCAAAAGCTCTTAATGCATTATTTTTATCATCCACTTTTCTGAAGAATCTCATTGAGAGTGCTACGAGTGACAACTTTGATGAACTATACCTATTACTGGATGAAACTGAGCCAACTCCCAATAACTTTTCAAAAGGTTCCTTTGTTTTCTGCACGAATCAATTTAACTTTGAAGCTATATCGTGTATTAGTTTTCCCTCTTATCTCTTGCTTTTAACATTGTGATGTGCTTTTATTTCATTTTTTTAATTTGTTCCTTAGGAGGGGTTGATAGTTTTGTACTGCAATAAACATATATTTATATATTTATTGCCTTTTCTTTTAAAAAATCAGCATAGATTGTAACTCTTATTTGGTTAATTTTGCATTTCATTTTCTTCTTCACGCATGATATGGTGCATTCGCAATTTATATGTTATTTTGGTGAATGTGTCAGTATAATTTGGGAACACGATTTTCCAAATTTTCCCCTTCTGGTAGGTGATGATATCCTGATAAAATACTCAAATTGTGTTCCTCATTAGTTTCATTGTTCAATCAGGTGAAAACATTGCAGACCATGTCATGCACAGTGTGCTCACCTTCTTTGCCAAAGTTGATCTTAGGTATGTGTTGATGATATGTCTGTTGATGCAGTGATTGCTATTATCTTAATTTCATGCATTTTTTTTTGTCAAGACCTGGAACATACCTTCTACATTATGAGCTGCTAAATTTCTTGCTGATTGCCATGTCCACTCAACTTCTCTCTGGGCCATCGCAAGGACCGAGTGATAAACATCCTTTCATTGATGCAGTAATGACTCAGGTGGATTCAAGTGTAACAGATTCATTGATAATTGTCCATGTCCAATTATTTTTCCAATTTTAAATGTCTGTCGTTTCTGCAGAAAAGTTCTTTGGTTGATTTGGTCGTGAACAAGTTATTGCTAAATTACATCTTACAGCCCAGAGTTCCATTAAGAAGTTTATTGTATTCAATGTTTTCTGAAGCAAATCAGCTTGGTGTACTGAGGAGAGTTGGCTCTGCAGCTGGTATGATGGTGTGGTGCAAACATTTCCTCCTCCTCCTCCTCCTCCTTCTTCTTCTTCTTTGAAAGGACCTTTTTCTATTTTAATGTTTGCATGTCATTCCCTGAAACCCTAAACCCTTACCATCTAAACTCTTGGAATCCAAACATTAAATTGTAGTTATTCTAACTGAATATACATAATTTGGCTTTGCAGCAAATTTCATGCTGCTGCCCCTTAATTACTTAGTCAGCTCAAATGGTGAAGCTGTAAGAAGTCCATTGGCAGAAAGCAGTCTACATGTCTTACTCGTTCTTGTTCATTATCGTAAATGCATGTCTGATCCTTCTCCGAATGATAAAGGTGATGACTGCAATTCAGATTCTCTCTTTAAGGAAGAGCGTCTCGCTGAGGAGGAAACGTACTTTAAAGAGAACCCTTTCTGCAAAGCGATAGAAAATGTGCGAGATATTGAATGTATGATCCTGGGCATTGCCAGATTCTTTCAATTAAATAAAAATTTAAAGTGCTGAAGTATCTGAGTTGTTCGCCTGCAGTTAGCCGCACTGATTCTGAGGTCAATGCACCTGGTGGTTTAATAGTGAGACTACCTTTTGCCTCTCTATTTGATACTCTTGGCATGTGAGTGTTTCCAGAGCCTTGCACTTCACATAGATAGTAAAGTAATTTTCTTAAAATGTTCTTCCAATCCTATTAATTGTGCAGTGTCATTATTTTTTAGACTTAAAACAATCTATAATCTAGGCCAGTACCATATGGGCGTATATGTCCTCTCTGCGACAGCACATTGCAATGCACTTCTGAGAGCTCAGTGTGAATATATTTGGTTTCTGAGTTTTATTAAGTAGATTTTCACTTTCACTTTCATTTTGTTCACAGGTGCTTGGCTGATGAAGCATCTCTTCTGTTGCTTTATTCTCTAATGCATGGAAATTCATACTTTTTGGAGTATATTTTGGTGCGAACAGATCTGGATACACTGGTATGAATTTTGTTTTTTCTGCAGAAATAATATTTCGACGTTTCATATGAAAAGGCAAAAGTGGATATTTGATTAGAGAATGGAAAATAATCACTGGAGAGTAACTGTTAATAGTCCTGACTGAAAATATTCCTAAATTTAGTTTTAATTCTTTTCTTTATATTTACTAGTTGGTGTTTGTTGTAAAATAGTTAATTTTATGATATCCAGATCTACTTGCACTCTGTGGAAAGTGTTTATTGCAGGACTATGTATCTTTCTCACAGCTATCTTGTGACATGTGAAAAACAATAGAATCATAATCTAAAGAATTTCTGCAACTACTTGTTTTTATTCGTAACCTTGATATGATATTCTTTTGTACGTCCTACAGTTGATGCCCATGTTGGAAACTCTATACAATGCTCCAAGAAGAACTCCCAATCACATATATATGGTGTTGATAGTCCTCCTTATGCTTAGCCAAGATTCCTCTTTCAATGCCAGCATTCACAAACTGGTAAGGAGAATTTTGTTTCAGCCATATAATTTTGACTTATTCTAAGGTCTTACTTAGTCATGAACTCATGATTATTCTTACAGATACTTCCTAATGTTCCATGGTATCAAGAACGTCGCCTTCATCAAACTTCTCTTGGCTCCCTCATGATAATAATTTTAGTTAGGACTGTGAAATATAACCTCTCCAAACTGAGGGTGAGACTCGATGCTATTCTTCCAGCTTATTTTTCTTATTTTTAAGACACAGTAGACTTTATCCTTTAAATGTCATCTTGTTAGATCATGATGATTCATCATCTGGAGGCTTCGTCAATATCTTCTTATTGAACTCAAGAGTTTTCTTTTCCTTTTCAATGATTTTAGACGTGCATAACACATAGCATATACGATATAATTAAGTTCTTGATGTTTCGATTGCTACAGGATATCTATCTTCACACAAACTGCCTGGCAATTTTGTCAAATATGGCACCATATCTTAACCGTTTAAGTGCATATGCATCACAACAGTTGGTTAGCCTTTTTGACATGCTTTCACGCAAGTGAGTCACATCTGTGATTGTTTTGGCCTTGGCTCGTTACTGTATTTTAAGTGCTTGATCAGAAACTTATCCCATATTTCTTTTTTTCTTGCTTTCTTTCTCTCTCTCTCTTGTTCTTTCCCCGCCCTTTAGGTACAATAAATTAGCAGAGCTTAAAAATGATAAGATGAACATAGCTGATGATGTTGTAAGAGGAGACAACTTTCTGGAGGATCCGGTATTTCCTTTTTCTCCATCATGGTCTGCCTTTTATGTGATCACAATAGGGTTATGTATATACATTGTATTGACTCTTTCGAGGAATGCTGCAGTTAACAGAACTGCATATATATACCGACTTCCTGAGACTCGTGCTGGAGATACTAAATTCAATTCTAACTTATGCATTACCAAGAAATCCAGAGGTATCATAAAGTGCACTTGAATGCTCACGCATGTATTATTCATCTGATACCTTAATCTCATCGGCATATCATGCATTTTGTGGCTGTAACGTTCAGGTTGTTTACGCCATTATGCATAGGCAGGAGCTTCTTCTACCGTTTAAGAATCATCCCCGTTTTAGCGAGCTTCTGGAAAACATAGATACTGTATGTATTAAGCCCGAGAATACTACAATTTCACCAATTAAATTTACCTTGTGCATGAGAATTTTCCGTTGATTACAGGTTCTAAATTTCTTCAACAGCCACATTGATACTCAGGGTACGGAAGAGGATTGGTCCGTGGAGAAAGTTCTTGAAGTCATAACAATTAACTGCCGATCTTGGAGAGGTGAAGGAATGAAGGTATGAAGCATACTTCAGTAATTGTCGTGCTGTTCGATTCTTTATCATCTTACTAGCACTATATTTTGGTCTTAGCAGATGTTTACGCAATTATGGTTTACCTATGAACAAGAAAGCCATCCTGAAGAGTTTTTCATTCCATATGTCTGGCAGTTGATATTGTTTCGCAGGTATTTTCATTTCCAAACATATTTACCAACTTTTAACTTCTTTCATTACTTTAGCAGACTACATTCATGCATGATAACCGAACTAGCGTCAAAATATTAAATTTCCGTTATAAAACATATATTACTCATTTCCCACATATTTCAATGCAGTGGCTTTACTTTCAACACTAGCAGCATAAGTTTGTTCCCCGTATCTGTTCAGGTAACATTCATGCATTACTTTTACATATACAAAAAAAAAATATATATATATATATGATCATTGTAGATACAGAATATATTTATGAATGCATTTATAAAAGAAACCATACATATACGATTTATTCAAATCGAAATCCAGGACATAAATGTTGGGATGGAGGCTGAGAAGCACCAAAATAGTGAGCTGAAAGAGTTTTCTTGAGTTGAATTCAGCTGAAGAGATCGTGATCGAGCTCAATGTAAATACACAGAAATAGCACAAACTTTCTCACTTGGTTCGTATTTACATCTCTGAGTGTATAGCCCTTTTGTTTTTCTTCTCCTTTTTTGTGATAGATTAGATTCTAATTGTAAAGAATAAGAGATGAATCTCTCAAGCTTATGAACAGATTTCCACTCATGAAAAGCTAGCTATTAACAGATGCAAGCATTTTCAGGCTGTTCATGTTTATTGCAGTTTTCTTGTGTCCAGTAGTTACTAATCGAGGCGAGGACAATATCACACTATATACGATTATTATACGGTGTATTTGCCAGCTTATATGTATACTTGGAAAATATCCCATACTCCCTCCCTCTCACCACTAACTTGATCAACAGGAATTGTTTCAGCAATTTCTTTTAATTCTTCTGCTTTCAGCTTCACTGCCAATGACGCAATGTTAGCTTCCAGATTTTAATCTTCGTGGTCGCTGCAAGCGTCGTGTTACAACCGTAGGTGAGAATTATCTCACATCTTTTATGACATTCACGAAAAAAAAAAAATAATAACAAGTCCAAGTAACAATTTTTGTTTGTACCAGGTATGGGAACGATGTCGTCCCCCTGATGGAGAAGCCATGCCAGAGCTAGTTGAGGAGGAGTGCAGGAATGCTTGCCCGCCAAGCTGGCGAACTGAATGTACAATCCTCAGTTCTTCTCTTGATTAATGCCGGTGAACCTCGGACGAAATGTCTGAGAACAGTAAAACGAGCAGTAGCAGCAGCAACAACAGCATCAGTTAAAAGCAAGAAAACGTTTCTCATCACATACTCCTGCTACCAAACCTGAATGAGTGACCATCTTTACCAAAACATTTTTGACTCACTGAAAATGAGAAGACGATTCAATTATCAGAGGCTCTGAGAAGGCAAGCTCTCCACCATTCCTTTTCCACTAAAGAATCTACTACCAAGAGGACTAGATGCTACTACACCAATTCCAAGTTCTCTGCAACAAAAATTGCATATTAATAACAAAACCCATTGCATCAGAAAAAAAAAATAAAAATAAAAAATAGAATACTCCATTTGGACTGCAGTGACGGGATGCACCGCATGCGCTCTCTTGATCGTGTCAGCACTAGCTTCAGACAACCCAATGTACCGTATCTTCCCCTCCTCCACCAGCTTCTTCAGCTCCCCCATCTTCAAGAACACGAAATGAATGAGCTCAAAGTCAGAACCTAGTATGCAAAAAGAGTGTCATCGTCTATAGGCACGGATTGATCAACACAGTGTTGGAAATAGAGATCGATGTAGTCCACATCAAGCCGTCTAAGGCTGGCCTCGATGCACTGCCTCACATACTCAGGATCGCCCCTGACCAGAACCTGGCTCCTGCCTGTGTCAGGCGACATAGAAATGCCAAATTTACTTGCTACTTGAACTTTTTGTCGAGTCAGATCTTTCAAAGCCTGAAGCAATTTACACAGTATTTGTATACCTTATAATAGAATAAAGACGAGTAATGCATAAATCATGCATGGGATGATATTATCAAACATCAATTCTATACTTGTTTTTTTTCCCTCAAATATTGATTTTAACTCTTAAATTATTTATTACTGTTGCTGCTAATAATAATAATAATAATAATAATAATAATAATAATAATAATAATAATAATAAATTTGCATAAGTTTATCAACATAAATTACTAATGACCTTAAAATATGGATTGCTTAATATCATGGAGAAGAAGAATATTGACTAAACATATAATTATGAAAAATCACTCATCCCTACGAAAATGACAATTCTTAAAAGTAAATTATGCATGTCATTAAATTAGGAATGAATTTATTAATCAACATTTCATTCTCAGCTGGTCTGTTTATATCAATCACCATATAATATTCAAATTCTTAAACCAATCTTATTAATCTTGCCATACTTTGAAATTGTAAATGACCTCGCCTCACATATATAATATATTATAACAATAATATATATTGCTATAAGGGTTTTGAATAATTTAAATTGATGATAATGTATGCCTCACTAAACATTATTTTTACCATCACAATGTAATAGCCTGACTTCTCGATAATTAATGAAGAATTTCACTTCCTATGAATATTAATTCTATGAATTAAGTGAGTATATTTATTTATGGCACAAAAATAAAATGCAAGATGACTATAGTAATTCTCCCTCCGTCCCACCAGGCTTGTCTTATTTCTTTTGGACACGAGGTTTAAGGAGAAAATAATTAATAATAGAAAATATATTTAGTGGAGTTTTTAAAGTAAAATAAAGTGGATAGAGAGAGTGAATAGTGAAATAAAGTGAGTAGAGAGAGAAGGATAACAGTGAATGACACAGAAAATGTGGTGGAAAAGTATGAAAAAAAGTGTAAAGTGAATTGTTTAACAAATTAATTATCTCCTAATTATTTTCAAAAAAGGAAACAAGATAAGAATAACGGGACAACCCGAAAAGGAAAACAGGACAAGAATAACGAGACGAAGGGAGTATAATAATACTTTGCATACGTGTAACATAGCTTGTCCTTGTCTTTTTTTTTTTTTGATGTCTTGGAAACCAGCCGCTACCTTCGGTGCGTATTGGGTAAACCCCCGTTCCTTGTGTAGTAGCCTGCAAATTACATAGGGCATGTAAATCACACTTTTCAAGTACAAGTATGACAGACTCGACCTATAAAGCGTGTCATGGGGTTCGAAGCTGAAATTTTTCAGTCTCAGACGCCCACTTTTATCACTAAACCATCCCAAAGAGAACTTGTTCTTGTCTTTATTTTAATAGATGCTCCAATGCTTACACTTGTATTGTTATTTTTACAGCACATACAACTGATCTTCTTTCTTTAAACCAACGAAAGAAAAGACTTATATTTCAGTTAGCTTATTATTATCGATCAACATCATAAAAAATAGAAAGAAAAAAAAGAGAGTTTTCAAGAGCAGGAAAAGAAGGTAAGAATAGTGAGAGAGGAGAGAATTCACAACTATAAAGAGGATTAGAAGAGGGCCGGTAATGATGAAAATGAAAGAAAACAGAGAGATTAGGAAAAGGGGCAGCCTAGAAAAGAAGCAAGGGAGGAGGGAAGTAGCTAGCGGATTCACTTATCGATGAGATTATAGAAGAAGGATAAATTCCACAAGATTTACTAAATTCCCTCACTTTTGCTTTCAATTTTTGAAATTCAAAGCTATTGAGATAGATATTTCTCTAGAACAAATTATGCTAGAGTCTCCTTATTATTTTCATATATTTAACCTGTTTAAACATGAGGATTTGTGATATGGATAGTGTCAAAATATAAGTGTACGTATTTGTGTATATATCCATGTTGAGGCTGCCAACGAATTAGATAAAGGATAAGAAGAGAATTGTCTTTTGTTTATGTTTGCCAGCTGTTTGGATAAATGCTCAGAAGAGAAAAGATAATCCTTGCCGAAAATTTTATGCTAAAAATTATATATGATCTTTGCTTTGTCAGCATTCTGGTATAGAAGAAAACAAAGAAAAACATGAATTTGACTTTTGATATACTAATATAATTAACGTGCACTCGCACGTTAAAAATAATAATTATTACAAAATTTAAAATAAAGCTCATAACTCACACTAATTAGTCATTTGATTTTAGAGTTCAAAATATAATACACAAATCTTATCAAGTGCTTACTCTGAAAAAGAAAATGTTCTCTCCAAGTAGATTGATATCCCTATTTTTGTATTTGTTGCATGAAGAAAACACATTCTAAAAAAATTATACATTATTGTCATTGTCTAATTTCAAAATCTTTTATATATGTCAATTGATCATTCTATTATATAAGAACATACAATTAGTTTCAATCTCTTCATGTCGTTCTTGTTGGTTTTAACTACGGCACAATATAGACCATAAAATGCATGCTTATATTAGAATAAAAGAAGAACATAGAGCAAATTAAATTTCATCCATATCTTTAAGCAAAAGAATACTTGTAGCCAACTTATGATACTCACACAATTATTCAGTTTTAATCTCAGCTGATAAGAATGTTTAAAATTGTCTAGTTATGTAAAACAATAAAATTTTATGTCACGTGATCATATATTGTCAACTAATAACATAAACAAAAGAAAAATGCAGTTATCTCCATAATCTTTAGATATAAATAAATCGTTCATCTCATATAATGAATATCATATTGATCTTCCTAAAATGAAAAAAGAACAAATCCTAAAGATTCACTTTTTTTGTTCTTTCAAAATTGAACTCATTAAATTAAATTTTGAACGATCATACAACACAATCCAAAAGAAAAGGGGTTATCAATAACAAACAAAATAGAGAAAAGAAAAAAGAAGAAACTTATCTTAGAAAATGAAACATCAAATGTTCGATCCTAAAGATATATGACTCTTCATCAAATCGCTACTCTCTTTACATTAAGAAATTGTGTTAAGAAACTTAATAAACCGTTCTATCTTTTTTTGCTTCTATCGAGAATAAAAAGAATATATTAACAAAAGTAGATAAGTATACCGCATAAGTATATGCATAGAGAAATTACCTTTATATGATTTATCATGAATATATCTATATGTTTACGTTTTGAAATATGCAGATGCAGTAGACCTTTTTGATGGACCATGAGTAGGAATAGAATCAGTGCCAAATTTTCATACCTCGAAAAGATAAAATAAGTTATACGGATGGATTGAACCTAAAAAGTATTTAAGAATTTTAATTTACCCTCTTGGAAGATTGGAGGCAACTTGAAGTTGCAAAAGTAAAGAAAAAAAGGTTGCACAATAACGTGTGTAAAATCACGTATGGACGAAATAATAAAATTGGTATCACATATTAACAAAGATATAAACACATGATATGCACATTAATAATATATTTCTTTCAAATCATAATATAATATAAGGTAAATAATATATATTATCAATAAGGTAAGTTTGTATTTCTTATAGCCTACTATATATTGTATTTTATATTACGTTATTGCCCTTAATTTTAATAAGTAGTAAGGATATTTTAGGCGGTTCAAATTTTGTAAAATAATGCTCTTTTTATATAAGTATAGATATAGATATATATTTAGGAGTTTATAGTAAGCTTTAAGAAGGAAATATATGCTAATTAATTAAATGAGCTGTCAACCAAGTGGAGAAGGAGAAAACTGAGTAATAAACTGTGCTAGAAAGAAAGAGTGCATAATATGCATGTGGTTTCAAGGTTTAAAGTTTGTGTGTAAGAAGATATTCATAACATCGTGCAAGTTTGGGGAAATGCAAAAGAAATTTTCGTGGGTCAAACATTCTACCAGTTTTGGGCACTCTGCACTCAAATTGTGATAACTTTTTATTCGTATGATAATTTTGAGTGCCACAAATTTTGTTGGAAAATAGATACTTGTTGCTTTTCAGAGTTATAAGGCACGCCTCCTAATTCATAGTACATAAAATTAGTTTATTGTTTGAAGTGAACTGGTGTGCAGAAAGATTTTGTGGCAACATGTTTAATGTTTAGGAGGAATGCTAAGTTTTGGTGTTATTCTTTTATCATAAAATAATACAATAAGATAGTGTATGTATCTATGCATGTTCATGTGAAGTTTAGCAAGTTATGAATGAGTTTAATCCGGAATTAGTGAAAGTAGAAGCTTAGTACAACTAAGTTTTGTTCAAGGCTTAGATTTGGAAATCAAGTCTAAGTAAGGGCTCATTTTGTAAGTCCGTTTGGAAGAGAGCAACAAAGAAATGGTTTAAGATTCAATGCAGGTTATGTTATTCAATTATCAGGTGGGCGTTTCTTACCAAAGTTATTGTTTGAGTTATTAAGCTCTCATGTTTATGAAATGAAAATGCTATCCATGAACGAAATGTTTTATGTGCGCTCAGCGTGTTTAAAGCTTTTATACTATTGATCGAGGCACTCTGATAATCTAAACCATTTGATGAGTGTTGTGTACACTCCTAAAGTCATGATTATGCAGTGGTTGATCCCCATTCTGTGCTTGACATAGTTTAGCGATTTCTCTTGGAGCTTCGGCTCGAGATTCACCCAGATAATTGTTGGAGCTACGGCTCGAGGTTCACTAGCGAAGGTCATCTTCATCCTCCTCAGTTTGGGTATCTTCATCACCCAAGTCCCCCTCAGCATCCTCAGCATCATTTTCAGCTACTTCTTCATCATCGGCGTCATTATTATCAACCTCATCATCATCATCTCTTGGCACACACCCTACATCACGTGGTGCCGATCCAGATGGCATAACTTCTCCACCAGCAAAGACTGCTTTAGCATCATTGAGTAATACCGCAATCTCATTCTTGCCCATACGAAGCCTCTTCATCTGGAACATGATGGAATTGTACTCACGCTCCAGCTCGCGCAACATCATTGTAGAAATAGCCCAAAGATTAGGCTCACTCAGCACAGACGATGGCACAGTAGATGCCGGCTTCTTCATTTCCACAATGCGGACAGATGGATCCTCAATGTTCTTGGGATGAACAGCCTCAGTGAACAGCTTGTCATGGATGACAATGCTCTTAGGAGTACGCTCGAATTGTTCTCCCACGTGCATCACTTCAGGAAATTGCGATGAGATGATTCCAAAAATCAATCCAGGATAGCTTAACACCTTAGGCTTCTTCAAGTTTCAAGCATGTTGGGTGACGTGGTGGAAGACCAAACGCCCAAAGTCGAATGGCTTGAAATGCCCAATTCCATATAACACTCTTGTTGTTTCTTGACTCACTATGGCAGTGTGTGTGGTAGGACACCAATTTATGACTGCAATCTTGTGCAGGATTGCGTACTTCTGTGACAGCATTGAGGAACTGATAGACATGTTCCTTTTCCACGTCCGGTACACTTCGTGAGTGATCTCGCTGGCAATCGTGTCCAGTGACACATCCTCCTCCTCTACACCAAAGTCATCACAACCAACAAAAACATATATAACAGTAGGGAAAAAAAGGAGGAGTGTAACTACAATTGCAAATGACAATATCCTTATTGTCGGCTCCGGAAGAGCTTCATTGATACTCCCCATGGGTACTGAATTAATCATAAATGATGCACTTTTGTATCAACAATCTAAACGTACTCTTCTTAGCTTTAAAGACATCTGATTAAATGGTTTTCACATTGACACTAAAACTGAGAACAATAATGAGTTTCTAATCATAACTCAAGATGTTGGATGTCAAAAATGAGTTATAGAAAAACTCCCTTTTTTCTCCTTAGGGTTGTACTATACTCACATTCGACCTAATAATAATGTTGCGCTAAATATGAATTTTAAAGATCCAAAATCTTTTAAACTATGGCATGAGCGCATGGGTCATCCTGGGCAAAATATGATGCGTCGGATTATTAATAATGTTGTTGCGCATAATTTACAAACAAAAGATCTATCTTTATCAAATGAGTTTGTTTGTAAAGCATGTGCAAAGGGTAAACTTATAGTACGACCTTCTCGTACTAAAGTTGGAATAGAATCTCCTACATTTCTTGAAAGAATTCAAGGGGACATTTATGGACCAATTCACTCGGGGTCGGGACCATTTCGATACTTTATGGTTCTGATTGATGCTTCCACTCGATGGACTTATGTATGCTTGTTGTCTACTCACAATAAAGCATTTGCAAAACTTATTGCCAAAACCATTGAGTTGAGAGCTCAATTTCCTGATTATTCCATCAAGTCCATTCGAGTGGATAATGCCGGTGAATTCACGTCAAAATCTTTTGACGAATATTGCCTTTCATTAGGTATTAAAGTAGAACATCATGTTCCTTACGTCCACACTCAAAATGGTCTAGCTGAATAATTAATCAAACGTTTAAAATTAATAGCTCGACAATTGTTACAAAAATCCAACTTACATGTTACTTGTTGGGGACATGCAATTTTGCATGCAGCTAATTTACTCCAAATCCGACCAACTGCATATCATGATTATTCCCCAATACAATTAGTACGTGGTAAATAACCAAACATTTCCCATCTGCAAATATTTGGTTGTGAAGTTGATGGTCCCGATACGAGTTCTGGTGTATGGGGGAGGGGGAATACACCAGTTAGGAATTTTAAAAACAACCCCCTGAAAATATCACAACCGAGTAAGCAGACTCAGTTGGAATCACAACTGAGTAAGAAAACTCAGCTGTGAGAGTGGTGCTGTGCGGAATGTGGTGGAATAATAACTCGTAAAAATATAACTCACGCTCAGATATGCAAGGTCGGTCAATAACCAAATCAGTTGAGAATGTAAGAATGCAGTTTGAGTGCTGGTTAGTAGGTCAGTTGGATATGCAACAAATAACTGAAATAAAAACACAAATACACAAAGATTATGTGGTTCGGAGAGAACTCCTACGTCCACGGGGAGTTGTGAGTCCACACAACTCAGTCCAAGTTCTTCTGGACAAAAATCACAAAGCTTACGCAGGCTTTGCAACCGTTAAGATAAGTTTACGGGTACTTATCAACCTTACAGATAAGTTTACGGGTACTTATCAACCTATCTACTCAATTCCGGGAAGAGTAGGGTCCTAACAATCCTTTTGAGAGGATGTGTAAAAGGGTGGGTTTTCAACTAATAGCTCGAACAAGAAGTGAGCTAGGATCTAAGCTATGAACTCTCAGCTAGTGATGTTCTCAGGATAGATCAAAAACACCAAGACAGAATCTAACACTCTATGAACTCTCAACTAGTGATGTTCTTAGAGATTGAATTCAGTTTAGCTCGTTTGCGATATGAACTCTCAACTGGTGATGTTCGCTCGTCTAACTCTTTGCACTTGTCTGTCTCGTGTTCTCGTAAGTCTTGGTGAATGACTGAAGGCCTCTATTTATAGGCGGAGAGAATCAACTAGCCGTTGGAGGAGCCGTTGATCTCTGTTCTGTGAAAGCGATGGCTTGTCTCTCATCTCTGCAGACTTTCCGGATTTGGCAACTGAGTGCTTCTGCTTTCCATCTGAGACAGCCTTGTGTTGGGCCAAATGAGGTAATGACAGATAGTCAAACCTTCACGTGACTTCCTTTTTGAAATTCAAATCTTCAACCTTTAACTTTCAACCTTGTTTAGTCGGTTGAGAAGTTTTGGTCTTCATCTGAGTGGTCTTCAGCTGATGTTCCATCTGATCGATATCTTTATCTGACCTTCTATTTGAATAGGAATAGTTAAACTCTCAGCTGTTTTGAACTTCAAGTTGTCGATCTTATCGGTTCGAGTCCTTCAACTGATGCTCTGTATCTTGAACGCTCAGTTGTCTTTCTTGAACTGATGTTCTCTTACATCTTCTCCTTTGAACGCTCAGTTGTATTTTTTACAACTGATGTTCTCTTACATCTTCTTCCTTGAACGCTCAGTTGTCTTTCTTACAACTGATGTTCTATCCAAGTGAAGCCTTGTTGCCGTCTTCAGCTGGAGACCTGTAAAGATAAAATCTTAACATTGCTCAAACAGCGAGCCTAACTACTAACATTAGGATCTGGCAACATCTACTCGGTTAGGGTCAGTTGGTTTTGGAATCAATCTAAACTTTACTTAAATTTTCCAACAGGAGTGTATACTCCAATATCACCACCTAAGCGTACCTCAATGGACCCTCAACGAAAGCTAGACATTTACGTGGGTTATGAATCTCCGTCTATTATTAAATTCCTTGAACCTATGATTGGGGATCAATTTACCGCTCGGTACGCTGATTGTATTTTTGATGAAGATCATTTCCCGACATTAGGGGGAGACAAAAGTCCAAATTTAACACAATGTCGAGAAATTTCATGGAATGAAAAGAATCTTCAATATTTAGATCCATGTACTAATGAATCAGAACTGGAAGTTCAAAAGATAATTAACTTGCAATATTTATCAAGTAATTTGCCAGATGCATTTACTAATCATAATGGAGTGTCTAAATCTCATGTTCCTGCTATAAATATACCACAAAGAATTGATATTCCATGTGAACTAACTAAATCAGCTGATTATCCTCAACGCCAGAAGCGTGGTAGACCTATTGGTGCTAAAGATAAAAATCTCCGACACACAAAATCAAATAAGGAAATGATATCGCTCCTACAACCTCCTGAAGAGGATCATCCTGAAGATGATAATCCTAGTACATCTAAAAGTGCACTAACTAATCATAATACTTGGATTGCGGAACGGCCAGATCACAATATTATGGAAAATGACAAAGATCTGGTTGATGTTAATATCGAAGTTGCTATGATACGGGAGAAACTTATAATAGAAATGATATTGTTGTCGACGACACGTTTGCCTTAACAATTGCCCTTACCATTTCTAATGATAATCAGGATCCTGAACCAAAAATAATAGCCGAGTGCCGGAAGCGCTCTGATTGGTTGAAATGGAAGGAAGCAATGGAGGTAGAGCTAAACACGATAAATATTAAGAAAGTTTTTGGCTCGATTGCACTTACACCAAACGGTGTTATCCCAATAGGATATACATGGGTGTTTGTACGAAAGAGAAACGAGTATAATGGGGTGGTGAGATATAGAGCGCGATTGGTAGCTCAAGGGTTCTCGCAGAGACCTGGAATTGATTTTCATCAAACATATTATCCTGTTTTGGATGGTATAACGTTCCGATATTTGATATCTCTGGCATCAACTATGAATTTAGAAATGCAGTTAATGGATGTCGTGACCGCATATTTTTATGGGTCACTAGACACTGATATTTATATGAAAGTACCTGATGGGGTTAAAATTCCTCAAATGAAGGAAAATGAAACTCACAGCATGTATAGTGTTAAATTACAAAGGTCGTTGTACGGCTTAAAACAGTCGGGAAAAATGTGGTATAACCGACTAAGTGAATTTCTCTTAAAGAAGGAATACGTGAGCAATGACATAAGTCCTTGCGTGTTCATCAAAAGATCACAAAATGGTTTTTATATCATTTCTGTGTATGTTGATGATATAAATATAATTGGAACACGCAAAGAGATTGAGGAAGCTAGCTCATGCTTAAAGACGGAGCTTGAAATGAAAGACTTGGGTAAATCCAAAATTTGTCTCGGCCTGCAGATCGAGCATCTCCCTGAAGGAATTTTTGTACACCAGTCAAACTATGTGAATAAGCTATTAGAAAAATTTTATATGGATAAGTCACATCCACTTAGTACACCAATGGTTGTCCAATCACTAGATGCGAACAAGGACCCATTTAGACCTAAAGAAGATGATGAAGATATTTTAGGACCTAAAGTTCTTTATTTGAGTGCAATTAGAGCACTACTTTATCTCGCAAACTGCACGAGACCCGATATCGCATTTGCAGTTAACTTGCTAGCAAGGTTCAGTGCTTCTCCTACACGGAGACATTAGAATGATGTTAAACATATATCTTCGTTATCTTCAAGGTACAAAAGATCTTGGTTTATTTTATCGAAGAAATCAAGACATGACATTGGTAGGCTATGCGGATGCTGGTTATTTATCTGATCCCCAAGATGCTAAATCTTAGACTGGTTATGTTTTTCTCTGTGGTGGTGCAACTATTTCTTGGAAATCTGTCAAACAGACTCTAGTTACTACATCTTCAACCACTCAGAGATTATCGCTTTACGTGAAACCGCTAAAGAATGTGTGTGGCTAACGTCATTAATACAACACATTCGTGGATCTTGTGGTATTGCGATAAATGAGAACTCTCCCACTGTCCTATATGAGGACAATGTGGCTTGTGTTGCACAAATGAGAAGTGGGTATGTTAAAGGAAATTTAACAAAGCATATATTACCTAAATTCTTTTGCTCACACGAGCTCCAGAAGAGCGGTTAAATTATAGTACAGAAAATTCGCTCTTGTGAAAATCTTGCAGATTTATTCACAAAATCTCTTCCTACATCAACATTTGAAAAAATATGTTTATAATATTGGGATGCGTAGGCTTGAAAGATTATTATCTTCATGGGGAGCGAATATTATGAAATAGTTTTTGAAGATCGGACCTTGAAGGTCTACATCAAGCCTCGAAGGCTAAATTTGTTGTGCTCTTTTTTCCTTTACTAAGTTTTTTTTCCATTGGATTTTCTTAGTTAAGGTCTTTACCGAGGCAACAAATACAACACATATATAAACGTATGTCATGGACTTTTCTCGACTGTTTTTCTCCCATAGAGTTTTTCAGCGAGATCTTTACGAGACATGAACATCACATCGTAATGTCCAAGGGAGGGGTGTTATAAATAATATATTTATATATGGACATTACTTATAGGATTGGTTAGGCTTTTATATTCCATATATATATATATCCTATTATCCCTACCTTGTACGGACATACTTGAGAGTAATAATAATATTTTCTGCTTCTCTCCATCAGCGCCGTCTCTTTCTCTCTTTCTCTCTATTTTCTGTGTTCTTGTTCTATTTAGTACTTTACATCTTTGAGCAGCATCACCTCTTGAGCAGCAATGCCTCAAATTCAACATGTTTTGTCCTCACTCACACGCTTCTCAGGAGGTCACCCATCCTAGTTTTACTCCAAGTCAAACACGTTTAACTTTAAAGTTCTTGCAGGATAGGCACCAGAAAAGAAGATGCATCTTGATGGTATGAGTAGACCTATCAATTCCTTTAAGCTCTCCTTGAATATGTTGTCCCATTCCAACATATTCTCGGAATCCCTTTCGTTCGGGTGTGTTCCGGTTCATTCCTACCCCCCCCCCCCCCCCCCCCGCTTGAAAGTTTTATCGGAGTCGCTCCTTGTCCATGCCTTGTGCACCGGCGATCACTCCGTACTTCGGCCACGAGCGTCACATTAATTATTCTTTTTTTTTTCTAAATTTAATTAAATACATCCTACGTTTCCACCATTAAATTTTAATGCCTTGCTTTTGTTTTTGGTTTGTCTCATTATTAATGTTATGTCCTAAAAACAATTACTTTTTCAAAAGTGACGAGACCTATACCCATTTTCTCTCATTTTACATCTCCTTAATAAATATGCTAAAAAACATAACAATAATAATGGGATGGGGTTCAATTTAATCCAATTGTAATAAATTAATTCCAATAAAAAATTGTCAATTCTAATTAAAAAAAGTTATTCATTTTAATTATAAATTATTGATTCTCATCAAACTGTGTTATACTCCATGCATATTACAACAGTTTATGATAAATTTATTATACACATGATATAGTATTTTGTTTTCCATATTAATAATAGGATTTTATTAAACTTATTTTAGAGTTTTATTTGCAGTGTTTGTACACATGAAAAATTCTAATGATTTGATTATAAATAAATAGACCAAATTGTTATATCCGATCCTTACAGGTTGCTCGAATATATATAATTTAACTTAACCATAAATTCGTAGAACAACTCACTGATAAAAAGAACTTTATGTTAGACTTGTTAATTATCCTTGTGATTTAACTTTTAAAGCACCATATCTTCTAACTAGAAAAAAAAATAGAGATACTAAAATAAAAAGTATTAAATTATATATAAATTATTGAGCTAACTAATCACTTGATAAATCATAAATTAATTAGCAGGATTAGGAATAAGATAATTTAGGATATCTAATACTATGATCATATTTAATACTCCCTCCGTCCACAAGAAAGTTGTGCATTTTGCCATTTTCGTCCGTCCACAAGAAAGTTGTGCATTTTTACTTTTAGTAAGTTGTTCCCCAATATTTACCCTACATCTTATTGTTTATTTACAACATTGCCATTATTGGACCCACATTAAAAAATTAATCCCTCCCACTTATGAATAAAATATTGCACAATTAACATTAACCCTAAAATCCCTAACCTACCCACTAAATCAGCCCCCCCCTCTTTCCTCTTCCCTTTCTCATTTCGGTTTTTCCCAATACTCTCAATTCTCCCCATCTCCAAACCCTACAAATCGCCGCCTCCTATAAATCTGTGAAATGATGAATGGTTCCACTTCGTCGGAATCAATGGGGCCTGAATCCTCGATGATGATGCCGGAATCTGAACTTGTAGTCTAGGACTCTCAATCACCTTCGACAGATTTGTATGTTGAAACGGTGGTGCCGGAGACACCACCACAGATTCCTACACCGGTTCCACCTTCTATTTGGCGAGACGAGCGCGAGTATCTGCAGAAATTGGGAATTTTTTTCCCCTCGGTGTTGAGACTTCTTGAATCTCAATAGGTGGTGCCAGATTCAGCTTCGACTTTGCCCGAATCTGAAGCAGTGATGCACGATGCGCAATCTCCGTTTGATACCGATATCGATTACTCTGAGGTGGTGCCGGAGACACCACCTCAGATTTCTGCACCGGAAACTCCTGCTCTGTGGAGAGATGAGAGTGACTATCTAGAATGGCTAGGAATTTTTTTTCCTTCGGTATTGAGGCTCTTCGATCAGATTTTTCTATGCCTAATCTATGATTATATGGTGATTCACATGTTGTTCTTCTTACTGTGTCCATTCTGTTCTTGATGATTTTGATGAGTTGATTATGCATAAAATGAAACTATGATGATTCTGATGGCTTGGATTGATGATTGATAAACATCTATTTTGTAGCAACTAAACATGTTATCATAACACAATTTGCCTTGTTTTGTCATTAATTGTGATTGGTTTGGTATCGTTTTCACTATTTTGGATTATTTTCACGTTTTGGTAGTGCTTGTGCATGTGTGTAGGTTAAGCATAGGAGGCTAAGTCGAGAGGGAAAGGTCATAGAAGAGCGGAGACGAAGAAACGGGACGAAAAAATGAAAAATGGGATGAAACAGAGCGAACCAGTGAAAACCGGCGGTCCGAAGAAGAGAACCGGCGGTTCAGCCTTGAACCGCCGAAAATTAGTGCCCAACCGCCGAACAACCCTCCGAAAGTTACTGGATTGAAGTCTCTTCACAAATGCCAAACCGGCGGTCAAGTCGGTGGTCCAGCCCTGGACCGCCGAAAATCGGTCAAGACCGCCGAAAAAGCAGGGGCAAACCGCCGAAAATTCCTGTTTTTGCCAAAATCGTGTTTTTCTTCCCTCTTCGCGATTTTAACACGTAATAGCACTTTCTACCTTCTATATAAACCCCTTGATAGCCCCAAAACGTGAATAATACACCTCCCACACTAAATTCCATTTGAAATAGTTTCCAATTAGGGTTCTAAACACATTGTAATAGTGATTAAGCTTGGATTTGAAGATTTTGTGAAGATTTCAACATTGGGTTCCTAGTTTTTCATCTATACTATCATTTCTCTTTTGTTTATTATTGATTTTCATTATGTCTAGCTAGATTTCTTGTTGGTTTACGGGTTTGTGATGATTTGTTAATGGATTGATCATATCTTGTTGAATCTACTATCCTTCTTCTTCTTAGTTGTGAATTTGGTGCTTTGATTCATGTGGGAATTGTTGATCACCTTTCTTGCATGCTTAGTGTTTGTGAAAACTCCTAATAGGTTTTTGCTTGCATGGAATTCCAATTTCACTTCATGTTTTGACTTGAGACTTAGTAGGTGATTGTTCAATGCATGGTAGCTTATGATCCTTGTGCTTTTGGGAGTTGTTTGATTGGCTTGAGTATATACAAGAGATAGTTGATTGAATGATCCTCTTTTACTAATTGTCGAGAGAGATTAGTGAATATAATTGTGGATTGCTTCCTAAGTTGAGGATTAAAAATGGTTTGTATGATTTAACAAGTGTTGATCAAGCTATCTAGAATCAAAATGAATCCCTAGAACCAACTCCTTTCCTTATTTGTCCCTTATTTGTTTGTTTGATCTTTTGTTTGTCATTTTTACATGTTCTTGTCTCTTAATTGCTCATTTAGGTTTGATTTCTTGTTTAAGAGTTTGTATGAATCCCAAATCACTTTATCCAAAAGCTTGAATAGTAGGAATGTACACGAATTTCATTTCCACTAAAAACTCGGCTACTAGTCCTTGAGGATACGATAACTCATTATTTTATACTACAATAACCCGATAAAGTGCGGTTAATATTGCTTGGTAGAAATCTAGCGATCACTTTTTGGCTCCGTTGTCGGGGACTATTTAGAGTTTGTAGTGTTAATGATCTTTACATTTAGAGTACTAATTCAAGCATACTTTACTTATTTGTGTAGTTGAATCTAAGTGTGTTCTTGGTGGGTTTGTGTAGGTGAATTGGTGCATGATCACAAGGAAAAAAGGAGGCGAAATCATTCATTTGGACTTGGAGATTGAAATCACTCACAAGCGGGCTAGCCGAGAACGAAGAAGGAAGGCAATGGAGCACCAAAGGCCTAATAATATGGCCGACTTGGAGCGCCAAATGCAAGAGCTTCGCCGTCAAATGGAGGAGCAACGAGCTCAAAGAGATAGAGCACCGCCGCCTCCAATCAACCAAATGTTTGAACCTCAAGTGAATATGTTCCAAGATGGAGGTTGGGGCAATCGGTGCAACGCCAACAACTTTGAGCTAAAGCTCGGACTCATCAATATGGTGCAAGCGGAGTCATTTGGAGGAGGGTTCAATGAAGATGCAAATGCCCATTTGAGTGCCTTTTTGAACGTTTGTGAAACTATCAAGATTCAAGGGGTCTTAAATGACGTTATTCGATTGAGACTCTTTGGATTTTCTCTTCGAGACAAGGCCAAAGCTTGGTACAAGACCCTCGACCGTTCGGAAATAACCACTTGGGAGCAATTGTGTCGACTTTTCCTAGCCAAGTATTTCCCGTCTTCACGTGCTCAAAAGCTTATTTCGGACATCTCCCATTTCTCTCAATCGGGAGATGAATCAATCTATGAAGCATGGGAGAGATACAAAGAGATGTTGAGGAGATGCCCTCAACATGGATTTTCAAAGGAGTAACAAATCTTGAACTTTTATCGAGGGCTTACGAGTCATACACGGGAGGTCGTGAATGCCACCGCCGGTGGTGGCTTGACTAACCGACCTTATGAAGAGGCAGTTCGGATTTTGGAGAAAATGTCGGCCAATAGTTTTCATTGGCCACAAGAGAGGAGTTCTTCAAAGAGAGTTGCTTCCATTTACGATGAGAGGTATGATGATCTTCTTGAGCAATTCACCTTGCTCAAGAAAGACTACGAGGCCGAAAGAAAAGGAAGATTGGATGTGAAGATGGTGGCCCAACCAATGCATCAAGGAGGAAAAGAGTATTCACAAGTTGAGGATGCCAACTATGTCAATCAACGGGGGTATAGTAACTACAACCGTTCGAGTTATCCTCCGGGGAATCAAGCCTATAATCCTAATTATAGGAATCCAAATTTGTCGTATGCTAATTCGAACAATGCTATCATTCCACCACCCGATCTCGATTTCTCAAGGGATGATCAATGAGCCGAAGAAGCCCATGCCGACCATGGAAGAAATGATGCACCAACTTCTCCAAAACCAAAATGCTTTTATGGGAGCGACCGGGCAAAAGGTTACTAGTTTGGAAGGGACCGTCATGGCTTTAACTAAGAAAATGAAGATGTTGGAAGGGCAAGTGAGTCAAATGGCTAATCAAGCGTCTTCTCAACATAAGCCGGGGCAATTTCTAAGTAATACGGAGGTGAATCCGAAGAATCAATGCAATGTCATTCAATTGAGGAGTGGAACTACTTACAAGAACTACCCGGAGTTGGAAGAGCAAGAAGGGGTGGTGAATGAAGAATTAGAAATGGAGGAGCTCGTTCCTCTAGAGAAGAAGCTTCAAGAGCCGATCAAGAAGTCTCCAATCCCAAAAGAGGTGACTCCCAAAGTTGTTCAACCAAGCAAGAGGGTGGTTCTTAAAGCCCCTTATCCTCAAAGATTGGCTAAAGCAAAGATGGATGAAAAGCTTGCTAAATTCATGGAGATGTTCCAAAAGGTACAAATCAACATTCCCTTACTTGATGCTTTACGAGACATGCCCGGTTATGCAAAATTTTTGAAAAATGCGGTCTCGAGAAAGAGGAAACTTGGGAGATTTGAGACCATAAACTTGTCGGAGGAATGTAGTGCCGTGTTGCAAAGGAAATTGCCTTTGAAGCAAAAGGATCCGAGGAGTTTTGTTATTGCATGTGTTATAGGAGGTGAAACATTTGGAAAAGTATTGTGTGACTTGGGGGCTAGCATAAATCTCATGCCCCTCTCGATCTTTAGAAGGTTGGAAATCGAGGAGATGAAGCCTACGTCAATTGCCTTGCAAATGGCCGACCGCTCTATTTCTTATCCGAGGGGAATTGTGGAAGATGTGCTCGTCAAGGTGGAAGAATTTATATTTCCTGCGGATTTTGTGGTACTTGACATGCCCGAAGACGATAATACTCCACTTATTCTTGGCCGTCCATTCTTAGCAACCGGGAGGGCATTGATTGATGTTCAAGATGGGGAGCTAACATTCCGTTATAATGATGAGAAGATGACTATTTCGATCTATGAAGCCATGAAGAAACCTCAAGAGTTGGAGCTTGGAGAGTGTAAGTTCATTGACTCTATCTCATCCTATTCTCAAGGTCCATTGGAGCATTGCATTGTTGATTCTATTCACTCATATTCGGAATTGGATGAGGCGTGTGATGAATTGTTGGAGTCTATTGCCTATTTGGATGCTAATCAAGGAATTCCTTTGGAGAATTTGGCTTATCTAGATCTCTATACACCTATTGAAGGAGAAGTGCCGGAAGGAGCACCCAAGTCGAGTTCTTCTTCGACTTTGGAGTTGAAGCCACTACCCGATCACCTCAAGTATAAATTCTTGGATAAGGATGAGACTTTTCCGGTTATTGTGTCTTCATTTCTTAATGACGAGGAGTTAGATAAGTTGTTGAGGGTGTTGAGAAAGTATAAGTCGTCCATTGGATGGTCTATTGCCGATATTAAGGGAATTAGCCCTTCTATTTGTATGCACCGGATCTTATTGGAGGATGATGCAAAACCGAAGGTCCAACCTCAACGTCGTTTGAATCCGGTTATGCAAGAGGTTGTGAGGAAAGATGTCTTGAAGTTATTTAATGCCGGAATTATCTATGCCATTTCCGATAGTGAGTGGGTTAGCCCGACTCAAGTGATTGCCAAGAAAGGAGGTATCACCGTTGTAGAAGACGAGAGGGGTGAACAAATAGCCACTCGTTTGCAAACGGGTTGGAGAGTGTACATCGACTATAGGGGGTTGAATGCGGCCACAAGAAAGGATCACTTCCCTCTTCCTTTCATCTATCAAATGCTTGATAGGCTAGCCGGTTATGAGTATTATTTCTTCTTGGATGGGTATTTCGGCTACAACCAAATTGCCATAGCTTCGGAGGATCAACACAAAACGGCCTTCACTTGTCCTTATGAAATATTTTCTTGTCGACGGATGTCGTTTGGTCTTTGCAATGCACCGGCCACTTTTCAAAGGTGTATGATGGGGATATTTCATGGGCTTATCGAGAACATTATGGAGGTTTTTATGGATGATTTTTCAGTTTTCGGGTCTTCTTTTGATGATTGTTTGAAAAACCTTTCTCAAGTCTTGCAAAGGTGTGAAGAGACTTCCCTTTGTCTTAATTGGGAAAAATGTCATTTCATGGTGAAGGAAGGCATTGTCTTGGGCCACAAAGTCTCAAGAAACGGGCTAGAGGTTGATCGAGCCAAGATAATTGCCATTGAAAAACTTCCCACCGACAAACGTGAAGTCCATTCGGAGTTTCCTTGGTCATGCAGGATTCTATAGGCGTTTCATCAAAGATTTTTCCAAGGTATCAAAGCCTCTTTGCTCATTGTTGGAAAAAGATTCTAAGTTTGACTTTAATGATGCATGCCTTGAGTCGTTTGAAAAATTGAAGAAGGCCCTCGTTTCTACCCCCGTATTGATTTCACCCGATTGGAATGAATCTTTTGTGCTAATGTGTGATGCAAGTGATTGGGCCGTAGGGGCCGTTTTGGGCCAAAAGAGGGATAAATTATTTCGGATCATATATTATGCAAGTAAGACCCTTGATTCAGCGCAAATGAATTATACCACCACCGAAAAGGAGCTTTTGGCGGTTGTCTATACTTTTGATAAGTTTAGACCATATCTCGTGGGCACACATTCTATTGTCTATACGGATCATGCGGCTATTAGATATTTGTTTGCCAAGAAGGATTCCAAGCCTCGTCTTATTCGGTGGATTCTCCTTCTTCAAGAATTTGATATGGAAATCCGAGATAGAAAGGGATGTGAAAATGTTGTAGCCAATCATCTTTCTCGCCTTGAAAATCCGGTGGAAGGAGAAGATCCGAAGGTGCGGATAAATGAGTGTTTTCCCGATGAGCAAGTCTTGAAGTTGGTGGATTATACTCCTTGGTTTGCGGACTATGTGAATTTTCTAGTTATTGGTGAAGTGCCGGGTGATCTTACCCATTATCAAAAGAAGAAATTCTTGCATGATGTGAAGTTTTACTATTGGGAGGACCCAAATCTTTATCGTCGATGTGCCGATGGAATCATTCGGAAGTGTGTGAAGCAAACGGATTGGGTGCGAATCATGGAGGAATGTCATAGCTCTCCAAGTGGAGGTCATTTTGGTGCCCATCGGACCCTATCAAAGTTTTCCATTTCGGGTTTTATTGGCCAACTATCTTCAAGGATTGCATTGCTTTTGTGAAATCGTGTGATAGGTGTCAAAGAATGGGGAACATTTCCAAGAGAGACGAGATGCCACAAAATATTTTGGTGGAAGTTGAATTGTTTGATGTGTGGGGCATAGACTTCATGGGACCCTTTTCCAAGTCTCAAGGGTATACTTATATCTTGCTTGCGGTTGAGTACGTGTCTCGATGGGTGGAAGCAATTCCAACGGTCAAGAATGATTCAAAGGCTTTGCTTAAATTCTTGCAAAAGAATATCCTCACTCGTTTTGGCACCCCAAGGGCATTGATAAGTGATGGAGGGTCGCATTTCAACAACAAGTGGCTTGGAAGCTTGCTTGCTAAATATGGGGTGAAGCACAAAGTAGCCACTCCATACCATCTTCAAGGGAATGACCAAGCCGAATTGGCCAATCGAGAGATTAAGCAAATCCTAGAAAAATCGGTGGCACATCGAAAAGATTGGGCAAGTCACTTGGATAATGCATTGTGGGCATATCGAACCGCTTACAAGACTCTTATAGGTATGTCGCCATTTCAACTTATCTTTGGGAAGTCATGTCATTTGTCGGTTGAGCTTGAGCACAAAGCATATTGGGCCACAAGACGAATTAATCTCGAGTTTAAGGAGGCCGGGTATACAAGGCTTGAGAAGCTTCTTGAGCTTGATGAGTGGAGGAATGAAGCGTTTGAGAGCTCTCAGATTTACAAGGAGAGGGCGAAGAAATTTCATGACCGAGCAATCCGTTCCAAGGACTTTGCCCCCGGAGATGAGGTTCTTCTCTATAACTCTCGTCTCCGTCTCTTTCCGGGCAAATTGAAGTCAAGATGGACGGGTCCCTATGTCATCTATAAGAGCAATGAAAATGGCACATATCATCTTCTCAAAGCCGATGGAGAGACCTTCTTGATGAATAGGCATCGACTCAAGCCGTATATCAATTGTGAGCCGGACCGAAACGTGATGGTCACACTTCTAAACGACCCTTGAAAGTTGAGGTATCATCTAGCTTTAGACGTTAAACAAAGCGCTTGTTGGGAGGCACCCCAACATTTTACTTGCTTTTGGTTTTTCTTTTTGTTTTGAGTTTTTGTTGTTTGTTTTGGTGGTGTTAGATTTGGTTGTGAATATGTGTTGTTTGGCTTGACTTTGTTTGGTTGAGTTTGGAGGTCGTTGGAGGTTGAGTTTGCCTTCTAGTTCTTATGTCTTTGTTTATTCATTTGGATGAGCTCGGTTTGTTGAAAAAAATTGGTTGGCATGCTCGTTTATTTTAGTGTGTTGATTGTTGTTTGGAAGTGTTCAAGTTGAGTTTGTTTTTGCTTTGTTTTGGTTTGTGAAAGTTGGAGTTTCTTTCTCGTTTTCTTTGCCGTTGTTTGTCTCCCTTGTTAGAGCTTGTTTTAGTTGAAGTTTCATGCTCGTTTTGTTGCTTATTTTGTGGTGTATAGCTTCCTTTTAGATTTCTTTTCGTTTCAGCCTCTCTTTAAAAAAAAAATCGAAATTGCGTGTAAAAGCCAAATCGGCGGTCCGGACCGGCGGTTTACGGCTGGACTGCCGAAAAAGGAGTCCAGCCCGCCGAAGTACACCCCGAAAGTTACTGGAATTTTGGGGCATGTTTAATCTTCAAATCGGCGGTAGGACCGGTTCAAGGTCAAACCGCCGATTTTTGAGCCTCGACCGCCGATATAACCCCCGAAAGTTACTGGAATCGCAACCCCTTCACAAATCCAAAACCGGCGGTTCAGGCCCAGACCGCCGATTTTGGCTCTGGACCGCCGAAATCGTTCTTCAAACTGCCGATTCGTGCAGATTCCCCATTTTCTTCTCTTTTTCTTCCTTCTTTCTTCTCTTTTCACTCATTCTTTCCTTACCTTTTCAAAAACACACGAAAACTTCATACATTCCACCTCAAATTTCTCCCTCAATCCTCCATAACTCCCAAAATCCTTCCACACACCTCATACCCATCACCTAATCTACACTTTCATCCAAGAATTTGTGGTTTTTATCCACCCAAATCCTCACACCCAAGTTTTGGAGTTCTTGCCCTCTTCTTGTTTAAATTTTCGAATTTAAGGTATTTTGCTTCTTTATTTCTTGTTTTTATGGTTTCTTATGCTTAGTTTTTGTAGTAAGTTTGTGTAATTTTCGTTTTTAGGTTTGAGTAATTTTTCTAGGGCTTTAATTTCGAAATTTTTGGGGATTTTGTGCTTAATTGTCTAATTAATCATGCTACATTGTGAATTGGCTATGAATTGAGCATGTTAGTGAATTATTTGAAGATATTTATTGATTGTGATGGTATTTTGATGCCCTTAAGTGATTTCTAACATAGTTTGTGGAGGTTATGGTGCAAATATAGCATGATTATTTGTTTAGGGGGTTTGGTGATGGTGAATGCATGCTTTAGGGTCTAAATTTTGGATTGATAGTTGTAGTTGAGCTTGAATTGATTGATTTTAGTGATATGGGTGATTTTATATTGTTGGTGTGTGCTTCATTTGTTTAGATATACATAGATGGAAGGATTGTTGTGATTTATTCATTACTTGGAACTTGTTTTGATATTTGGTTGTGGTTAAGCTAATTTTGATGTTGTTTTGGAGATTGAAAACTAAACCACATTGATTGAGTATAGGTACAATGGGTCGAAGCAAGGCGGATAAGCGTCCAGGTATTGAAGATTCTCCTCCCAAGGGACGAAGTAAAGGAAAAGAGAAGGAGAAGCAAAAGCCCACTTCATCACGTAGGCAAGCGGATGATGGTCCATACCACCCTTCTGTCTTTGGGGTGTCTAACCTCCAAGAAGAGCACAAGCGGTTATTTATTCATTTGGCTCGACGAGGAGCTCAAAAAGGCCTCGCCACTTGCAAGTACCCGGATGAACAAGTCCTCAAGGATCTTGGCCTATGGGATAATGTAAAAGAGATGTTCGACCGGATTGGTTGGGGTTCAATCTTGACGGGTATGTGGCCTACATGTCCACGGGCTTCATATGAGCTTCTCTCCACCTTGGTCATCCCAACCGCTCAAGTAAAGCGTCCTCAAACGGTGTATTTCCGGTTGGGAAATGTGACACATTCCTTGTCCATGAGGCAAGTCAACGAGATTTTCAATTGCCCAGATGGAGGCGATTGTGAGAAGCCAAGGGGGTTCAAACCAAAGGTGCTTTGGAAAGAGATGACTTATGCGACTCAAGTTTACTCTTCGGGGAAGTCAAAGGCCACCCTACTCCGCAACCCCGTCTTTCGGGTAATTCAAAGAATACTTGCCCATACGGTGTTTCAATGGGGCGAGAATAGCTCATGCCGGAGTGTTGAGCTGCAAGTTATGTGGTGCATGCTCAATTACACAAGGCTCAACTTGGGGCAATTTCTCTTCCACCAACTTTGGGCCCAAAAGCATCAACAGTCGGGAGTCCTTTGTTGTGGTGGATTCATAGCGGGTATAGCTCAATTTCTTTGTCCCGAATACGACCAGTGGGAGAAGCTCAATGACAATTTAGTCATGGACTTGAACATGTTGAAGAATATGAGAGTTCTTGTCTCCGCTTCTCGGTCTTATCTTTTCCGCCAAAGCAAGGAGTACCGGCCTCGAAAGGGAGAAAAAGAGGTTGTGGAGATCTTTCCATTACCCGATCCCGTCCGTACCGAGATTACTACTTTTAACTAACAAACAAATTGGAAGATGGATACGCCAATTCATGAGATGGCTATCCTAGCTGCCAGCAATCTAAGGGTAGAAGTGGAGGCGAGTGGTAGTAGTAGGGGAAAAAACGGAGAAGATGGTGAAGGAGAAGATGGAGACACCAATAATGATGATGATGATGATGCAGGAGAGAAAGCAAGAAGGGAAGCCCGTCTTCAACGACGAAGGCAAGAGTTGAGAAAAGGCCGAGGGCATCAAGCCTTTGAGCAAGGTCAAGGCTCCCAAGGAGGCTCTCAAGGGGGGTTTCAAGGTGGCTCTCAAGGGGGGTTCCAAGGTGGTTTTCAAGGCTTTGGGGAGTCCTTCGGACCCTATAACATGTATAGCGGACCGGCGGGACCCAGAACCTTCTATGGTGAAGAGTTTGCAAGTATGCCGGAGCAAGTGGCGCATATCGACAACTATTGCACTCAGTGGGATAGTGAGTTCGCCGTCATGCGGCATGATATCCAAGCCAACCGTCTTTGGAAACAAGACATGCTCGAAGCCCAACAAATACAATTGGGGAACCAAAGCCTTTCAAGATGAGATGTATGCTCGCTACGATCAATTTAGGGACGACCTATATGCTCGGCAAGACACTTTTCACCAAGAGCAAAGGGCCGATTGGCAAAATTACCAACAACAACACCGAGCCGATTTCCAAAGCTTCCAACAAGATCTCTATGATCGTCAAGAGCGGTTTCAACAAGAGCAACGGTCAGAGCAATAAGCGTTTCAACAACAATGGTTCGATCGGCGTGACGCGTTCCGTCAAGAATTATTTGAACGCCAAGATCGTTACCATCAGGAGGACCTCGTCAACGAACAAGATTTGTTGGACCTTGTTCACCGCTTTGAAGCATCTCAGCTTGAGAAAGGCCATGCATGGCCCCCACTTCCGCCCCCCCAGTGAAGAAAAGACGTATCCCGTCTTTGTATTTATTTCTTCCCTTCAAACTTCTTCGGTTCTTTCGGTTTCGAATAAGTTTGGGGGAGGGGGGAGATGAATACAAAGACGTTTGTAAATATGTGTATGTTTTGCTTGGGTTGTTGAGTTTGGTTTGCTTTGAATAGTTGTTGTGTGCTTGGTGGAAATTTTTTTGGAAATATTTTTGGAAATATTTGTGGAAATTTGAGAAAATTTTGAAAATTTGGAGTGTTGGTTGCTATGATTTTGATTGTGCATTGCTCATGTAACTGTGGTGAGATGCCTATGATGATAATGTTTTGTTTTTTAGAAAAGTGGGTTGGAATTGAGCATGCTTGATTGGTTTTGCATGGGTTGATGGCTTGATGATTTTGATTCTTCGATTTTTGAACAAAACCCGTGAGACTTGAGCTTTATTGTGCCAAATGGTGCACCTTTGTTCTTGTGGCTCTGATCATGCATGCATTTTTACTCCTAGAACTTGCGTTGGATCTATGTTGAGAATGCTAGGTTGTGCAAGAACTTGGAAATGACCTTAGGCCATCTTTGTTAGCCACTTCATATCCTAAACACATCCTTGTGCTTTATATTGTCCATTGTCAACCCATTTGAGCTTGATTTGGCCTTTCTTTGATAAACCGGAGTAAAGGGGGTTGTGGTTGTGTAAGGGTATCCGGGGTGGGTTGTAAAATGATGATTTAATGATGGTTTGGGTAGTTGTAATGGATTTGATGCATTAAAAAGAAGAAAATTTTTCCCATAAGCTCCATGTGAAAGAGAGAAAAAAATGATGAGTGAAAAAGAGAAAAGAATGTGGAAGTGAAGCAAAAATGTGTCTCATTGTATATTGGAATGTCTTCCATTTAAAAATTGAGAATGATTTGTAAAAGGAAGAAAATTTGAGTATAAGGGAATTAAATTGTTGTTTGAAGTCCATTGAATTGGTAGTGCATGGTAGGGGAGGAAGATAGAATGATTCTATGAATGTGTCGAAGTAGAAATAAGGTTGGTGAATGAACTTGTTAAGTCATTTGGCCAAATTTCCCCTCTTAAACCAACGTGCCTACATTGCAACCTAAGAAAAAGCCCTTTGTGATCCTTGTTCTTGCAAGACACGTATCGCAATGGAGATACTAGACGATATGCAAGCCTATGGTGAGTAGAGTGCATTGTATGAATTCGATGAGTGCATAGCCATACATTTTGAGGGTTGAGAGATACACTTCCATGTGAGGTTCATTGATTGAAGAGTTGAGATTGATATGCCTGTGACTTATGTGGAATCATGACGGTTTGCTTGGCTTTGGCTTTCAAGTTGTTTTGTGTAATCTGAGGCATCTAGAATCCAAAGTTGCTACTCCATGCGATGTTTATGTTCTTTATTTGAATATATTGTTCGGGACGAACAATGCTTAAGTTTGGGGGAGTGATAAACATCTATTTTGTAGCAACTAAACATGTTATCATAGCACAATTTGCCTTGTTTTATCATTAATCGTGATTGGTTTGGTATCGTTTTCACTATTTTGGATTATTTTCACGTTTTGGTAGTGCTTGTGCATGTGTGTAGGTTGAGCATAGGAGGCTAAGTCGAGAGGGAAAGGTCATAGAAGAGCGGAGACGAAGAAACGGGATGAAAAAGTGAAAAACGGGACGGAACAGAGCGAACCAGTGAAAATTGGCAGTCTGAAGAAGAGAACCGGCGGTTCAGCCTTGAACCGCCGAAAATCAGTGCCCAACCGCTGAACAACCCTCCGAAAGTTACTGGATTGGAGTCTCTTCACAAACGCCAAACCGGCGGTCAAGTCGGCAGTCCAGCCCTGGATCGCCAAAAACCGGTCCAGACTGCTGAAAAAGCAGGGGCAAACCGCCGAAAATTCCTGTTTTTGCCCAAAATCGTGTTTTTCTTCCCTCTTCGCTATTTTAACATGTAATAGCACTTTCTACCTTCTATATAAACCCCTTGGCAGCCCCAAAACGTGAATAACACACCTCCTACACTAAATTCCATTTGAAATAGTTTCCAATTAGGGTTCTAAACACATTGTAATAGTGATTAAGCTTGGATTTGAAGATTTTGTGAAGATTTCAACATTGGGTTCCTAGGTTTTCATCTATGCTATCATTTCTCTTTTGTTTATTGTTGATTTTCATTATGTCTAGCTAAATTTCTTGTTGGTTTAGGGGTTTGTGATGATTTGTTGATGGATTGATCATATCTTGTTGAATCTACTATCCTTCTTCTTCTTAGTTGTGAATTTGGTGCTTTGATTCATGTGGGAATTGTTGATCACCTTTCTTGCATGTTTAGTGTTTGTGAAAACTCCTAATAGGTTTTTGCTTGCAAGGAATTCCAATTTCACTTCATGTTTTGACTTGAGACTTAGTAGGTGATTGTTCGATGCATGGTAGCTTATGATCCTTGTGCTTTTGGGAGTTGTTTGATTGGCTTGAGTCTTAACAAGAGATAGTTGATTGAATGATCCTCTTTTACTAATTGTCGAGAGAGATTAGTGAATATAATTGTGGATTGCTTCCTAAGTTGAGGATTAAAAATGGTTTGTATGATTTAGCAAGTGTTGATCAAGCTATCTAGAATCAAAATGAATCCATATAACCAACTCCTTTCTTTATTTGTCCCTTATTTGTTTGTTTGATCTTTTGTTTGTCATTTTTGCATGTTCTTGTCTCTTAATTGCTCATTTAGGTTTGATTTCTTGTTTAAGAGTTTGTATGAATCCCAAATCACTTTGTCCAAAAGCTTGAATAGTAGGAATGTGCACGAATTTCATTTCCACTAAAAACTCGGCTAATAGTCCTTGAGGATACGATAACTCGTTATTTTATACTACAATAACCCGATAAAGTGCAGTTAATATTGCTTGGTAGAAATCTAGCGATCAATGATTGATGTTGCCTTGGATTGATGATTGTTGATTATGAAAGTGTGATGCTTCTGAAGTGATGATTCTTGAGATGAACCTATGATTATGAATGTCTGATTATGAAACTGTATAAAAACAAATGGGATCTATGTATAAAAATCAACAAGCAAGAGATGGTTTGTCAATAAAGGTGGCCTACTTACTTAACAATTTAATCACTCTATTAAATCACACTAAAAATGGGACTCTCATTCCACTCACTACACACTTTACAAGCTTTTTTAATCTCCGTGCTCATCTCAAATGCACAATTTTCTTGTGGACGGAGGGAGTATTTTAATTAATAAAGACATGTGATGATGCTTTTTCCTTACATATCTAATTATTTTTTTCTTCTCTTATCCCTTTTCAGTTCATCTACAAGTACAATTCTAATATAATTAGAATTCTTAAGCTTTACTTATCTATTTTTTCCATAAATTATTTTTTGAATATTTTCATAATGTTCCAATTAATAATGTAAATTTACATTTTTGTCCTTAAAATAATTATAATAAGAGGAATATATTAAGCAAATCAAATTTTGTAAGAATCCGCTCTTTTATAATTGAAAAATATAGATAATAAAAGACAAAAAAAATAAAGAGGGAGTGGAAGAAATATGTGATATAATTTTCGTGTTTCGTCCTAGTAAACATGTGATCGTGTGTTTAGTGTGAAGTTATGTTTTAGATTAAATGAGGTGAAATTAGGCGTGGGCCAGAACAGAACAATTGAAAAGGAACAATGTTTTATTGTTGAAATTTGTGTGATCATTCCATATGTTTGATATTGTTTCGCAGTCGCAGGTTTTTTCATTTCTTAACATAGTATTTACCAACTTTTAACTTGTTTCTTTCCTTTACGAAACTAGCCTCAAAATATTCAATTTCTATTATAAAACATAGAGGGTGTTTGGCTAAGCTTATAAGCTATTTAGAGCAGCTTATAAGTTGTTCACTATTTAGAATTTAGAGCTTATAAGCTATTTTAAGGAGCTTTTAAGCTCAACCAAACACCCTCGTAGTATTACTCATTTCCTGCATATTTCAATGCAGTGGCTTTAATTGATCCTAGCTGCATGAGCTATATAATTCATGCATTGCATTTACATTAGACAGAACAAAATATATGCTCATTGTAAATACTGAATATATATAAAATTTATGAATGCACTTATTTAAAGAAAACCATACAATACATCTACGATTTATTCAAATCAAAATTCAGGACACGAATTCCCTTTTGTTTTTCTTCTCCTTTTTGGGAAAGATTAGATTCCAAATGTAAAGAATAAGAGATGAATCTCTCAAGCTTATGAACAGATTTCCACTCATGAAAAGCTAGCTATTAACAGATGCAAGCATTTTCAGGCTGTCCATGTTTATTGCAGTTTTCTTGTGTCCAGTAGTTTACTAGTCGAGACGAGGACAATCCCACACTATATACGATTATTATGCGGTGTATTTGCCAGCTTATATGTATACTTGGAAAAGGTCCCAACCTCCCTCTCACCACTAACTTGATCAACAGTAATTGTCTCTGCAATTTCTTTCAATCCCTCTGCTGTCAGCTTCACTGCCAACGATGCAATGTTAGCTTCCACATTCTTAATCTTGGTGGTTGCTGCAAGCATAGGTGAGAAAATTTTGGATCACATCTCATTGACATTTACGGTAAAACATAAAGCATCATCCAAGTAACGGTTTCTGTTTCGTACCAGGTATGGGAACGATGTCGTCTCCCTGATGGAATATCCATGCCAGAGCTAGTTGAGGAGGACTGCAAGAATGCTTGGCTGCCAAGCTGGCGAACCGGCTGTATAATCCTCTGTTCTTCTCTTGATTGTCACCGGTGAACCTCGGATGGAATGCCTGAGAACAGTAAAACGAGCAGCAACAACAACAATAACAACGACATCACTTAAAAGCAATAAACCATTTCTCATCAATATACCTAAATTATGTTACATATTAAAATTTGTAGCCACCAAAATGAGAAGATTACTCAATTACCAAGAGGCTCTCAGAAGGCAAGCTCTCCACCATTCCTTTTCCGGTAAAGAATCCACTACCAAGAGGACTATATGCTACTAAACCAATTCCAAGTTCTCTGCAACAAATATTACATATCAATAACAAAACCGATTTCATCAACAACAAAAAAAGTGCCAAGGACAAGTACCTGCAAACTGGAATGACATCCTCCTCGATATCACGACACCACAAAGAATACTCCATTTGCACTGCAGTGAGGGGATGCACCGCGTGCGCCCTCTTGATCGTGTCAGCACTAGCTTCAGACAACCCAATGTACCGTATCTTCCCCTCCTCCACCAGCTTCTTCAGCTCCCCCATCTTCAAGAACACGAAATTAATGAGCTCAAAGTCAGAACCTAGTATGCAAAAAGAGTGTCATCTGATACTCACAGTTTCCTCTATGGGCACAGATTGATCAACGCGGTGTTGGAAATACAGATCGATGTAGTCCACATCAAGGCGTCTAAGGCTGGCCTCGATGCACTGCCGCACGTACTCAGGATCGCCCCTGACCAGAACCTCACTCATGTCAGGCGACATAGACAAGCCAAATTTACTTGCTAGTTGAACTTTTTCTCGAGGCAGATCTTTCAAAGCCTGAAGCAATTGCAAGACATTTGTATACCAATAAATCATCAAGTAATAGTACATTTCTAAATCTTCACAGTAGCATAAAAGAGAGTTAAGGATGCTTCTTTTGCAACTGGCTTTATAGAATCTAATCATACGAAGGGATGTGTGTTACCTTGCCAATCATGATCTCGTTGTCGCCGTCTTTGCCATAGAGATCAGAAGTATCGAAGAATGTTATGCCGTTGTTGAAAGCTTCTTTGAGTAGCGCGATTCCAGCTTCGTGGGGGAGAGGGGCGTTCAGTATGCCTGAAAGGCTCCCACAGCCAAATCCCAGTCTAGAAACCTGAACAACAGAATGGGGACATGCTATAACAGATAAATTCTCAACTTTTCACTCAAAAAGAAAAATATATATATCTATATATATCTCAACTTAGTTTTCACAAATTCAGACTTTCACTCAAAATAAACGCCTCCCTCATGTGTTTTGTATCATCATCATAACAGGAAGTTATCTAGAACCTGATACATGCCAAATTTTCTTCATCATTAAATTGATGCAGAAGAGCCTCTTGAAATATTATTACACCCAATGATTCCTTATTTATTAAGAATTTTAGATATGTTATTTTTAGAGGAATTAATTCAGCCACTATCTTCTTGATCATAATCTTGAATAGGGTTGCATGGTGATATGCACCAACACACTGTGTACAAATTTATCCTTTCTTTCTAACGAATAAATTATTTCAGGAAGATATGTCAAAATTAAAAAAATGAATTGCTAATTACTTTCCATTTAACTGATAAGAAGAAAAGGACTACATAGATTTCAAGAAAGGCATTTCAGTTCATTCCAGTTATGCGTATAGAGCATGGGATCATTATTTTTTTTTTTATCTGTATTTATCAATGATGATGTTCAAACTCTTGAATCCCAGATATATGCAATCAAGCTTGATAATTCTTCCAAGTAAAAATTTATAATTTGTAATGGATATTACCTCCAAACCTTGGGAGCCCAGTTTCAGTCGTGGCACTTGAATCCCAGAATTGTGCTCCATTGTTCTCAGCAGTCAGCAATCAAAAGCTCTCTCCTCTACAGTTCGTACAGCCAATGTGTGTGTGAGAGAGAGAAAGAGGGCACAATAAAAGCAACACTTTGTTTACTAATGAATACTCCATTCGTCGGGTTCATCCATTTCAAATGTTCGAATTTAAAATTCTCACACCTATTTTTAAAATAGATCATTATACTCTTCTTATTTTTTAGAATTACTATTCTTTATTATTTGAAATTCCACCTCATATTAACTTTATTTCTATTTTTTTATCTTCTCAATAACTTTATTCTTACTTTTTACTTAATATCACATTTTTTTTATCATTACTATTATTTTTTTGTCATTATTTATTACCCCTACTCTAACTTTTATCCTACTAAAAAATACTTTATTAATTTTCTTAATCCTCGTGCCCATTTAAAATGAAACTTTAAAACCGAATGGAGGAAGTATTTTTTAATGTTCATAGAGAGGGGAATTATTATCGTAAACTTTCTTTAATCTAAATCTTGTCAGTAGGAGTATAGTTAAAACTACCACTTTCCTTTGAGGTGGCAAAACCCCCAGCCAGCCAGGGCTGACCAGTTTCATTAAAAAGTCTAATCGCCCGGCACAGCAGGAAATTATGTCGGGTTGAAAAAAATGAGACTTGTCTAAATTTAATAATCTCTCTTTTTTCGATATGTTTGTTATTTTGTCATTTAAGTTCGTTTATAAAATAATTGTCACTTTCATTTAGAAAAATATTTAATTACGAATATACTAACATTAGACAACTTTTGTTCAAATATCAATACTCTAATTAAAAAATAAATTAAATTCCGCAACATATATCCATGTGTCTAATTATTTAAATTTTCGTCTCAATGTATGGATTATCATGCATGGGAATCTAATCAGTATCCAACTGTCGATTTGATTTCCTAAGTATGGTGCAACTCTCTCTTTTTCTAATTTGAAAGGAGGTATATTATGCAACTCTAATCCTCTTTATTTTTTTTGGTAAATAATTATTTTTATTACCAGTTAAGCAATGCAAGATTACAAACTATCAAACTTCAGCACGAAACAAGCTAATTAGCCAACATGCTGGCTAAGAGGGTGTTTGGCTAAGCTTTTAAACTCCTTAAAGCAGCTTATAAGTTGTTTATTACTAAAGATTTAGGAGCTTATAAGCTATTTTAATGAGATTCTAAGCTCAATCAAACACCCTCTAAGTGAAAGATCTAATTCCTACAACAATGTGAAATTTGCAACTTACATTCTCTAACCACAACCATAGGATCAAGAAATTTTCCTTGAAATCTTCTTTGATTTCTCTCCTTCCACACATGATAGATTGCAACCACAAAGATAATTCTGTAAAGCTTTTGTTTCCCCCTTTTTGCACGGCACTGAGTAGTGAGATAGAGCTTCTCCTCCTCCCAATTGTGCTGCTCTCTACTACTACCTCCCCATGCAGTTAGCTCCTTCAAAACTTGTGTAGAAAATGCACATTCAAAAAACAGGTATTCCATTGTTTCATTCTCTCCATTACACAGGCTCAACAATTATTCCAATCTTCATTAGATTATCATACGTTTACAACCTCCCCAAAACTGCAAGCCACGCTATAAAGATACATTTGGAGATGCAATGTTATGGGTGAGCATTTTCTACCACTGCACCCGCTCTACTTCTCCTCTCATTTGACAATACACTTTCTTGATAGAGTACTTATGATGGTGAATTAGATTCCTACCTTCCTCGCAACCTCTGAGATACTCCCTCGCAGCAACGATCTTCTTTACTATCCGTGCAGCTCGCTCAGGAATAGGCATGGTAATAAGACTATGATTCTTTATGCAATACTCGTAGATCCACTTTATCTATGGCTTATCTTGTTTCTGAGCCACACTTTATAGAAGCTTGCAAATGGCATCTATATTCCATGTTTGAATATCAATGAGATTCCACCCTCCTGCTCTAAATGGTAAGCATATTCTCTTCCAAGCTACAAGCGCTTTCTTCGAAGCTCCAGATACTCCAGTCCATAAGAATGTGCGGCACGCACTTTGGATGAGAAGCAACACCTTTTTTGGTATTAAGAAGATCTGACACCAATACAACTGAACTCCCAATAGCATTGACCTTATGAGTTGCAAGGGCCCTGCATATGAATAATTTTGCAACCCAGCAATTAATATGTGCTAAAATTTTATTAAGCAACGGTTGACAATGCACCACATTGAGCTTCTTAGAACACCTAAATACTTAAATGGCAGCTCACCCTTGCTCAAACCAAATTCCTCCAACATTTGAGCTTGTAAGGTTGTGGGCAGCGGCGCGCATGCGAGCACGCTCGCTGCCCTAGCGAGCTCCTCCCTCAAGCTCGCATGCCATTGGCGAGCGCGGCGCTCGCGAGCTTACGCTCTTATGAGCTCGTTGCCACGTGGTGGCCGATGGTTGGTCATCGGCATAGCTGTTGCGATCGCCGACGGTCACCATTCAATTTTTTTTTTATTTCAATTTACCACTATATATATTTTCCTTCCCACCTACAAATCACACACTACACTCTCTATTCTCTCTACTCCACACTCTTCTCTCTCAAATTTCCTCCCAAAATCGGTAGTCACCTTCTCCGGCCAAGCCCTCAGGCGGTCATATCTTTCTTAAAAAAAAATGGATCCTAACGCTAATTCCAACTCCAATTGGCCATACGCCGACAATGTCGATCCAAATAGCCCCAACCCTTCTCGTCCATTTCCTCGACAAAAATTTTATTCTCAAATACCCCAACGAGATTTGTTCTCGTCGCCCCAAGCTTTCTTCCACAGTTTCCCACGCAAGGAGCCTACGTTCCTCACTTTACGGCGGTTGCCTTTGTACCGTTTCAAGGGTTCGGAGCCACCAATGCCGCTGCCCCCGCAAGCACCGGCTACTCTACGCACCCTGTGTCGTCGCTCTATTATTTCGCTCAAAAGTGAATTTGGACGCCGAGGCCGACGAGGTCCAAATCACGTCGCCGGCAAAGAGCAACGGGAAGAAGGCGGCAACCTCCGACAGTGGCAGCCGTGGTGGCGGTTGTGGAGGTGGTACCCGGACGGCGAAGTTGGTGGATTCATCTTCTGAAGGCAAGAACGGGCCGGCGGGATACACCGAGGCCGAGACCAAAGTCTTGGCTCGGTGTTGGATCGACATTAGTCAAGACCCCATCGTCGCCAACGGCCAACGAAAAGATTCGTATTGGCGCTGTATTTTGCACCGTTACCGCGAGCTCCGTCCAAAAAACTCATCGAGGAAGAACGTGGCAAAGCTCCGCAACCATTGGGATCGAGTGAAAACGGTCTTAATGGAGTTCCAACAAGTTTACAAGGAGTGCGAGATGGCAAGCCGAAGCGGTGTGAGCAGTGAGGACATTTTTGTCCAACGCTCTCAATGCATGGCAAGACACGAACAAAGCTGCTATCAAGCACTTGCCGACATGGCGGGTAGTAAGAGATACGCCGAAGTTCGTCATGGTCTACTCATCAAAATACCAAGTCCAAACGGCGGCAAAGAGAACGAAGACGGGCGAAGATGAGAGCTACACAACTTCGGCGCAGGATTCGACGGTGGGGAGCAATCCGAGCGGGAGCACACCGCGGTCCACCACTCCACTTTCCGGCAGCAAATTTGGGTCTGAGCACTCTAGTCAGGTTGAACGACCAATGGTTAGAGACAAGGCAAAGGCGGCGGCAAGAGGGAAGGGGAAGGCCGGCTCGAGCTCGGGAAGCGGTTCGGCATCGGGAAGTATACGAGAGGAATTTGTTCAAGCGGCCACGAGAATGTCGCAACAAATGGAAGAATTTACGAGGCAACGAGACTATAATATCATCACGAGAAGTACCGTCAGTACAGCGCCGGTCCAGAAGGAGTTCCATGATGATTGGGTCAAGAAGCTTAAATTGAAATATGGGTGGCCCGTTGATGATCAGCAGTTTTTTTTTTTTTTTATGTTTAATGTAATTTTTTAATTTTATTGTAATGTAGTTTAGTGTAATATTTTAATTTAGTGTAATATTTGTTTTTTAATGAAATGAACTTTTTTTGTAACATTTCAACTTAAAAAAAAATGGCGAGCTCAACGAGCTCGCCACTGCACTTTATTTGGTGCGCGCGCACTGGGCGGCCCGCCCACCAAAAAGGGTAGCGAGTGAGCTCGCCAAGCTCACTGCTGCATAAAACCTAATTCTGCTTCTACCCAAATACTTAAATGGTAGCTCACTCTTGCTCAAACCAAATTCCTCCAACAATTGTGCTTGTAATTCTGATCTTATCCCTTCAAAGTATACACAACTTTTGCTAATCCTCTTTATTATTATTATTATTATTAAAGACTTATACTGGAAAACTTGATTATTGAAGAAGCACAAGTTGAGAAAAGAAATTAATTAAAATCACCCAAATCAAATAAAAATACATTGAAATACTACTTGCACCGAAAGAGAAAGATACAAGTTAATACGCAAATAATTACACACAAGAAACCCCTAGAAAATTAATTACGATCCCGAAATAAAAAAAGAAAACTTAATTACACTATTATTTTTTTGAATCATAATTACACTATTATTACAAGTGAGAGAAATAAACACCTAATTAGCCCCCGTCTAAGGAAAGCAGAAGATGAAGGCGGTCTGGGCCTGGGGCCCAATGCGGAAAGCCCACATATCGACGGAATCACCGGGCCCCTCTCCGTGATTCTTCACCCGGCCCGATAAGAGAAGCCTCACATGTTTTGAGCTGCTTGCTGCTGGCACTTGTGATAATTACTATTGCATGGTTCTATGTTTTGCTTATAAATTTTCTCGAACTGATAGTAATAATTATTGAGTAGTGCAATCATCATGTAATTTATTCTCTAATTTATTTTTGCAAATAGTAATTATCACAAATTTTGATTTTACTATATATTGTATTAATTTATAGAGATTCTACTATATATTGTTCATAGTGCAATAAAATTGGATTTGGACACTCTAAGCGCACCGGACTTTTACTGTCGAGGTCTAATTCGACCTGAGATTCGGCCAACCTTTCACATCGAATTTATCTGGCCAGCTCTACAGTAGACTACTACCTCTACTAGTGCCTGCTGAAGGAAATGAGTAGCGTCACTACAAAACTCTAAAATTTAAATTTCGTCAATATTTTCAAAACAAATTTATTTTACATTAATAATTATTCTTATGTGATTTTATCTTTATGATGTGATTTTTAATCATTTCATAAGTAGAAAATTTCATGTTAAATGAAGTTTTTTGGCATAATATTGTGGTTAAAACATTGTGTCTATCCCAATTTCAAGGGTTCAAAAGAAGTTTAATACACCTTCCATTTAATTGGTAACGTCCATTTTGTTTTCGTCTTTTATATTGATAAACACCTTACTCTAAAATAATCAATTATTTAAAATTGGCGTTGATTCTATTCATTATTTTTACATTCTCTTTGATAAGTATACTAAAATGTTATGGGTGGGGGTAAATACTCATATGCGACCGGTCGCTTGCTATGCGACCAGGCATGTGGCGCGTGTATTACATGCGCCTGTATTTTTTTTATATTTTTTATATTTTTTTTAGCTTTCGGCTTTCTAATTTCAGTTTTTTTTTTCAGTTTTTTTTTTTCCTTTTTTTAAATTTCAATTTTTCTAAAAAAAATCCACTTATTTTTTCCATCTTTTTTTTGTTTGCCTTTTCGTTTTTTTGTTTGCCGCTTCTTCTTTAGTTAAGATTAGAGCGAGGGGAGCCGAAGGCCTCGGAGCGAGCCGAAAAAGTCCAAATTGTTGCCCGCCGATTATCCTTATATTAGTAATCGGAGCGAAAGCGGAGCCGAAAAAAATGAAATTAAAAAAAAACTAAAATAAAAAAAAAATTGATCGATCAACGGATCAACCCGGGTTGACCGGGTCAACCCGACCTGAATCCGATCGCATGTATCCGGTTGCAGGGGATCCGGTTGCAGGGAGAGTGTCTCAATGTTATGGCATTATCAATGGAAAGTAATAAGTAATTTTTTTGAAATAAAGAAGTTTAATGTATATAGGGTTAAATACTTAAAATTATGAAAAAAAAAAAGGAAAAATTAGTTGTTTTCGACTAATAGAGTTTTGGAAATAAATAGTAGTAGTAGTATAAAATTACGAAAAAACTTAATTTAACTGAAATAAATTTTAAGAAAAAGAGAAAATAATGATGTGCAAATAAAGGTCTCGCCACCGACGCCACGTCACCCGAACGCTGCGCTGTGCCCCTCCAATAAGATTCTCCCACGTCATCAGAATACACCGAAGCATCAACTATAAAGGTGACGCAAACTCAGACTGAGTTGACTCAGGAGTCAACAATACACACAATATCCGTAGCATATAGAAAGGAATTGCACAACAATTGTCCCTCTTTCATCCCTGTCCGAATCGGAGTGTGGGAATGGGGATGACGAGAAAAATGAACCGGTGGGGCGGCGAGGTGGCGGCTCTATTCGGCCTCCTGATATTGAGCGCGGTGGGGCGCACGGCGGCGCTCTCACTGATCGTAAGAGACGTCGAGTGCGTCTACGAATATGTTTACTACAAGGACGACACCGTTTCGGGGAATTTTGTCGTCGTTGATCACGATTCCACCTCCGGCTATCCCGGCATTGACTTTACCGTACTAGATTAATTTTATCTGTATATATGTATATATTTGTACGTGTATATACGGGTATAACTCTGCGTAATTCTGTGATTTTTGTGAACGATGTGAAGTTATGTTGGATTATGTGATGGTTAATTAGGCGTGGGAATGCTTTGCCAGAATAAAGAATGAATTTGGTGTAATTTGGATTATTTGGTCATGTGATTTTATGTCTTGTCTTTGCGTAAATTGTTTGAGAGCGGTGCATATAGATTAATGAATGAATTTGCTGTATTTAGTTGTTTAAGATTTTAAGATGATGAATACTGTTGATTATAAGTTTGATAGGTTCATTTCGTATGCACATTTATCTAATGTAGAAATTGCCATTGTGTTCTTATTGGCTGCTGTGTGATGGATTTCTGTTGAACAATCTAGAGAATTCATGAAATTTGAACCAAAATTAAACCTCTGTTTCTTATCTCTGGAGAGTCACTATTTAGAAAGAAGCACCATTCTAAAATCATAATTTGAGAGATTTACTATTCCGCTAAGAACAATGTTACTTGTTAAATTAGGCAAGAAGGAGAGGAAATTAAGGGTGTTTTTAAGATTCTCTAAGTTGAAGTTTCTTGTTACCACGATTCCTTTCAATTCATTCTATTATCATTGTCGTGCAAACAAGTTACGCGTGCCATAACGTACGTGTTCTTGTTTGGTGAGACAAATTTTGGCAGTGATCGCATAACCTCTACTACTGTTGTGATTTTGTCCGTGATATTATATTTTGATGCTCAAGCGTAGATTGATAAGCTTAAACTAGACGACATTGTTGATGTTCGTCTTATAACAATTTGTTGTTGGTGACATCTATTTTGCTGCTCAGTGTAGATTGCTAAGCTTAATAAAACTAGACGACCTTGTTGATGTTCGTCTCAGTCTCATAACGATTGTTGTTAATGTAGGTGACATCTCCCGAAGGTAGTGCAGTGCACTCGTTGAAGGGAACATTTGGTGATAAATTCGAGTTTAAGGTACCAACAAGTGGAATGCACAAATTCTGCTTCCACAATCCATCTAAGTCACCGGAAGCAGTCTCCTTCAACATTCACACTGGCCACATTCCCAAACAACAGGACCTAGTCAAGGATGGTTTGTTTGCTCTCTTGTTAGCCACTAACATTGCTACATTGTTGTCCCAGCATTTGTAATCTCTAGTTAATTGGAATCTACGCGTTTGCACATTTACAGAGCATTTTGATCCGGTTAATGCCAAGATTGCTGAACTGAGGGAGGCACTGTCGTCTGTTACCCTTGAGCAGAGTTACCTTAAATCACGCGACGTTCGTCACCGCCGTAGTAAGACCCTTTTGCTGCTTTCCTTGTTTCGATCTGCTTCATTTCTTGAGAATGTTATAAGTGCTAGAGGTGTAAAAATGTCGAGCCACCCGGAATAGGCTGGACTGATCATGCTTTAAGAGACTTGACCAATTAAAAATTAAAGCATTGGCCTGGCCCAGGACCGGGCCACAAGTGTAGCGATCCGGGCCTGAGAGGGTATTTTCATGATAAGAGGCTCATTTAGAGCAAACACAGCCTGGGCTCGGTTATGGCCTTGAAAATAGGTTCATATAAGGCCCATTTCAGGGGACTGACCCAGCCCGCACAATTTGGTGAGCCAGGTCGGGTCTGCCCACTTGTGAAATCTAGGTATACCTAAAACCCGCCCGGTCAGATAGCTCCCTTCTTTGGTTGAACTCGGGCCGGGCTGGCTCGACAATTTGACACCTCTCGTCATTGCAAATTCAAACGGTTCGAGAAACATTCTCAAAATAACTCTTTCATAGATCGTGTAAGGTTAATGTGCATTATTTTGGTGCAGCGAATGAGAGCACGAGAAAGCGTGTGATATTGTACACAGTCGGAGAATACCTCTTGCTGGCTCTTTTAAGCAGCCTTCAAGTCGTCTACATTCGACGATTGTTCAACAAGACCGTTGCATTCGAGCGCGTTTGATGCTCTACTTAGCAGCAAGGGAGGAACAAACACATTGTTGGTTTTTTCTTCCATAACCAAATTATACTAATTTTCTTAAAAGAATATTGCTTCCAAATGTGATATTATAGATTTTACTTCATCCATCTTTCTTTGTTCCTCACAAAAGAATGGGTCAACAAGTCGGTCATTGATTACTTTCCAGCATTTGACATCTTGGTGTGTTGGACAGTAAAATTCAAAGATGAATAATTTTCAATAGGTGTTGATCCATTTGGACTATCTTAATTCTTAAATATTAACTATAGAGCGGAAATTCATCTTCTTGTTGATTTACCAAAATAAACACAAAATATTCCGTTTCAATAGTATATCAAAAAATACTGTGGCATCTTTCCTCCAAAAAAAAAAAATTATATATATCTCTGGCATCTTCCAAGGCACAAGGACCCACATATATGATAAAGAGATACTTTGGTTGTGGCATAGGGTGAGAAATTGCGAATCTGCTAGAAAATTCTTGGACTATTACAAAATAGAAGTAGATAAAATGTGAGACACGTTTCTTTCTACTAATTCTTGGTGTTTGAGTGCACAGCAAATTATTAAATCAAATTCAAATAATTCATCAAATAATTCCCCGATAATATTATTATTATCCATTAATGAAAAGCTGACTTTCAGCTGTTGCCACGCCATTGGATAAGAACTTACCTTCTTAATTATTTTTGTAAATTTACCATGATATCCTCTTTTCCGATGATGCCATATCATTTTTCTTACTTCTCAGTTTCAATAGTATCAAATTTTTTTGTGGCTATATAATTTATTATTTTCAAATAATATTGTTGGATATCCACTCACCCATAAATATACGCTTACTACACCATGTGTGATTCTTTTATTCATGATAGGATATTAACATTCATTTGGTATACTTAAGTTCTATTTATACGCCCTCACGTGTATAGTTGATATTTTTAATTAAATAAATTATATCTATAACCTTCAAAGTAATAAAAATTAAAATTATTGTAGGCCTCAAACTTCATTAATTTAATATTTTGATAATAGAAGAGTGGAGATCTAATCCAAAATTCCACTTTGAATTTTTAATTATCTACAAAATTTTTCCACCATAAAATGGATCAAGGGCATTGACGTCCCACACAATTATACCCTTTTGTTATATAAACCAAAACTGTGATGCTATCATCTTTTTAACATCTTCATTCCACATCAACTGAAATCAAAGAAACAAATTTCTCAATCGTCAAGGAGAGAAGAAAAAGAAATGTTGGCTGTTTTCGACAAATCGGTGGCGAAAAGCCCAGATGCATTAGCGCAGAATTCACAAAATGAATCTCTTCCCGCTCTGAAAGATGGATTCTTGGCCACCTATTTCTCGTCCGTACACCCGGGCTCCGTTGTCATCAACCTCGCTTCTTCCGGTTTCATGGCCTACTCTTCCGACAGACAGAACCCTCTTCTTCCCAGGTTCTTTCCTTTTCCTTTCGCCGTTTCTTTTTCTTTTTTTATTGTTGGGAATATCGATTTGGTTTTGGCGATGAGAGTTCAAACTTGACTTTTGCTTATTTCTTTCTGCAACATCGTTGAAGGAAAAATATTGAATGTTCATTTTTCCTTTTGTTTTCCGAGCTGATATATTTCGGGTTCGAGATTTACTAGGTTTTGGGCTGTTTTTCTAGAGCTAGAGGCATAATGTGTGTGTGTGTGCGTGCGTGTGTGTGTGTGTGTGTGTGTGTGTGTGTGTGTGTGTTTATGTATGTGTGGTTATAGGTTCGTAGTTAACTCAATCTTTCATGGTGAGTTTGTAGATTTGGCTTTTCATCTTAGAATTCTTGTATTGTTTTGTCTTGATAGTAGATTGCACTTGATGAAGGGTGCTTTGTGAAAAATTATGATTCATGTAAATTCTTGAATTTGTTATTTATGGTAGTAAGTTTTATTGGATTTGCATTCCTCTGTTGAATTGTTTATTATCATTAGTATTACCTATCTTTGGTTGTTCAGCTCCAGCTTATGTTGTTGGTATTGTGATTTGTATGTTTGTGTTGGTCATATTTGCAGACTTTTTGGAGTCGTGGACGACATATTCTGCTTGTTCGAAGGCCACATCCAAAATGTCGCCCATCTTAAGCAGCAGTACGGGTTAAACAAGACAGCGAATGAGGTGATTATCGTTATAGAGGCATACAGGACGTTGAGGGACAGAGGCCCTTATCCTGCTGATCAAGTGGTGAGAGATATTCAAGGGAAGTATGCGTTCGTTCTGTTTGATAGTGCTTCAAACAATGCATTTGTTGCATCTGTGAGTAATTCTCTACTCCTGGAGTCATCACTGCTCGTGTCTTGTAATAATATTTGTTCATTTTGAGTGAAATCCCAAATTTTCTTACAGGATGCCGATGGAAGTGTACCCTTCTTTTGGGGGACTGATGCAGATGGCCATCTTGTTCTTTCTACTGATGGAGAAGTCGTGAAGCAAGGCTGTGGCAAAACATTTGCTCCGTTTCCTAAAGGTACCGTTCCATTAGTATTAAATTAATGTTGCTTACTTTCTTTGCCCTTAGAACGTTATGGATTATCATGTTAACCCTTCTGAGTTCTGAGTGTGATGAAACGGAACATTAGTGTGTTTGTTGTAGACTGTAGTTATGCCTTAAGAACCGATACTGCTTGGCTATGTGATTTCTTTGAGATTACAGCAACAACGGTCATTACTTTTACAAAGTATGAAATAGTAAAAGCCGAAGTAAATTCTTGAATAGGGAGACTAATCTGCCTATAGGAACTCCTAGCTGCTGCTAGTTTCTTTCGTCACATGCCAAAGAAGACGTCAAAGTCAATAAGCTGGGATATCTCAATACAAATACATAATCATTAAAATAGAGGGAGAAACTTAGATTTCGTATTTCTACACTTTGAGAACCTTTCTTGACATTAGAACCCCTATTCATTTATCTTTGTCCCTAATTGCTCTAGCATCGGCTTCACCTCAAATATAGCCGTTGCTACTGTGACATGCATCTAATTGCGCCCTTGATACCAGTAAGATAGATAATGATAATAGTTCGACAGTTGCCATGTTGCAGTATATGTATCGTAATTTGTAGAGTTTGATGCAGTCAGAAATCTTATAGAATTGCACTGTAAATGAATTCCGCTTAATGCTCACACCAGTTGGAATTTTGTTGTTCATCAGTTATGCAGGTGTAAAATCGGGCATCGGTGCCATTGTTAAAAAAAATCTCTCTTATTTCCCAAATTAGGTTTATCAAAGTTAAAGGAAAACTTACATTTATAAGAAGGAAGCAATATGTTCACAGAATTAGGCCAAAATCTAAAACCATACAATGTGGTGTTAATCTCTTATGTAGAAGCCATTTACTTCGATTAATTGACTTCGATACATATGATTGAGTATCTGAAGCATCAGAGGGTCAAACAAGCTCAAAAGTATTCAATCCATCAAACTATTTGATAGAGTAGTATATAATAGTTTTATGTGTCTCAGCTATCACTCAATGTAAGCACATCCTTATTGTATCAAACAATATGCATCTAAGATGAATCTTTTTGCTCTGTGCATCAGGATGCTTCTACACATCTTCGGGAGGTCTGCGGAGCTACGAGCATCCTGTTAACGAGCTGAAGGCCGTGCCAAGGGTCGACAGCTCGGGGGAAGTGTGTGGTCTGACCTTTAAGGTGGACGCAGAGTCGCGCAAAGGAAGCACAGGAATGCCTAGAGTTGGAAGTGATGCGAATTGGTCCCAAAACTACTAAGCTAACTGAATGACTTCATCACACTTATGTCCGAGGCTTATGTTATTAGCAGCTGCGGATTATTCTCGTATAAAATCTATGATCGGATCGAGTATTACATATATAATTGAGCACTGTCGCACCTTTGATGCTTTGTAAAACAATGTTACTTACTGTTGTCACAGCTGAAGCCATTTTTGTGGCCTTGAAACATACATAAATAATCAAGTGGCAAGTTATATAACCTCTCTCTGTTGCATTATTTCCACACCCATCTCATATTCTGCTTACTGCTATGCTATTTAACATTGGACTTTATGTCTTGTATTTTAACTAATTTTGTACTAGATTTGTTAATGTGGATCAATCATAGGATATTTAATTAATTTTAGCATTTAATTTTAGTTTTATTGGTTAAATTTTGTTTTCGATAAATTCATAACTATGGTTGTTTTTTTAAAATTAATTTTAATTTCTTGTATGATCCGTTATATTAGTATAAAACAATATTATTTTAAAATAATAAATTTAAAGTGGAGCACAAAATGAAAATGTTGGGACATAAGATCTGAACTGGTTTATACTTGGTCCTTATAAAATAGTGATATATCTAATACACAACGTATATTTATGCTAATTAAACATGAAATACATAACGCCACAACATTCTGCCTTCTTCTTTTTCTTCTTCTTCTTCTTCTTCTTCTATTATTATTATTATTATTATTATTATTATTATTATTATTATTATTATTATTATTATTATTATTATTATTATTATTATGGTTGTGGTTAATTTTTATAGAAGAATTAGTATCATTATTATTATATATTTTAGAGAAATTAGTGTTATTATTAGAGAGAGAAAAAGACAAGAAAAGAAATGTTATCCCGGATGTGTGACATATGATTGTTTAATTTAAGCATTAAAAGACAGAATGCAAATTAATGGTGGTTCAGAAGTACTATCTAGTAGTTGGAACAGACCTCCCCATGCAAACAAAATGCGTAGTATCTGCAGACCCTCACCGGACCACCCTATTCTCACTCCTCTCTCTCTCTCTCTCTCTCTCTCTCTCTCTCTCTCACACACACACACACACACACACACACTTCTTTTCACTATTTAAGGACCACCATAAATACATACTACATAGAAGAAATGTTGAACCTTTCATTTCCTGTCTCCCTTCCATATTCAATAATTAATTAATTAATTAATTATAAGGTCTTTCATGTATCCATTCCATTGTGTGTGTATCTACAATCTTTGGTCACTTAATATCTGTAATCTCAAGAGTCACTTGGTCGCCGGCTTTGCTCATTAATTTTATGCTTGTTGAGCAACCAAAGTCCAACATTGGTTAAACTTTGACATATATATATAGTTTCGAGTAAACTTGTACGAGGTCTTTTGAGAAGTCCGACCTAGAGCAAAATCATGTGAATTTCCCATTAAGGACAATCTCATTATATATTTAGATATGTCGCATGGACATTCACACTTTGAATTTAGAAACTCAATACTGATATTAGAGTCATGCCCTAGATTAGATATGTAATCACAACCACCAGAAGTCTCACATCTTAAGCAACATCTCTGAATGTCAAACTTGTTAGATGATTCTAACATGAACTCCAAATTGTGGAACTCATGAATTTGTGCTCTACTCGCCTTTAAAACGGTTACTTAATTGCTTAGACTCTATGCTTTACCTTAATTTATTTATCTTAAAGCCAAAAGAATATATATATCTTAAAAAACCTTTCCTTCTGCTTTAACCAATTCGCTCTCTCAAAAATTAAGTGTTTCCATAGATGTAAGGATGGCGATGGCCCTTTGTGAACACACCATCTTTTGTATTTAATTTAATATCTTCTCAATTGAATGCCATTTTTATATAGTTTTTAAGTCTAGAAGGTTCCATGCATCATCCACGCATGCACTATATCATCTCTATATAATATGTGGAGTTTAATTTTAATATGACGATGATCGAGTTGCATTATTTTAATATATATATAGTGGTTGGTTCATGTATAAAACACTTTTCCCATAAAAAATAATAATGTATTTTATACATTAAAATAATGTATTTTGTGTATTAGTACAATGCATACTCATAATAATGCATTTTTGGATTACTACAATGCATTGTTATGATAATTCATTTCGTGTTCAATTATAATGTATCGATCAATCTCAACCATGAATCATAGATCTACAAAGATCAATGGTCCAGCTCGCTTCTCATTTCTTACATAAAAATGGATTTATATATGATCTCCTCCATATATATATATATATATATATAGGGATAGGATCATATAGGAACTCATCCTTAGATAGGAACTAGGAACTAATCTGGATCATTGATGTTTTTTTAATCTACGGTCTAAATTAATTGATGCATTAGATTACTATTGTTTGTGCATTAAAAGTGTGTTAAGTAATTTGTGCATTAACGTACTATAATATTTATGTTGGTTCCTACAGTTCTCATATAAAGATGAGTTCCTACTAGAGATCCACACCATATGTATATATATATATATATATATATATATATATATATATATATATATATATATATATATTATGACTTTGTTATTTTTCAAATGCCATAAAGATCAACATTTATTATCTCAATCCTCACAAAAGTTAATTAGAATTTGAATGAAAAATATAGTGTGTCGTCGAGGCTATATTGGTTAATGTAAAATCAAATCCCGTGAGAATATCATGAGTATCTTGTATGATGGTAAGAAGCATATTTTGGGGATATCATAATAAATAGAATATCTATAAAAGTTTTTTTTTATTTAAGGGAAAAGGCAGGTAGAGTAGGACAGAAATTAAAGTGAGTCCTATGAAGATTTAAAGAAAAGTTTATTAATTCCAAATTAGCTATGTAACCATCCAATAATGATCGATCCTTCAAGCATTGACAAAAGTAAGCAATACCAAATTTTAATTATACACAAGATTTTAATTTAATTAATCTTGAATGTACAACTGCATCTGCACACCTAGCCTAGCTACATGAACAAATGAATATTTAAGAAAATATATTCACCATCAACATTCAACAAGTCGTTTTCTTGATTTTCTAAATGGGATTAATGTAGCTGGCTCTATTTTATATTTATTGATGACTAAGTTTCCAACAAATGGTAATTCTGCAAAGGATGAGATTAAAATAGGAATTTATATATTAAAAAAAGAAAGGTGCTAAAGAAAATGGCTTAATTTGCACATCGCTATTAGACAGGTGATATGATTCAGAAGAATTAACTGCGTTTTCAATTGCTACTTTTATGGGAACATTGTTACACATCAGTTATAAACAAATTAAGCCATGAAAAATAGTAGTGTATATATATGGTCCCCTCAATTTAATGTGATAATTAGCACACATGACATGTGGTGTGCAATCACATTTTATATGAGTATGTATCATTCATTATCTGTGATAATTTTATCCCAACACATAACTTGATGCTTCCATCTGTTGAAATTACACGTGAAAGACGGGTAAGATCGTGTGATTTTAGTTATCTTTTTCCCGACTTTCTAGAGATATTGTTACGATTCCAAATACTTATATATACAATATTTTGATAAATATTTCAAAATTAGAATTTCAGAATATATATATATATATTGTGTAGATCCTGAAATATTGTACTACTATATATATTGCAATATTGTACTACTATATATATTGCAACCCTTCACATCAAAGCCCCACATTTCATGGTTCTCGGCAAAAAAAAAAAATGTACTACTATTTTGATTTTTTCGGATAATGAATGTAATTAAATATACTATCGCATCAAAGCTCTAATTAAATTACTCCCTCCGTTCCATTCAACTTGGCTCATTTTTTTTCGACACGGGGATTAAGAATAAGAGGATTAGATGTAAAAGGAGTGTTTAGTGTATTTTGTATATATATATATATATATATATATATATATATATATAGAGTATTTAATTCTTGATGGTAAATTGATTGTGGGTGCATTTTCATCGTTCATGAAAATAGACTACTGTAAACATAGTACTTAAACACTAATATATTGTCTAATCTTTGCCAAAGAAAAAGAAACGAGCCAAATTGAGTGAGACGCTAAAAAAGAAAAGAGTTGAACAGGACGTAGTGAGTGTTATAGTAGTAATTATAATTTTGAATACGGTTATTCCTTGGAAATAACAACAAAATAAACATTAATGGTGTATGTATATATTTATATATCCATACATGTCCCATTGTGGGTGTTTGAGAGAGAAAGGGTCCCCCACTCTCCAACCCTAAAGTGAATAAATGCTCTTACAGAATATAGAAACTGTCTGAAAATCCTGCATGGTGGAGGTGGAGGTGGAGGCGTGACATTTTTCAATTTGCACCTAAACTTATACTACTATATATTGGGACCACTCCAAAACTATTAATTTTTCTTCTTCATTTCTTATTACTAATATATAAAATATACTAGTAGTAATTTGTTTCTCCCCTTAACTTTTTCCCTTCACAAGTATCTTATCTTTAGCCCTAAACCATTCTTGATTCCTCCTACTTAGGACCTAGCTCTACTTATACCCCCTATTTTGCCATTTCCTCTATGCAACTCTTTTGCACAAGAAAAAGAAACAATTCATGTATAGACTCTCTCGAGTTGTTTCCTTTCTCTTTTCCCCGTCGTGCGACGGTGTCGGGTAAAGCTGCCAGCATGATCTAAACTACCCTTCCGAGTCGAGGAAGGAAGGATTAGGTCATATGGCAGCTTCATCCTACGCCGTTCACACGAGATATTGATAACTTTGTTCTTTTCATATTTGAAGAACTTCGTTGTTAGTGAACAAAATCATGTGGTAGTCTAGTCGATTTTGGTTGGACGAAAAAACCCTAATCTTTTCCATTTTAGGGTTTACCTTCCAAGGTGACAAGTAAATGTGAGTCCCTCTTCTTTCCTCATTATTTAATTTTTTAGATTTAATGTTTCTTTGTCTTCCATGTGCTTTTGAAGCTCAACGGCTTAGGGTTTCTGCTTCTGTTCCATTTTGGAGAAGAAGATAATTGATTTGCTATTTTATTTTATGAGGTGTTCAGGAATTTTCATGTCTCTTGTAAATTTTAATTTGGTTAATTGTTCCAATATCCAGCCTTTATCTACGCCTAGTGATTATAATGTCTAAAATATAACTTCTTCTGTGAATTTGCTGTCTGCAGATTCTATACATATAATTCTCAAGAAACCCTTTTCTAATTCGCAGTTAATTTTAACCCTATAAGCTAGTTTCAATTTATCCTTCTTTTTTACATGATAAACATTGGGAGAGAAGATTCAAAATTTTAAACAGATCCAACAAGTATAATTGTTGAATAAAAGACAGATCTCACAAATTAGGGTGTTTCAAATCCTCCTCAAATCCTTCAAAGAGTCAATATTATAGAAAAAACAAAAATTTTATATTTCTATGTGGCAGAAATTAAAAATTTCTTATAGTAAATGTTTTTGTACAAATTCTTAAGCGCATGCCTTTATAATCTATTTTATTCGAAGATTTTGACATTGGCTATTTTAACTGCAAGTTGTAACAGTGAAGCAGGAATATTTGTCTTCTTCTTCTGCTATTTCCATCTCTTCATGTATATTCATCTGTTATTTTTTTCCTGAACAACATATTACAAGAAAATTTAATTACCGCGTGACGGTGAACTTGAACCCGTAACCTTTGCCCATATTCATCTGTTATTTTACTAGTCGTTGTTGTTCATAACTAATTACATTTTTTAGGTAGCTCGATTTAGAAGACGTTGTCGATTAATTATAAACTCATTTTGTATTAATTTGTTTGAAGTGGTTGCACAGATCAGATCAACAAGTAGTATACCCCAAACACTAGCCTCTGCATCCAAAATTCAGGTTTTTGTATTCCCTTCTATTAATAGAAAAGTTCTTTTTGACTGACGATTTAAAATAAAATTAACACCAAAAATTGATATGTTCTTAAGGCCAATTGCAGGCAATTATGTTTAGAAACATATGTTAGTCATATATATTAGGTAAATCACTTGTAAAAATTATTTAATGCAGCATCAATTTTCCTAGCTGGTTGGTTCTCTGGTCTTAATTACTAATTCTTACAGTTGATGTCAATTGCTATATCAATGTATATATATAATGTATATAGGGAGAGGATCATATAAGAACTCATCTTTAGGTAGGAACTAGGAACAAATCAAGACCGTTAACTTTTTTTTATGGACGGTTCAGATTAATTGATGCATTAGATTACTGTTGTTTGTGCATTAAAAGTGTGTTAAATAATTTGTGCATTAAGTTACTGTAATTTGTGCATTAACATATGTTTGTGCATTAACGTACTGTATTTTGTGTATTACCTAAGTGATATTTATGTTGGTTCATACGGACTCATAGAAGAATGATCATTATTCTACGAATGCGAATTAACGCATCAGACAGTGTAACAAGATGCACCAGACAATGCACAAAGATGTACCAACATATTTGTGTTGATAGTTTATACTTCTCTTTTCGTGGTGTCAAAATTGATGCATTACATGCACAAAGTTGAAGCAATGGATATCATTAGTAGATGCACCAAATCTCTGTGCATAATTTTGTATTTTAAATACATGTAGGTGCATCTTTCTGCATTGTCACACCAATATAAGAATTACAGAATATATATGTGAACAACTTCCCCTATATATATTCTTGTGATGACACCTTATATAGGTCGATATATATTATCACACCAATTTTTTGTTGTGTTGTTTACCTCTTCTATTTAGATTGCAGAGATTATATTGCACATAATTGAAGTTTTCGGAATCCGCGCTTTTGATAGTGTCGTCTGTGTTACGAAGACGCTAATTAAATACCTGACATATATGTGTTAATTTGATATGCATGAGAACAGAAATTATTGTTGTTTTTTTTTTAATAACAGAAATTATTGTTGCCAAAGCTTTATTTGTGAATAATTTCATAGGTAAAAAAAAAGGAAAATAAAAGAGAGAAACCTATACATTTGAGTAAGCTGAGCCCACACGGTCCATTTGAATGCGATGCTACTGGGAATATTCATGATGTAGTTATACTTTGAAAGTTAGAGTTTCCCTCCTGACTTCTTGACATTGTTCAAGCCGAGTTCTAAAAAAAATTCTTGGTTAATAAAAGCCAATTACGATGAAATAACGGTACAAACTCGTAAATTAATTATGTTAATTGGTGGCTATTTGTTTGAAGGCCACCAATATTTATAAAAACTGTGTGAAGCGCATCAATATTTAAAAAACATATATATATATATATATATGGGCACATTAACAGCGATCCGATTTAAATATTGTGGGCGGTATATTTGCGTGTTCTTTTAATAAGTATTCCTCTCTACCAAATTATTTATGATGTATTGGAAAATTGAGTTAGGCCATCTCCAGCATTAATTTCGCGCCAAAACAGAACAGTGTTAACAAAATTACAAGAAAATCACCAAGTCATTTCCACTATATTTTACACAAAACATAATACTTCACAATATTCTTTTTAAGGAAAAGATTTTTCGACAATGGTTGTCTTAGACAACTACCGGTTTTCATGAAAAAATCGGTTCAACCATTAAGTATGAGAAAAATAGATTTTAGGCGATAATCATGGTATTTAGTATTTCTCTAAAATACCGTTTCCCGTTTTTAGAAGTTAACCGGCTATAAATTTGAATTTCAAAATTTGAATTTGAAATTATAGTTATTTTCGGTATTAATTTCTAATTTATTTGTTTCTAAAATTATATAATTGATTTGTTTCCACTAATTTAGGGATTCTCCTGAATATAATCCAATGTTTGAATTTTAAAATTTGAAATCGGAATTATTTTTATTTTAGGAACTAATTTGTGATTTATTTGTTTCCAAAATTATTTATTGATTTGTTTCCACTAATTGAGAGATTCTCCTAAATTTTATCCGATATTTGAATTTTAATTTTTTAAATCGAAAAATTTTATTTTAGGAACTAATTTGTGATTTATTTGTTTCCAAATTTATTTTATTGATTTGTTTACACTAATTGAGGGATTCTCCTAAATTTTATCCGATATTTGAATTTTAATTTTTTAAATCAGAATTATTTTTATTTTAGGAACTAATTTGTGATTTATTTGTTTCCAAAATTATTATTGATTTGTTTCCACTAATTGAGGGATTCTCCTAAAATTTATCCGAGATTCGATTTTGAAATTTGAAATCGAAATTATATGTTGGTTTTTTTTTCCAACCATTCAAAACCTAACGTGGTTGTATGTCTTTCATTTTTCTTTTTCGTTTACCATCCCACATACAGTCATAAAAATAAATCCAGAGGAAGCGAGAAGAATAAGAAGAAGTTCTACGTAGTTTTCGAAGGTAGACGAACTGGAATATTTTCAAAATGGGAAAATTGTGCTCCATGTGTGATAGGTTTTAAGGGCAACTTGTATAAGGCTTTTCCATCAGAAAATGAAGCCGTCGAGGCGTACACAAAATATTTGCAATTGAGAAACAAGTCTGAAGATTCATCCAGGTACAATGTCATAGAAGATTTTGTTGGTGATTCAAGGCAACGTTATATCCAAAAAACAATTCATCCTAATCGAGATGCAGAAGAGAGAGTTGATGAAGATAATAATATGAGATTGAAATTTTATGTTATGTTAGTTTTGTGTGTTGGATTTGTAACGGGGGTGTGTTGGGAAATTTATTAGTATGAATTTTGATGAATTTCAAAACCAACTGACCCCAACCGAGTAGATGTTGCCAGTTCCTAATGTTAGCTGTTAGGCTCGCTGTTTGAGCAATGTTAAGATTTTATCTTTACAGATCTCCAGCTGAAGACGGCAACATAGCAACACTCGGATACAACCCCGGATGAAAGATCGGATAAGGAACATCAGTTACAAGACTCTGCCTGATGAGAGAGCTATGCCAAAAAGGGGAATGCTTTTTGACAACTGAGAGTTCAAGCCGACTGTTCAGTTGGAACATCAGCTGTAGAATGCCATCCGATGAAGAGAACGTTTCAAGAAAGGGGAAGTCATAAAGAAGTCTCAACATGAAGTTCAAAGTCAGCTGAGAGTTCAACGGTTCAGTCAGAACATCAGCTGAAGATCACTCAGATGAAGATCAAGATTTTCAACCGTCTAACCAAGGTTGACTGTCAGAAAGGTTTGAATTTGAAATTCAAAAAGGAAGTCACGTGAAGGTTTGACCGTTCAGTCATTACCTCATTTGGCCCAACACAAGGTTGTCTCAGATGGAAAGCAGAAGAGCACAGATGCCATATCGGGAAAGTCTGCAGAGATCAGAGACAAGCCATCGTTTTCAAAGATCAGAGATCAACAGCTCCTCCAACGACTAGTTGATACTCTCCGCCTATAAATAGAGGCCTTCATTCATTCGAAGAAGATACAAGACACACACGCGAGAAGAAACTAGAGAGCAAAAAGAAAGAGCAATATTCTTCACGAGCTAAACTGAAGTTAATCTCTTAGAACATCACCTGTTGAGAGTTCTAGAGTTAGTTAGTCTTGTGTCTTTAGATCGAACCTTGAGAACATCACTTAGTGAGAGTTCATAGAGAGTTAGATCATAGCTCACATTCCGTTCGAGCTTTTAGTTGGAAACACATTTTTTTCTTTCACCTGAAAAGGTTTAGGATCCTACTCTTCCTGCAACTGAGTAGTTAGGTCGTTTAGTACCCGTAAACTAAACTGTAAGGTTGATAAGTACCCGCAAACTTATCCATAACGGTTGCTCAGCCCGCGTAAGCTGAGTGGTTTGTCCAGAAGAACTTGGACAGAGTTGTGTGGACTCACAACTCCCCGTGGACGTAAGAGGGTTATCTCCGAACCACGTTAAATCTCTGTGTGCTAGTGTTTTTCTTTATTTAAGTTATTTCTTGCATTCTTAACTGTCTGACTAACCAGCATACAAACCTCATTTGCACATTCTCAACTGCTTTGGTTTTTGACCAACCGAGCACAAAAGCGTGAGTTGTTTTACGAGTTTAATTTCCACCACATTCCGCACAGCCTCACTCTTCCAGCTGAGGTTGCTTACTCAGCTGTGAGATTTCAACTGAGTCTTTTTACTCGGTTGAAGTATTTTTCAGGGTTAAGTTTTAAAATCCTAACTGGTGTATTCCCCCCCCCCCCTCATACACCAGTAACTCGTTTCGGGACCATCAGGGTGTTTTATTCATTGTTTTAGTTGTTAAATGTTTATTATCGAATGTAAGCTTTGAATTGTTATTTTACAATTGTAATCGATTATTGTTAAGTATGTTCTCCATTTCTGTACTAGTAAAATTCATATAGTTTGTATATATACAATACAATTTCGTCACCTTCTATACAATTTCTTTAAAATTTAGTATATGGATTATGAGTTAGTAAACATAATCAATTAACTAAAATAGAACTCGATTTCATAAAAAAAATTGAATCCTCATGATACCAGTTTAAAATTTATAGGACTATCTTATAACCCTAAAATGAAATGTAAACTCATACATTCCATGTCGTCAATTGTTTATAAATTCATTTGGCATCACTGATCTTTTTATAATATCAAACATGATAATCATTGATCTAGCTATGCACTAATGTAGGCCAGAAAGGTGCTTGGCATACAGTAGCAAAATTTCTAGATGAATTCTTGGTAGAATAAGTTGCAATCATTCACGGTGGTTATCTTTAAAATAAACAAAAAAAATGCACTATTATTAAAAACAAATTTCAAAAATTGAAGTGTTTTTAACATATTTGATTTCTCATTTAGTTTCGTTATTATTATTTTTTTTTTTTGTGATATAAGTAGGTAACTTAGAATTACGATTTAAAGTTACGAATATATATACCAACATTGTGACATAACATTCAAAAATTGAAGTGTTTTAACATATTTGATTTTATTTAGTTTCGTAAGTTTTATTTTTTTTGTTGTCATGGAATTAATATCTCATTTCATATGTTTTTGTAGAAAGTTGCAGAAATTAAATATCAAATTCGTTAAGTAAAACTAATAATCAATAACTTTTTTATATAATTAACCTTCATAAGACTCGACAAGTAATAGAACGACTAGGACTTCATACCACAAAAAAAAAAGACTTTACTAGACTCTACGAGAACATGACACTGACGAAAACAAAGGGTTTAAAATAACCCAAAAATTCATAATTCAAAATAAACATTATGGTATTAAGCACTGCTGGAATCCCCATGGGAGCAGGTAGATAAAATTTACAGAATTGGATGGGTTGATAAGAACCACTTTGTTGCTTACTGCATAGATACAGTGCAAACAAATATAGTGGTGTATGATAGCATGTCAGGAGAGAAGAAGTGGTCGTCACTTAAGGAGCAATTTCATTGCTTTAGTAGCAGGGTTTCATTGATTTTCCAGAAGCTACGTGGGAAAAAGGCTTGCCATTCGTCGGATGTTGTACGCCCATGGGATGTGGTTGTAGCCGTTGATTCACCACAACAATCAAACCTATACGACTATGGCATAATATCATTGAAGGTTATTGAATCTCTCGTACTTGGTTCTCCATTTCCTGCAGTTGATGGAGACTCTTGTAGACGTTATCGACAAAAGTATTGCATTGATGTGTATCGTCTCTCGGATGTAGCTGATGATATCTAGAACATGGCTTCAATATTTTGGGTTTTTTTGAACAACTTTACCTTGCTACGTCATTCTAGTTTATGTGTCTCGTCTCTCGTACTATGGTTGTTTTTGTGTTTCACGAACAAATCACTAACTCAAGTTGATGGTTTCTTCCAAAAATGAATTTGTTTATGAATTATTTATGAATTATTTGTGTATCGAATTGTTTATGAATTATTTCAAAAAAACGAATTTGGATATTAATATTTATTGTGAAAATACTAGAAATATAATCTAAGGTTTAGTGTAAATTTTGAAAATTTAAGAATCAGACATACAAGCAGCGTAAATTTAATTACGTCTAATAATTTTTCTAATCACACATCTCATAATTTCACAAAATTGATAAGAGATTAAAACAGGTTTAATCCAGTCTAAAGCAAACAAAACAAAAGGACCTCGTGCATGCTTGTACCTCATTTTTTTTTTAACGTATAATGATGTAGACAACGAGAATTAGTGATAAAGTATATAGAAAATTCAAGAATCGTGACAAGCTAATCAGTTTTTGGACCTTGACAAATTCTTACCCCAAATAGTAAAATGAGAGTCATTTATGTCGAAGCAAGGGATGCTAACAAATATCGAAACAGAAATAACACAAAAACGTGAACTAATTCATCATGATAACATAAAAACGATAAAAATAATACCACTATCCAAACAAAACAACTAACCTAACATAACGAATCTTCACCTAATTAGCGACACTCCATTGAGTTCCTAGAATGGTGGTATCTTCGGCACCGCGCCCCCTTCCACCTCTTCCACGTCTTCCACGCAAGGCCGTACCCCCCCCCCCCCACTAGAATTCTTACCTCGCCCTCGATTCTTCTCGGCCAAGCTCTTCAGACGCTTCTCTTTTGGTCTTTCCCTTGATTTCGAAATATGTGGATCTAAAACATGAAAATCCGTGGTAGGCTCGGATACATATTAGAACAACTGTCCACCTCGTCCGACCCAATCTCTACTTCAGATAACTCTACAATCAATTTGTCAAGCCTTTTATCCAGTAACGCCATCCGCGTCGATTTATTATAAATAATTTCATTGCACTTCTCATACTTCTCCTCATACTTTCAGTACAAATTATACTATTTCGTCAAGTGAGGATAGCCTCCGGCGAATTGGATTTTAGTATGAGGTTGATGTACATCCTTCCTCCACCTCCTCAATATGTATCTATCATTCACAAGTTTAATATCCTTGTGTGCGACAACTTTCAAAATGCGACAACATAATATACCGTTACTCTCAAACTTCTTGCACTCACATTGAAAATGACCGCCATTCGACCGATACTCAACTTTCTATATATACTCCTTGTTATACCAATTGTCAATGATCCCAATCTCTCTTACTTTACACCTACGTGCCAAAATATTTTTATAATTTCAGCCATACCATTCCAACAATTATTTCGCAAAAAAATAATACTCCCTCTATTCACAAGTAAATGTCCAGTTTGCTACAGTACACGTGTTCGCAAGTAAATGTCCAGTTTACCTTTTCGTACAACACTACCCTCTTTATTTTACAGAAATTACTACCCTTTGCCATTTAGTATCCCACCTCACATAAACTTTATTTCTACCTTTTTATCATACCAACAACTTTATTCTTATTTTTTGGTCATTACCACTGTTTTTTTGTCATTATCCTACTACCCCTACATCCTAATTTTTATCACACTAACTTTTACTTTATCAATTTTCTTAAACTCCGTGTCCAGCACAATGTGGACATTTACTTGTGAACGGAGGGAGTAATAAAAATAATAATAATAAAAACTAATATAAATGAATTAGTATTAAAAGGACAACATTTTTTTTTCGAAATTATGCTAAGTGCATTTTTATCATGAATACGAATTAGTATTAATATGAATGAAAAAGAAAGAAAAAATCATGCTAATAAATAAGATGAATCTATATAGTCTCAACCTCATTATTTTAGCAATACAAAATTGTACATACCTCTCAACCCCGCCGAGCACGTCTGCAATGGATCCATTGACGACAGTCAAATTGCAACATAACATCTTGTCTATTTCCTGTTGCAATAACTCGAACACCTTATTCATGTACACACGACCGAATTGGTCCTCCGAATAAAATCGACTTCGTCGTGTCATGATCGAACATTTAGACTTGAAATCAGCTTCCAATTTTTTATGTGTTTTGTTTGTTATAGTAATCTCGTATTGCTCAACAAAAGATTTCAACGTGCTTTGGGAGTTGATGTAGCTATCAAAAAAAGCATGCATTGATTCACTCATTTGTGTTGACTTCATACCAGCCCAAACATGTGATTCAAATATATTGGCACCCAGCTTTCTCTCAGTTCATAGAGGTCCGCCAGCCAAGTATTATCTTCAAACCCATATTCATCTATGAATGCAGCCCACCTCGTTTCAAATTCACCAATGCTTAGGCTATCATATATAATGTTTTTGAAAGTTGTTGCCATCTTGGTATATTATTTCATCCCCTTGAATTTATCGGGCAACTTGTACTGAATATGCCAAATACGCTGGATGGTATTTGGCATAACTTCTCTCAAAGCATTCTTGATGCTATCGCATTGATCCGTCAGAATTATTGTAGGTGCCACGCCTCCCATAGCTTCCAACCAATTGCTAAAAAATCACTTAAAAAACTCAGATTGCTCGTGTGTCAAAAGTGCACACCCTAATAGGATAGACTGATGATGATGATTGATACCAACCATAGTTGCGAACGACATACGGTACCGGTTCACAAGATACGTTGTATCAAAACTAATAACGTCATGAAATTCTTCTTAAGCTGTTTTACTTTGTGGATGAATCCACATAACGTTGCGCAGCGTGCAATCATCACCGATATCCATCCTGTGATAAAATGATGGATCTTTTTTTCAAGTCTATAGAAAAGTTTATGAATAGCAGCAGCATCTCCATCACTGAGTCGCAATCGTCTCATTTTGTCGATGAAAGTCTTGCAATCTCTTTCCGAGCAACTTAAATTTTCAGGGCCACCTGCTTTAAATTGTAGCCATCGAATATTCTTGCACACTGGCACACCACTAATATCGGCATTCTCAAGATGTCTCTTCTGCGCGTATGTGATTGTTCTATGACCAGCCATGAACTTCGATATATCCGGATCCATCTCATGATTGTGAGCAGCGTTCACTATGGTCACAACCCAATAATCATTCTTATCTTTACGTGCAGAAATTTTAGCCTCACATTCGACTCTTTTGGTTTTCTTCTTTTCCTTATCATTTTTTCGACCACGATCACAACTTATGGTGACATAGTTTTCCCTTGAACTTCGAATGGAAACACAAAAACCCTTCATCTTGCCGAAAGCCTTATAAGCATCTACAAGATTGTCTCTAGTCTTAAATATCATATCAATTTGAGGGCCTGAAACAGCGATATCTTCTTCTTCCTCCTCATCAACATTTGTTCTATCAATTTCAATTGTTTCTGGTTTGGCCTCCTCACTATGGTTTTCACTTTCCTCTTCTTTATCGCCATGCATTTCTTCATCACCAGCGAGTTCTTCATCATCATGCATTTCTTCATCGTTGGACTGATTATTAGAGTTTAACTCATCAGATTCATCATTCGACGATGGGACTTCACCGAAGATTGAAGTCATAACGTTGGTTACATCTTCAGACGCCATAATTGAACTTGCAAAGCTTGCACGATAAAATTTTCAGCGTTTACAGTGGAGTTGAATACGATATGGTTGAGAAAAAAATAAATTACGGTTATTATTATTATTATTATTTTAATATTATTTTAATATTATTATTATTATTATTGAAATAAAATAACCCTAATATAATCGTGTGAATCAAATCTTGAGTGAATCAAATCGTGTGAAATTATAATCCCACAAATTTAGGAAACAATTTGAGGGAGAGAAAAATAACCCTAATATAATTTGAGGAACCAATTAACGGTAATTTAGGATCCAATTTGAGGGAGGAAAAAAACGTGTGAATCAAATCATAGGATTCTAAGAGATAAATAAAATCCCACAAATTTAGGAACTAAATTTTGGGATAGAATAAAAACCTAATATAATTGAAAGATAAAACCGTGCTAAATTAGTTGGTATATTTGATCTCACCAATTTAGGAATTATTTTGTGAGAGGGAAAAAAACCCTAATAAAACGTGTGACTTTGGGAGAGAAATCGAAATAATAATATAGGATAAAATCATAGTATCTTATGTGAAAAAATAATCCCACTAATATAGGAACAAATTTGTAGATGGAATAATTCCCTAATTTAATTGCAATGAAATCGTGCAAAATTACGAGCAATATATAATACCACTAATTTAGGAATTAATTTGTGGGATAGAGAACAATAATATTTTTGGAGGAAAATAAAACATAATATAATCCCCAATGAAAGGAACTAATTATTCAGAGAAGGTGAAATGATTTTGGGCGGTACAAATATTTTTTTCTCATAAATCATAAATTTAATTGATTAATATTAAATTTAATTTAATTTAATTAATTTTCATTTTGAAACATTATACTATAGCTCGTAATATGAATAAAGAAAAATATTAAAATCGATAATAAATTTATATTGCATTAAATATATCAATTGATAAATAATATTTTTATTTATAATAAATATATAATTAAAATTAAATGGTAATTATTTTATTTCATTTGTATTATATTAAGACGAATAATATGAAATTAATATATAAACAATTTCACATGGATATATTGATGTTCAACCTAAAAAAGATACAAATTTTATTAAAAAAATTCGAACAAAAGTAAATTGTGTAAATTCATTATGTGAAATTTGATGTTATGAAGGGAATTAAAAAATAAAGGAGGGAAATGGTTTGAGGGTAAAATGGGCATACTACATATTATCATAAAATCGGTTTTATGAGTAATTTTGGTTCAACCGGTTATATCTCAAACAACCCAAGTTGACTTGGACAATGGTTGTCTAAAAATCACTACCTTTTTTTTTGTTTAATAATTGAAAATATAAATTACTTGCATAATGATATCAAAAGTTCATGAATAAATAAATAAAATTACAAACATAATGAGCCTCGGTAAAAACCCCTCAAATGTGTAGGAAAAGGAGTACTAATTATCCCATACTATTATTAAAAAAAAGAAAGTTGTATAATTATATTAGATTTTTTCAAGTATGAATAATTACTATTTTATTTTGTCTAATTGTGCGACACAATTCAAGTAGCTTCTGCGAATTACCATCATTTAAAAAAACAGCAAAACTTGAATGCGACCTGTCGCATAGCATGCGATCGCGTGTGGCGCGTGCATGTCACGCGCCGGATTCCCACGCGTGGCGCGTGTTGTGTAGGGGCCATATTTTTTTTTCTTTCGATTTCCGATTTTTCAAATTCAGTTTTTTTTTTTAAATTTCAGTTTTTTCTTTTAATTTTGTTATTTCAATTTTTTTTTTTAAATTTCATATTTTTTTTCCACCTCTATTTTTGTTTGCCTCTTCGTTTTGTTATTTGCCGCTTCTTCTTTGGTCAAGATTCGAGCGAGGGGAACCGGAGGCCTCGGAGCGAGCCGAAAAAGTCCAAATTGTTGCCCAACGATTATTCTTATATTAGTAATCGGAGCGAAGACGGAGCCGAAAAAAATCTGGAAATTAAAAAAAAAATCGGAAATAAAAATAAAATTAAATAATTTTGACCGGGTCAACCCGACCCGCACCCTGTCGCATGTCAGCTGCAACATGTCGCACACAAGACCTTCTCTTGAAAAAATATACCACCTACGAGGCAGAATACATTTGTCCATATATATCGTTCGCATTGCTTCATTTCAGTCAACACAAGGAACCGATGTATGTATACTATGCATAATAGAATTGAGGAAGCAAAATCTTTCTTTTACACCTCTTCTCATTATCTTTATAAATAATGAATCTGGACTTGATGGGGGTGTGATTCAATCGAATGGATTACGTTATTTTGCTTTCTCTTCGGGCTTTGGCAACTCCAAATTAAATAATTTTCCATTTCAAAACAAAACATTAATTAAATAATTTTCTGAATTCAACTCTGGAAATTAAAAGAAATTATAGAGAATAATTACGTCACCATATCGAAGTGCCTTCGTAGCTGGACATATTTGATTTAACAATTACACAAGCCCTATAAAATTTGAAATTCGATCGATCACGAATTAGTGTCTATTGAAAGTTGAAACGGTCTCTCCGATATTACTACTGGTACAATAATTTTTTCACTAGTAATGTTTATAGATTTGGTGCAAAGACACCAATCCAAAATTTAATTCTCATCAGGCAATAGTCTAAATTTACAAATGAATGCATTGTGCAAATCATAAACAATCCCTTCCAAGGGTGCAACTTCACATATATTGATGCAATTTAGGAATTTTTGAATTTCACATACACCAAATGCAAGTGAGTCTATGTGAGTGCATTTTTAGGGGTTTACTATCTCCGGTCCCAAGTAATTTTTCTATCTTTACTTTTTGGAGCGGACTCCAAATATCGTCGTATATATTTTCGGACACTACCACACAACAAATTATTACTTACCATTATTTATCAAATTATTTACTTAAAATACCACATATATTCCACCATTATCTCAATTATTTAATAGTCCATCGGTCCTGTTCAACTTGACTTGTATTCATTTTTGGATGTTCCATTCAACTTGACATGTTTCATTTTTTGGCAAAAATTAAGTCTTACCCATCTAATTAACGGGTACAGTGAAAAAACACTATCTCATCTAGAAAACCACATTATTATAAACTATAAAAAAAATTATACAAAATGCACTAAACACACCTTCTACGTGCCGAAAAGAACTAGGTCAAGTTCAACGGAACGGGGGAGTATATCATTACCCTCAATGTACAACAAACTCAATGACATTTTCTCCATTCACAAGTAAGTTAACAATATTTGTCTTAATTGGCACATGCCACTCCCTTTCAAGAAGATACTTAGAGAATGAAGGTGGTATTAGAAAGCTTTGTGCACATGGATTTTTCAATTGCACTCTCAACGTGAGGATTGGGTGAGTAATGGGACAAAGAAGTTGGTGGCAAATGTGTAGCCCACTGCCCATGTGAGTGTGATGTGATCATATATGACTAATTCGGCATCAGATAGTATTACGATTTTCAGAACATATTGTGGTATATCTTCAAACCATGATGATGTTTAGTCGACTGACGGACGACGGCGGAATTGCTCTCACAAAATTGATGGTTGAAATCTTAAGTATGTGATAAAAAAACGACATTTTCCCGCTATTAGAATGATATATGCTTAATTAAACCATTAATTTGGAAATTTCGACTAAGTTACACTCCAATAACCTTGCGGTAATGTTTCGGAATTAAATTTTGAGGATGTTTTTTCCACTACAATCATAGTTACAATCAAAATTAACGAATGTCAGGATTGGAGTGCCCATATCAATAAGAAGAAGGTTGATAGAAAGAGGTGAAACTAAAATGTGTCCAGATTCATCCCCCCAAATTTGTAACTGTGCACTCCAAATCCACCTTATAAAAACAGACAAATCACATCTCTCCGACGAATCCATCCAAAATCAAAGTGCTTCTCCCACTCATCATCCTCCTCCCAACCACGCATTAATTTCCCAAAGTACCCTCCTTCCAAAATTAATTCCAAAATTACCCTCCTAATCTGTATTATATTTCTTAATCTACCCGTAATTAAGATCCCTATTCCAACATAATTAAAACCTCCCTCCAACAATTGTAGAGAGAGAGAGAGGGGCGAAAATGGCAGCCATGACCTCTCTTCACCTCAAATCATCCGCCGCTCACCCCCATTTCACCCCCAAATTACCAAAACCCTACTCACCCGCCGCCCTCAGCCTCCCCCTCCTCCGCCGCCTCCAGGCTCCGATAACCCGATCCACGACCCGGATTTCGGCCTCCCTCATTGACCCCGACGGCGGGAAACTCGTTCAACTTTTTGTTCCGGAATCGGAGAAGCAACCGAAATTGAAGGAGGCTTCGCAGCTGCCGAGGATCACGCTGTCGGAAATCGATCTGCAATGGGTCCACGTGCTCAGCGAGGGGTGGGCGAGCCCCTTGAAAGGCTTTATGCGCGAAGCCGAGTTCCTCCAAACACTTCATTTCAACTCGCTCCGACTCGAAAACGGGTCGGTCGTCAATATGTCCGTACCCATCGTGCTGGCTATCGACGATGCCCAGAAGAATCGGGTCGGGTCGTCTTCCAGCGTGGCGCTCGTCGATGACCAGGACGACGTCGTTGCTGTTCTGAGCAAGTAAGCTCTTTAAGTTTGATATGATTATTTTTTTCAATTTGATCGTGTATATTTTGCATATTTTACAAAGGTTTTTATATTTAAGTGTATTTTCTTTTTTGAAAAGTATTAAGTGTAGTTTTCTTCGGTGAATTTTGTCATTTTTTATACATGCATGTATAGAATAGTACGATTCTAAGAACGACGTCGTTTGATACGGATGATTGGGTCAGTCAAATCTATGTTTTTTTGTCGATGACGTTATTATATAATCAACCGAGAAGAAAAATGGAGTCATTTGCGCTGTCAGCATGATTGGGTTAGTTTTAATTTAATTATGCACTATTTGCATAATAGACGAGTAATGATTTAACCATGATTATATTTGAAAATTCAAATGGCGTGTAACATAATCTCCCTACGTCCATAATGCAACATTATTCATATGTATAATTTATAAAGAGTTGGTGAAGTTGTCGGTTGTGGAACCAGAAAAAAATGTTCACCATTTTCTTTTTTAAATTTGCGAGGGAAACTATTCCAAATTTTTTTCTAACGAACTCTATATTAATTGTCGAAAATCTTGTATAACTATATCCAGTGGCGGAGGTAGTTAGGGGTTTAAGATTAGGAACTTGGGATAGGTTGAAGCCTCCAAAACAGAAAGTTCCTATGAATTTTTTTTTTTCCTGGTTCCACCACTGATCATATTTGTTTAATATTATCATCATTAGTAACTAAATTTCAATTCGTTATGGAATAGTACTGAATTTTGCACTTAAGTATTGCCTGTATTGAATCATTATATAGATGCAAAAAATCTCCGAAATTAACCATGCTTGGTGTACTGAACTATATGTGTAGCATCGAGATTTACAAACACAACAAAGAAGAAAGGATAGCAAGAACATGGGGCACCACAGCACCTGGCCTACCCTATGTTGATGAAGCTATTACTAATGCTGGAAACTGGCTCGTCGGAGGTGATCTTGAGGTTCTAAATCCAGTCAACTACAAAGACGGCCTTGACCGCTTCCGTCTCTCCCCTGCACAGTTACGTGAGGAGTTTGAGAAGCGCAATGCAGACGCAGTGTTTGCTTTCCAGCTAAGGAATCCCGTTCACAACGGCCATGCTCTCTTGATGACTGACACGCGTCGTAGGCTTCTGGAGATGGGATACAAGAACCCGGTCCTCTTGCTCCATCCTTTAGGAGGCTACACGAAGGCTGACGACGTGCCACTCAGTTGGCGAATGAAGCAGCACGAGAAGGTCAGCTCGACTTTCAGATATTTGTACCATGTATGAAGACCATCTGCCTATGTGGTTTTTGACATGGATTCTTTCTTTCAGGTGCTGGAAGATGGTGTCCTAGACCCAGAGACGACAGTCGTGTCTATCTTCCCATCACCAATGCACTATGCTGGCCCGACTGAGGTGCAGTGGCATGCAAAAGCTAGAATCAATGCAGGTGCAAACTTCTACATAGTAGGTCGGGATCCAGCTGGTATGAGCCACCCCCTCGAGAAGAGAGATCTCTATGATGCTGATCATGGGAAGAAGGTGCTGAGCATGGCTCCCGGCTTGGAGCGCCTCAACATCCTTCCTTTCAAGGTAAAATGAGCGCAGCCCTGTTGTATTCTTGTCCGACTGTTTGACATGTCAAAATTAGTTAGACACTACCCATATCTACATCCAAAGTCATAATTGGTGGCATATCTGTAATCATGAAATCCCCCTTCATCGTTTATAACCAGATGATGAAATTGGTTTCAGGTGGCTGCTTATGACAAGACTCAGAACAAAATGGCATTCTTTGATCCATCAAAGGCACAAGATTTTGTCTTCATATCTGGCACAAAGGTATATTTTTATTCTAGTTGAGAATCGAGTCATTAGTTCAAATCTCGTCAACGGTTGCAAAGTCTTGTGCTCATTCTTCATCGGTGACTGCAGATGCGCACACTTGCTAAGAACAAAGAGAGCCCTCCAGATGGCTTCATGTGCCCCGGTGGGTGGAAGGTTCTGGTTGATTACTACGATTCCCTTTCTCTCTCCGACAACGGGAGAGTGCCGGAGCCTGTCGCGGCTTGAGTTCGTTACTTCATTGCCTGTTTTGGGAGGGATCCTCGTAGCACCTCCATTTGTATAATATGTGTGATCGAATGATGAAGAAATCTGTGATTGAATTTGAATAATGCTGCGAAATGAGGCAAAACTCTTTGCCCCAATCTGTGTAACATAAATAGTTTGATGTTGTGTTTGCTGCAAACTATTTGAAGATTGAAATCTGAATTTGCTGTAAATATATTATATATGCAATGTCAAGTATGAGCTTCAAAAGATGGAATGTAAGTTGGTTTATACTCTCTCCCTCACTACTTAGATAGATGTAAGGGTATTCGTTCGAGTATCACTCGTGTTTTGATCAAATATCAGAGTCAGTGGTATATTTGTAATTTTGTTGACGCTCGGTTGCGCTTGGATGTTTGAAGTATTAGTTAGTGTATTTTTATTTTATCTGGGTCGGTCTCCTGTGGTGACATCTGCACCATGCAGATTGGGCCGACCTGCCCTGGGTCCTACCCGGTCAATGCCCGTCGTTGACTATTTAGTGTTTTTTTATCTTTTTTTTTTTTAAAATTTCTAGATTTTTTTTTCGACGCAGAAGTCTCCGTCTTCGTTCCGATTACTAGTATAGGATAATCGTCGGAAAACAATTTGAATTTTTTCGACTCGCTCTGAGGCTTTCGCCTGTCCTTGTTTGAATTTCGACCAAAGAGTGGCAAATAAAAAAAAATGAAGAGGCAAACAACATAAAGGAGGGAAAAAAAAGGCGCGTGCATTATACAAAAATAAGATGTTAAATATAAGTTTGCTTGTTGAAATCACATGTTGCGACTTTGTGAAGCACAAAATAGTGAACCCAATTGCTAAAACATCCAAGCATGCACAACACATATAAAAGCGCCAAATAATGATTTCGAGAATTTTTATGTCGATTTCTGATTTGATGCTCTCAAATATTGTGATCTGCATATTCAGTTGGAAAAAAGAAAATATACTCCATGGAATGATCAGAATCTAGTACTAATGTGAAGTGTGGACAGCATTGAAATATTTATGCAGTCGGAGCCAAGTTTTTATATTAGAATCCAAATTTATAGTCAATATTAATACTTATTAGTATAATATTATAGCCTGTAGGTAATTGGATTCGAATTTTGACATGTCTAACATATCAAGACCCGAATCCAAGACTCTCCCTTGTATATGAGCATTACAAACATTCACAAACTAAACAAAACACAGAAGGTATTAGAATATTTTAAATTAAAGAATCTTACTGGGTTTTTTTATGATGAGATTTAGGCCACCCTAAGCTTTACCACCAAGAAAAACTAATGCATAGTCCCACAATTTTCAAACCTTTAAGTAGTGGCGCCATAATTTGGCTCCATCATTTGCACAACTTTACAAAGAGAAATATATACAACTTACAAAGAATTTCCAAATATTGCTACAATCATTTCATTCACTAATATAGTGTCTCAATCTTTAAATTATTAATCCTAAGATATTCAAAACTAATTACCCATCCAAAAAGTATCTTCACTAGCTAATTCTCAAAAATAAAGGGACCTTCTATGATTTAGGAATCATCCTAAATAAATAAGGAAGATGCTTTATCTCATATTGTGTTTTCAATCCCGTCTTACTTTTACAATACGACATTATGCACTGATGAAGTAAAATACGAGTGTGGAAAAGGATAAGAAATAAAGGATTCCGATACAATGAATAAATAGGGGTGACATTATCTTGGGTGACAAATAGGTTTGTTCCTCAAAAACAGAACAAGAAGCTTCCATATTCAACTGTACTGGTAAATAACTAATATATTAATCCTTAAAATTCATACTCGTCTTGGGGCCTAGACAACAGTATATTATAGCCCACTTTCTTAACATGAACTTTACTTAGTTTAAGTCAAAATTCATAATTGCAGAACATCAATTTTAGAGAGAGAAGCTTGCAACAATTTTGTACTTCAAAAGTGGGAGAAAACAAGTCTAAAGTCTTTTGCTTTAAGCAAACATGAGCAAAAGTGGCTGTACTAATTAAGTAGCAACACTCTGTCACCGCCAGTTTTTGCTGCATTAAAGCAAAGTCTTTGTAAAGATTAAGATTCCTAGTTATGAACAAGTTACAAATCTTATCATAGTTGTCTGAATTCCTTGCATTCCTCACCAATAAGAAAAATGGGAAATCAAAACACTTCAGGGATAATAGTAGGTATGGTGTAAGGAAAAATTAAGTGATAATTTCTTCTTTGAATTTTCTTATGGAAATCACATTTCTTGATTGTGATTATGTCATTGTTAGAAGAGGAGAAGGCGCGGAACGAGGCAGCTGACAACGCGCAAGAAGTTATTAGTCCACCTGATGCTGTGACAGTAGAAAACCAGTCAATGGTTCAAGAAAATGGGGTTGAAAGAGTAGAATCTGAGGACAAGGGTAAGTACAAAAATCAAGACTAATTAGGCCTTATTTTGCTGTCATTTATGGTTTTCTAACATTTTTGAGATGCCTTAATGTTTAGCAGAAATTGAGGATCACAAGGGATCTGTTGAGGGCTCTGATGATGTGATTGATATCAGCACAAACGGCTCGGATTTGGTCGAAAAAAGATCCAAGTTTAGTGATGAAGAGCAAGAACAACCATGCACCTTCACAGGTTACTTCCATTTTGCATAATTGGTCACACTAAAAAAAAAAAATATAAATCATGATGTAAATTAGGCCTTATGATCAAACTCTCAACAGAGGATATGCAGAATCCAAGTCCAGAATGTACAACTCATGAAGCTGTAGATACTACAACTTCAGATATACAAGAACAGCAGAATATGTTGACGAAGGAGTCTTTAGAGGCTGACAATCATAATGCAGAGAAGGATAACAAAGATTTGGTTATGGCTGCTGAGACGGCCCCTCCTGAAGGCACGTTTTCAGAAGTTCGTGCATACGAGGAAGAGCTTGGGAGAGACGATGAACCTCCTCAAGAAGAGCAGAGTAATTCCATCAATGCTGCAGCAGAAAATGAATGTTTTCGTCTTGATCATGAAGAGAAAACAGTGATCGATGAATTAGGCAATGGTGATACTAATCACACAATCTGTGTGGACCAGTATCAGCCGTGTGATCAAGAAATCAACCAGTTCTTGATCAGATGCAGCAGTGATCCAATGATCAAGGATGAATTCAAGGAAAATGGAGATGATCTTCTTGAAGATGTAAAAATACAAGAAGACAAAGAAGCAACTGATCAACATATGCTTGAAAAGGCACTTCATTGGGAGGAGAGTAAGAGTGAGGTTTCTGCTACAGAAAATAACCATAAAAATGAAAGTCAAACTACTGAGAAATGTGAATCTTTTATGAAAATCGACACAGAAGAGGCTGAAACTCCACTAATCTCAACAGACATAGAATCTGATGCGTGTGCTGATGTGAAAAAGGTCGATGAAGAAGCAAAGCTAAGCAATGTAGTGGCTCAAGTTGAGCTGAGAAAGTCTCCTAGCTTTGATTTTGGCATATCTTTCGAGACGAGGACAGGGGATTCTGATCAAACCCCTCTGCTGTATCAAGACAGGACGGCAAGAAGAAGCCTCTCTAACTGCTCAAATCTAAGGTTTCAAAATCAGACAGAATATTTGAGGAAGCCATTACAGTTTGAAGCTGCTGTCCAAATGGAAGAGAAGACTATTCTAATGGAAAGAAGCAATTCTAAACAGATGAACTCATTAATTAACAACAAGAAGGAAAATGCCTCTCCATCAAGAGACAACGATGATGATGATAACGCTGCAACCTCACCAAAGGGAAACGGGAGGCGAAAGGCAAGGTCTTCCCTCTTCACTACCTGCATTTGCTGCACTGCAGCCATCAGCTGAGGAGCAGTTTCTTGCTGGAAAATGCTTCTTACTAATTTCTTTGCATGGTTTTTCTTTTCTTTTCTTTTTTTTTTCTTCCTTTTTGTTTAAATGTTTTTAAGAGGAAGACATTCAAAACATCTGTCTGATTTTACTTTCATTTTCTTTTGAGTTGGTTTTCTTGTCTTTGGAGAGATTCTTGAATGCAGGATTGTAAGTTGTAACATGTGTATTTTTTCACATAAATACTATGATTTTGCAACATTGTGTGAAGATTCTTTGAACAAAAAATCAATCAACAAAACAATCTATTTAACAGCAACATTACATTATCCTGAATTTCTTGCTTCAGGATGACTATGAATTCCTAATTTTGAAACAACAATTGAATAGACTTGAATCAAACTCCTAAGTTTAACAACAGTTAAACAATTAATAAAATGTAAGCTTTAATAGTTTTATCCAATAGTCATCATCATCTTCACAAATTCATCATAATCAACCTGTCCATCACCATCCAAATCAGCCTCTTTGATCATCTGTTCTATCTCTTCATCAGTTAACTTCTCACCAAGATTGATCATCACGTGCCGAAGCTGCGAAATTAATATTAAAATTAGAAAAATATTACCAGATTTACTTTTTTAAATGGGAGTTAATCTTTTCTTTTTGCATGAGATTGTGCAAAGAGAAACCATTAGGAGAAGTAGCTGACTAAGACAAGCCACGCTAAGATTATTAAATGTCACTTCTAAAATGTTACAAGTAGTGAAATTCAGAGAGCCTATATAAATAATTAGTATATTTAGAAACTATATCTTTATTCTTTTTTTATACTCCGATTTGGTCAAACCACAGTACATTAGGTACATATAGAGTACAAAAAAAATAAAGGTAGGAGACTTATATTAGTTGTCATATTAAATATCATCTCTCGAAACATGCTAACAATATCTGCAAATATACATATTAGAGAAAATTCAATTTTCGATATGTTTCAATCTCCTATTTGATTTTGCATACAAAGTAATCTACTATAGTGTCCAGTAGAATATGAAACACGAACACAAACACAAACACGAACAAGAAGACAAAAAATAGGTCAAACTCACCTCACTGGCTGAGATGTAACCATTTTGATCCTTATCAAACACTTTGAAAGCCTCTTTAAGTTCTTCCTCTGCATCAGTTTCCTGATAAAATCAACACACACAAACACACAGACAGTGTGAAAAACAAGCAAAACTCTAAAGAAATAAGAATAAAAACTTGATCATGCAAGAATGAGTTTTTAAGGCAAATTAAAATAAACCTTCATTTTGTTGGCCATGAGGTTCAAGAATTCTGCAAATTCGATGGTGCCGTTGCCGTCGATATCGACTTCGTTGATCATGTCGTGGAGCTCTTCCTCGGTGGGATTTTGATCCAAAGATCTTATGACTGTGGCCAATTCTTCTATGGTTATGCACCCTGCAGTTTGATCCAATCAGCAAGATTAATATTATGCCATGAACAAAAAGATATATTGAGTTTTATTTGAATTTGAGAATGAGGAAATGAGGTGAAATTAGATACCATCTCCATCTTTGTCAAACAGACAGAAGGCTTCCTGGAGTTCAACAATCTGCTCTTCATTCAGTATATCAGCCATGAGAGAGAGAGAGAGAGAGAGAGAGAGAGAGAGAGAGAGTTGAGTATAGCTCAAGCCTTGCTGGGGTATATGTAGAATTTGAAATGAGACAGCAAAGCCTAGAAAATGCATTGAATTTTCGTTAGAGTTTACTAACAAGTATTTAAATCTTAATGAAATTGAGGAGTCAAGAGTATGTGGCTTTGTGTCTTGAGTAGGTGAATAATAATGTAGTAATATTAATATATTAATCATGACAATATCTAATAGTAGAACTTCTTTCAGGGTGGGTTCTAAATTAAATCACATAAATATTTTTTTTAAGTTGATAGTAATAAATTTTCAATTTTTTTTGCAATGTTGAGTCACCAAGAAAGTTTACTGTGTTATAAAATGTAATTTATTTTGTCTCAAACGACATGTCCATCATTATATGAGACCAAAAAGATAGTTCAATTCATCAATCCATCACCAAGATACTAGAATAATTGAAGATCAACTCTTAATTAGTAGAAGTGATTTCATGCACTCTTCTCTCGCCCTTTTTACTTTGTTTAAGTAGTTGATTGGTGCATGCATGCGCCCGAGACACTATATTCCTTCTAATTTGTAATTTTATTTTTCCTGGTCATTAGCCTATAAAATAATTTTAAATTTTAAAATAAATTTTTAACATGAAAAAAGGATAATCGGTGCTCACCAAAGGTGTTTAGCGTCGTTATTCCTCTACATACATATCTAATCAGTAACTGTATATTGAAGGCAATCAGTAGATTCTCATTTGTTATTGTTACAGCTGTACGGTTTCATATATAGGGGACAATTCGAGTTCCAAATTAAAAAGGGAAGACTATAGAGAGGGGATGTATCTATCTAGGAGAGAGAGAGAGAGAGAGAGAGAGAGAGAGAGAGAGGTGGGGTTGTAGTAGTTGGTGTGGATTTGGCTCTCTACGCTGGTAATAATATTGTATAAATACCATTTTTATCTGCACGTGATAGATAGCCTCTTCTCAATTATACGTATCTATCAAAATCTTCATTTAATTAAAATTTATTTCCAGATTCTAAGATTAGCGATAACAGAAATGTGCATGGCTTTAACGTATCGGTTACTCTTACAAATAACTTTGCTCAAATATTAATTTCAGTTCTTCTAAAAGTATAGGTAATCGATACATAATCTTAACTTCACTACTTTGAAGAAAAAAAATTAAAAACTGAAAAAGATAGTCTTTATATTATTAGACTTACAATCATCTTTAAATAGTTTAGAGATCGAGAAGAAGCAAAATTAAAACTGACCAACTTAAAACATAGGTATATATATATATGACCTAGCTAGTTTTCTTTTTTTTTTTGAACCACCTAGCTAGTTAATTAGAGTACCTCTTAAATCCAAACCACCTAGCTATTAAATTAATTTTATGGGAGAATAAGATTGATGGTGGAGTACCTCTTAAATCCAAACCTTTTTTTTTTTTTTTGAAAAGCTTAAATCCAAAATATTTAGCGTTGATATTTTTAATCGCTACCAAATTCATAATTTTAGCATTAATTCCAACTAGGCAAGTGTAGAGTTGGGCTAAGAGCGCCATTAATGAGAGCATAAATAATTAGTAGTAGTACTATATTAACAGCTTTGAGCTAAACCTCTTTAATTAGTTAGTAATTAATTTCCTCAGGATTTGGATACTGTAAACAAATGATGGTATTAATTGCAAAATTAAAACGACATAAATGTGCTTGGCTGTCAACGCGTTTTTGATCGCTATATATATATATATGTGGCTCTCTAGACGAGGTACAATCTACCTCCTCACCAATTTTACATGCACTAGTAATAAAAAAAAAATTAATACTGTTAATTAAGCATCAATTTAATTAGGTTGTTAATTATAAGTATACATTTAAGTTAGGGTTAATGGTTGAAAACAACACAGCTTTAACCCGAATCAGCCATTTTTACAGTAATAAAAGTGTGTTGTTGCTTCAGCAAAACGGTAACCTTGTACTATTAGGCCATATACATAGACCATAGTATATACTTGGTTGGGGAAAAAAATTCGAGGATATTGTAATTTCTGGGTTTTAAAAATAATAATTAAAATTAAAAATGTGAGCGAAAGTTATATTATTCCATCTATCAATTAACCGTACATATTAATAATACTTGGGTACCACAATATTGCTCTCAACTTTATATGCATGTCAACATCAAATTATTTTCTTAGTGCATGAATGTCGGTCACCAATATATTACATGTTTTGTGTACCTAAGACGTACTATATTTTAATTTAAAAGATTTGTTTAATTTTTGGAACATACTTGGAAATTATATATATTTTCCCCTTCAAACTAATATTAACTAATATTCGTAAAAGAACTAATAAAACTTTAGAATTAAGAACTGAAAAATTGTCACACTAAAGTCTACCACCTAACGAGAAAATTAAAAATTATCGCTAAACACACAACTTAGTGCCTAAAATTCAAATTTAGCTAAGAGCAAGGATTTTTATTTACTAATCTCGTCGTGCTTCCCAATTTCCCTTGCCTTTATTTTAGTTACCATTTTATGTATACGTCATTTTTGGGATGCAATAAATTGAATTAGTTGTTCCTTTTAAGCGTATAAACATTGTCATAATAAAATATGATATCAAACTCAAAGTACTTTAGGTTTAAATAGTCGAGCAGTGCATGCATAATGTACAAGAATGAATGCATAATGTACAAGAATGAAGTCTACAAAGCCCGTCCACTAATAATTATTAATGTTTACGGTTTAAATTCTTCAATAAAAAGAATAACATAATATTATTTGAAATTATGAATGTTACCATTTTGGTTTCCTTTTAATTTGGGGGTGGGGGGGATAAAATTTCCCAATTGTTTTGATTTTGTAAAACCGATAGCCAACATGGTAATCGAAATTTTATTTTTTCAACTAAGCTTAATTTGATTGACTTGATTGAGATTGGATCGAAACCGCATATGACTAAATTTCTATGCAACTTTACAGCCACAAACCTTTCGGCAAAGACTATAATAGTCTTGTCTGAGAATAATACTATTTCTCGCCGTCCAAATCATAGTAAAATTTTACATAATAATATACAAAACTAGATCCCATAATAAGGGACAAAACGGGGGGCTCGTTGATAGTGAAATCGAAAATTCTAAATATCTCTCTTATATATATACATTTGATTATTAAAAATCGTTGGTTCAAAAAAAAAAAAGAAAAAAGAAGAAGAAGTATATCTCATGCCCAGAGGAAAAAGAAGACAGTGAATAGAAAATATTTAGTGAACCGATTCAAATAATTAAATATAAGTGTTGCAAGAAAGCATGAATATATTAATTTTGCTTAGTTGGCTAGCTAGAAAACACACATAGGCCTTGTCCCTCAAGATTAAAGGACTTAATGACACGTATTACGCAGTTATTGAATTATTGAGGAAATTAATTTTTTGCCAGATTGGAATGATATTAGGTTTCTACAAATAATCCAAAACCCACATTGAATGCTAGTTTGAATTTTGAGTAGATCGTGAAAGCGTGGTGTAGTTTGGGAGACTTCATATCCGGTGTTGAATCCTCTTCTTGTGTCCTGTTCGGAAAGTCCAGGATTCAGGAACCCTGAACCCTGAAAGTCCCGAAACTGCCCTGATGTTTGATTGCTCCTTCGCTTGTGGCTTAGTTGTGCTCTATTTACCTCTTTGGATTTGTGCAATCATTTCGAATACTTTTTCATCAATGGTCAAGGAAAGGTGGGAAAAAGGTACTAAGCTTAATTTGGCAATGTACGGTTTGGAGAATTTGGAAAACGAGAAATGAGCTTATTTTTAATGATATTAAAACAGAAATTGCTAAAATTGTGAAAGATGTGAACATTAATTCTTGGAATTGGCTTCGTGCAAACTATCCTAATTCTTTCTGCTATTCTTTATCAGATTGATATTTAGTTTGGCAGACTTCATTCATTTAATTTTAATAAGTGAAAAAAGATTCAATTATAAATTGCAGTATTGGTCGGCATGAATTGAAGACAAATACAATAAATTTGTACGGATAAGGTTGTATGTAACTTGTAAGTGTGATCAGATTAATCCAGCAAGAAGAAGACTTTAAACCTTCTACGGCCATCATTACATATAAATAATTTCGCTAATTTTATTAAAATTAAGCCTAGCGTAAAGTTGGGGTATTGTGTTCCATTCCCAATTGGAGCATTTCTCTAGATCTTTTCTAAAAAATAGTGTAAAATGAAAAAAATAAAATAATCAAAATTTTGCTCCCAACAGGAATCTAACTCGCGCCTCCTCTAGAAGCGAAGAGTTTAACACTAGGCTAGCAGCTATGGTATATTTCAGCGCACAATATATATGTACTCAGTTTTCGTCCCTTTTTTAAAAAAAAAAAGTGCGGGTCAAAACCCGACCCAGTTGTACCCGGCTAAATTGGTTGCACCGAATGCAATTAATTGCACCCAAATAACCCATTTATTAAATACTATTTTTACAAAGACATACCCAATCGGATTTTTTTTTTCAACGAATTGGCAGCACACGACTCTCACTAGGAAAAATTGTTTATACCAAATGATTGTTTGAAGAAAGAGTTTCATTCAAGTGGACTGCCTTTTTTTACCCTTCTATTTACTTGTGTTTTTCGAGATGCGCCTCTATTCTCTATACTATTCAATATTAGTAATTGATCTATTCCCATAATCAGTTGCGACTTTTTTTTTTTTTTTTTGTCTCGATGGCTTGGGAATGTCCTCATTCTCACATTCACCTTTCGAAGCAGCGGTGGGGTTGAGACTGCCATCGTTCGACGCAACGGTGGTCTTGGGACGGCCCTCGTTTTCACCTTCATCGTTCGAAGTAGTGGTGGGCTTGGGATTGCCCTTATTCTCACCTTCATCGTTCAAAGAAACCAACTGCTTTTACCCTTGTTCTTACCTTCATATCATTATTTTACATTTTTTTTTCATTTATATTGAAGTTCGGGGCTCTAATTGTTAGGAATCGGGTATTTGTTCGCATAGATATCAATGAACAATACTTTTTTTATTGATGTACTTGGAACAGAAACAGAACTTGAAAGAATTACAAAGGAAACTGAAGAACAGAGATTAGGAAAACCAGAGATCGTCCGAAGTAGAACTTCTGCCCGCAAGACAAGAATACGCCCCGGTAGTGCTGACGGTAAGGCAGCCCGTCCCCAAAGGTTAAAACGATCTTGACGTCTCGGCTGTAGTAGCACCACAAACAGAACCGAGCTCCGGCGAACTGAACTGGAACGAAGACTAAACTCGAAAGTGTATGAAATGCTATGCTATGCAGAGAGGAGTGCAGATTGCGTTTTCTGAGTGTCGAATGTAAATGACGATGTTTCCCTTATATAGCAGCTCTCGGACATGTGGAGGGGCTCGTTTCATTAACACAGCCATTCATGGCCAACAATTTCTGGACGTGAAGAGGTGGCCAGTGGAAGTGAACAGCCTTGGCTGTTACAGAGACCAAAGGTCTTGGGCCGATGGGCTTCACACGGCTGGGCTTCCGGATTGGGCTCAACAATTAAAGAATTGGGCTTGTAGGGTTGGTCCAAAAAGATAAGGCCCAAACACCAATTGCCAAGATCCAAGTCCAAGTCCAAGTCCCAGGTCCAGGCCCGAGCCTGCCCGGACGGGTGGGCGGCGGTGTCGGCGGCGGCGGCGAGCGCGCGTGTGTGTGCGCGCGCGCGTGAGCACCCATACACATCCATACACACTAGCCCAACAAGTTATTAAGCTCATACAGGCATAACCTTATATGCTAGTCAAATCACCCACATATAACCGAGGTGGGACAACTAACATTTATTATAATTAATAACATGTTAGTTACTACTTCAACATCCAACCTTTAGCATACAATATCTCACTCAACGGAAATCGGTTTAGAGATATTAAATATACTATGTTCATCTACTCACGGCGTATATTAACATCCAATAAATATTTTAATTAAATAATAAATATTTAATTAACAATATTTATCCTCAAATTAATGGTTAATTATAAACCATTTCCAACAATCCCCCACATGAATGAGAATGCCAATGCAAAATGAATGTAAATGCAAAATTCAGTCCTCAAGAGACAATACTGCATTTGGCTAGGTGGCTTGTGGCCTTGAATCTATCCATAGTCAACATCATCGAGTATACCGGTGGCATAGTGGTTATGAAAATCTTGAACTAGTCCTCCATGGTGTATACCGAGATAACAATATTGACACAATATCATCTCAATTCCGTCCGTTCTAACGTTTTGTGTCATTTTCGGCCTTGGACACCCCTTTGGATTCATAAGTGTATCAATTGAAGCGGCCCTCACTTCACACTTATATAGATGACCCTTATTCCCAAGTATCTTACTATACTTGACCTCTCCAAGGTATTCAAGAATCATTAAAAGTTATAAGACTTAACCTCACCACGTGTAGATAAACAAACACTCACTATTCTCAGAGAATAGGTATGTTCGAGTGTTTAACACACGGATTCTTATAGCTTCGTTGTCCCATTGAAACAAGCTCTTGGGATCCTCCAATCTGCAAGGTTGGGTATCCGCTATAATCATCCTTTAAGATATGGATTTAACACTCATTCCCTCTAACAGTTATACATTTGATCTCGATTAATGCTCTTAGTCAGCGGATCCGCTAGATTATCTATTAACCTCACATAATCAATTGAGATAACCCCACTCAAGATCAAATGCCTTACAGTGTTATGTCGTTGACGATTATGTCGAGACTTACCATTATAAAACATATTTTATGCTCGTCCAATAGCAGATTAGCTATCACAGTATATCAACACAGACGACACAGGCCTCGTCCAACATGGAATATCCTCGAGGAAATTTTTAAGCCATTCAGCTTCTTCACCAGCTATAATATCTAAAGCTATGAATTCAGATTCCATAGTAGACCTTGCAATACAAGTCTATTTCTTAGACTTCCAAGATACTGCACCACCCCCAATAGTAAACACGTATCCACTCGTAGAAAATGAGTCTTTGGAGTCAGATATCCAATTAGCATCACTATACCCTTCAAGTACAGCAGGCTCTCTTGAATAATGAATCGCAAAGTTCTGAGTATATTTCAAATAACCCAGTACGCGCTTTAGGTCTCTCCAATGTTCATTACTTGGATTAGCAGTATAGCTACACAACTTGTGAACCGAGCTGCTATATCAGGTCGGGTACAGTTTGACAAATACATCAAACTTTCAATGATCTTAGCATATTCATCTTGACCCACAGGTTCTCCCTTGTGCTCACTTAGATGAACATTCAATTCCCAAGAAGTCTTAGCAATGGGTTTATCATAAGCGTTGAATCTCCTCAACACTTTCTCAACATAGTGAGATTGCGATAAAGCAATTCCATTTGGCGTTCTTACAATCTTAATTCCAAGAATAACCCATATCTTTCATGCTAAAATTCATACTTAGCATCCTCTTCGTTTCACCAATCACACGAGAGTTACTACCCATGATCAACATGTCATCTACATATAGACAAACGATAACATAATCGTCACACGTTTTCTTAATATAGACACATTTGTCACTCTCGTTGATCTTGAAACTATTTGACAACATCACTTCGTCAAACTTCAAGTGCCAACACAAAGGCGCTTGTTTCAATCCATATAAAGACTGTTGTAATTTGCATATCATGTGCTCTTTTCCAGGTACAACAAACCCTTCTAGTTGCTTCATATAGATTTCATCATCTAACTCTCCATATAAGAATGCAGTCTTAACATTCATTTGATGAATCTCAAGATTGCGCAAAGTAGCAATAGCGGGAAGCACCCTAATAGAAGTAAGTCTTGTCACAGGCGAGTAGGTATCAAAGAAATCATAACTTGCCTTTTGTCTAAAGCCTTGAACTAACTCTGGCCTTATATTTATCAATAGTACCGTCAGACTTGTACTTCTTCTTTAGGATCCACCTGCATCCTAACGCCTTACAGCCTGGTGGTAGTTCAACTAACACCCAAGTGTGATTAAGTATAATAGACTCAATCTCGATGTCTATAGCTTCTTTCCATAAGGCAGCATCTGAACCAGATAAGGCTTCTTTTACGGATACCGGTTCACCGTTTAACATTAAAACGACGTATTCCAGTCCATAAATCTTAGTTTTTCGTACTCTAGTACCATGTCTAGGCTCATTTACAGGCATAGACCTAAGTTGCTTTCTATTCGGCGGTCCATAGAACACTTGATTAGAATTAGATGCAATATTTCCATCTATGGGTTCAGAACTCATAGGCTCATCTACAAGTTTAGAACTTGTTGCTTCATCCTCAACTCTCTTGCTAGAGTTAGGATCAACCTTATCCTTATTAGGATAGATGTTCTCAAAGAATACAACATCCCTTGATTCCATCGTCGTACCCACACGAATGTCGGATATATCTGATTTGTGTACAACGAACCGATACGCGCTGCTGTTCAGTGCATAACCAATAAAGATACAGTCTACCGTTTTAGGTCCAATTGTAACTTGTTTTGGTAAAGGCACTTCAACCTTAATTAACCACTCCCACACTTTGAGGTATTTAAACGAAGGTTTCCTTCCTTTTCAAAGCTCATAGGGAGTCACGTTCTTCCCTTTGATTGGAATCTTGTTCAAGATATAGTTAGCTGTCAAGACAGCTTCCCCCCACATGTTCCGGGGTAATCCCGAACTAATCAACAAGGCGTTCATCATCTCTTTAAGAGTACGATTCTTACGTTCAGCAACACCATTTGTTTGTGGTGAATAAGGAGCAGTCGTTTGATGGATTATACCACTTTCGTTGCATAATTCAGCAAATGGAGCAACATACTCTCCACATCTATCACTTCGAACCATTTTGATTCGGCAACCAAGTTGATTTTCGGCTTCATTCTTGAAGTTTCTAAAAGCTTCAATAGCCTCATCTTTACTTCTTAACAAGTAAAGGTAACAGTACCTTGTGCAATCGTCAATAAAGGTAATAAAATACCTTTTTCCACCTCTAATTTGCACAAACTTTAAATCACAAACATCGGTGTGAATTAGTTCTAGAGGTTTGGTGCTTCATTCTACCGACTTAAACGGTAACTTAGCCATTTTAGCTTCAACACAGACTTCACACTTGTCTTGTGTCTTAGATAAATCAATATTTAACAAGTCCATGTTAGCAAGTCTTTTTATAACATTTAGATTTACGTGACCAAGTCTACAATGCCATAAATCAGAACACTCAAGCAAGTAAGCAGAAGTAGTAGCTTTATTATCATTAGCAACTGCCTTAGAAGGCTTACATGTACGAACACTTAACTTGAACATAGCATCAACAATATGATCTTGTCCAAGAGTCTTGCCAAACTTACGTATGATTACAAAATCACTACAAAGATCTATATCAAACTTAGCCCTAACTAGTTTGACACCCGACACCAAATTCTTGCGGATTGCCGGAGCATGCAGCACATCCTTCAAAGTTATCTCCACACCGGAGGTGAGTTAGAGTACAACAGTCCCAACTCCAAGAACAGGTGAGGTACGGTCACTCGCCTCGGTGACAAAACGGTCTTGAACTTCCTTGTAGGTACAGAACAAGTCCCGATTCATACAGATATGAACAGTCGCACATGTGTCAAGAAACCAAGTAACAGGATTAGGGTCCGAAACATGGTTTACCTCGGTGATCATGGCAACAAGGTCGTCTTTGCCCCAGGTGTCGTAGTCTTTTTGGACATGGTTGACCTTGTCATTTCCCTTCTTCTTCGGCAGACGGCAATTCTTTGCCATATGTCTGGGCTCATCACAGTTGTAGCACGTTCTAGTGAACTTGGTTGGAGGTGCAACTTCCTTTCCTTTGTCTTTGGCAAGATAAGGACGCTTCTTTGAAGGTCTGCCCCTACCATCGGTCAAATTAGCCTTAGCCTCCATTGGAGCCTTGGCCTTCATGTCTTGATCACGGACTTGAGCTTCGGTTTGAAGCTTAGCCACCAACGTCTCAAGGGTCATCTCCTTTCGCTTATGCTTAAGGTATCCCTTGAACTCCTTCCAACTAACTAGGCGGCAACTTGTCAACCAAGAGTGCCACAGTATACGCCTCGGGCAGAGGCATTCTCTTGGAATAAACATCATGCACAAGAGTTTGGAACTCTTGCACTTGGGGCATTATAGGACGATTGTCCACCATTTGGAATTCGGTGAGCCTCGTCACTACGAACTTCTTCGTGCTAGCAGGATTAACACGGTACTTCAACTCAAGAGCATCCCAAATTTCTTTGGCAGTCTCCTTGATGTTGAACACATTGAACAGACCATCATCAATCCCGTTCAGCAACATATTCCGACACAGATAGTCGGAATGCACCCAAGTATCGTAGTCAATACGAACTTGCACATTTGCCTCATCCTCAGCTGGGACAGGAGGTCTTTCATCACGCAGGAAGCTAGCAAGCCCCATTGTGGTGATGTAGAACATCATCTTTTGGGACCATCTTTTGAAGTCAGTTCCCGAGAAAACAGGAGATTTCTCGGCTATAGGCATGAGCCGAGCAGTAGATTGGACTAGAGCCATAGTTGAGCTCGAGAAGCCAATGGTTCCAGAAGTGGTGGAGGAAAGAGTGGCAGCGCCGGTACTCGAATTGGTAGACATTTTTTTCCAGCAGAGTTTCAGGTTGAACTTCAGTTTTAGGAAGCACACGAACAAGTAACTTTCGTTATTCTCGTCTTGCGATTATTAGGAATCGGGTACTTGCTCGTGTAGATATCAATGAACAATACTTCTTTTATTGATGTACTTGAACAGAAACAGAACTTGTAAGAATTACAAAGGAAACTGAAGAACAGAGATTAGGAAAACCAAAGATCGTCCGAAGTAGAACTTCTGCCTGCAAGACGAGAATACGCCCCGATAGTGCTCACGGTAAGACGGCCCGTCCCCAAAGGTTAAAACGATCTTGACGTCTCGACTGTAGTAGCACCACAAACAGAATCGAGCTCCGGCGAACTGAACTGGAACGAAGACTGAACTCGAAAGTGTATGAAATGTGCTATGCTATGCAGAGAGGAGTGTAGATTGCATTTTCTGAGTGTCGAATGCAAATGACCCAAAGCACCAATTGCCAAGATCCAAGTCCAAGTCCAAGTCCCAGGCCCGCCCGTCCATCCGTCCGGACGGGCGGCGGCAGCGGCGCACGTGTGTATGTGTGCACGCGTGAGCACCTATACACATCAACCCAACAAGTTATTAAGCCCATACAGACATAGCCTTATATGCTAGTCAAATCATCCACATATAACTGATGTGGGACAACTAACATTTATTATAATTAATAACATATTAGTTACTACTTCAACATCCAACCTTTAGCATACAATATCTCACTCACCGTAAATCGGTTTAGAGATATTAAATATACTACGTTCATCTACTCACGGCATAGATTAACATCCAATAAATATTTCAATTAAATATTTAATTAACAATATTTATCCTCAAATTAATGGTTAATTATAAACCATTTCCAACACTAATAGATAGTGTTTCGGATATATTGATTTGTTGAAGCTCGACACAATCGTTATCAATAAATGAAACCTATTTATTGTTATTTTTCTGTTTGGCAAATATGATTTCATTCTTTGATTGTTATGTGGATGGTACAATGAGAACCGAATACGATATACCCTCCGGTAAATATGTTCTATTATTTTTAGATTGTTGTTAACATGATACCATAATAAATTTATAATGATGATTTCAGATTATGTCACTCCAATTTGAAGATCACATATAGTCAATGTTTGAATGGAAGCTTGATAGTCGAGTCAAAGAGAAAGTAAAAGATACATGTCTATACAAGTATGTGTCTAATCTTCGTAATATTAGGTTACAAGCAAAACACATGATGTCTCTCATAAACTCGTATGATGCTACGGACAAGTCCTTTGAAGATGTTTTATGCATAATTGTCTTCCTATTAAAGGGCGCCCGATCACTATTGACGAGACATGATTGAAGACTGAGTTTAATGAGTATTTTGATTTGGAAATTCGGCCGAGCCGGTCTCGAGCCACCTCCCACCGTAACGCGCTGGTCTCCTTCTCCCCTCTGTCTCGAGCCTCCTTCGAGATCATGAAGGAGACGGCGTTGCAGAACGCCTAATAATTATGTGTGGCTAATAAATTTTGTCAATATGTTGTGTTGGCATACGAAAGTTAAAAGAAATACTATAATTAAGAAAAGATTAAATAAATCAAGGCCAAAATATAAGGGTGATTAAATAATTTTCCCCAGACTTATTAAATGTCAATAATTTGAGAAAATGAAAAGTTTTTAACCACACATGTATAATTGATAAAAATGTGTGGTTAATAAATTTTTAAAAAATGCCACGCATATGTGACAGATTTAAAAATATATTTAGATAAATAGAAAAGATATAAAATTTTAAAGTTAAAATTAAAATGTGACTAAAAAGTTTTGGCCATACTTATTAAATGATAATAACTAGTAAAACTGTTCAATTTATTTAGCCGCCACACATATTCTATTATGTTTATGTGTGGCTAAATTACCACACATTATGATGTGTAGTTAATTTATGTTTGCCTAAAAGTTGAATTTCTTGTATATATTTCTTATATTTGCCAAATAGAAATATAACAATAAATAGGTTTTATTTATTGGTAACAATTGTGTCGAGTTTCAACGAAGCAATATAACCGAAACACTATCTTTAGAGCCCCGGACTTCAATATAAAGGGGAAAATGTAAAATAATGATAAAAGCTGATATATCAAATTAAAACTCAATAATTACGAATGACTAATCTCTTGGAGAATGGAATTACCATTCCGGATGGAATGACGATTCCTAATCGTAAAATATATATTAATCAAAGGAATGGAATGGAGGTAGGAATGACTATTCCATTCCATCATATCAATCACTACCTAAGTAAATAAATAATTAATGGGATAGACGAAGTATAATGTAAAATTATTCCCTCGAATTTCGACGGACAACGTACTAATTTTAATAAACGGTCCCTTCCCTCTTTTTTTTCAGAAAAAGGACGCCGTTTGGGCTAACTCTTCACGTAGATTTTCATATTTCAAACTAAACGCAACAAAATATACGTATAAAGAGATTACAACACGATTTTCTTCAAAAAAAAAAAGTTATATCATCCAACTCATTTTAATACAAAACCTCGCTTTTCAGAATAGATTTCAAATAGCACCGATTGCACAAATTTTTCAGAATAGATTTCAAATAGCACCGATTGCACAAATTTTGCAGACACGTGGCGCCAACAACTTTTTAAGTTTAGGAACCAAGAAGATTTATGGAAACAATTACTGCGTACAGTTATATTATAATCCGTGAAAAAACACTTCATTAAAATTAATGTTGCGTGTGACATCAAGATCAACTCGTTTTCATACTAGTATATACACATTAAAATTAATGTTGACTTCAAGCACCAAGTATGAACCTTAAATACATACATATACACAACGCTAGTACAAGATGTGAGCTTAAAAGCCCAATGACTACAAACCTTGCCACAAATATTAATGCATTTTTTAAGAAGAAATACTTTTTAATACAACTACTACTACTGCTTCTACTTTCTAATTAAAAATAAGCCCACCACAGCCCATATAATTCGGCGGAATATCGGGCTGAGTCGGGCCACGCTTCGGAGGTATCACATCCGGCCCATGCAGCGGTGGTGAAGGCATGGGTGGCCGCGGCCCGTCCGGCATCGGCGGAGACGGAATTGGTGGCCGTGGGAATTCCGTGCCGGGATTGGGCTCCAGCGGAGGCTTTTCCGTTGGAATTTTCTCGAAATTCGAATAATAGGCTAACCAAGGCTTGTTAACTGGCGGCGCCGCCGTCATAGCTGGTGCTCCAGGTACGGCGCTTCTGGTAACAAATGCCACAACTTGATTCAGAGACTGAATTAGGCTGCGTTTCAGTTTGGGAATTTCGCAAACAGATTTCTTGAAGAAATTTGATGGGATTGACATTTTGTTCTAATTGGGGTGAAATGTGGAATTCTTTTGTGAAGAATATTAATGTTAGATGAATATATATATATAGACGCGGCAACACAAGGACACGTGGATGTCATGCAAAATACTCCTCCTAATATCATACCCCTTCGTCCACGATATGGTTGTCACTTTTTGCCATTTAAGTTTGTCCACGAAATAGTTGCTAGTTCACCCACATTTATTGTGGAACTTTTAGACTATGTGCAGGCTGTAGTAGTGTCTCTAAGGAGTGTTTCTAAAAGTTTTTTGGAAATAAATATAATGAGCTACAGTTGGGCTGTCTTTATGGAGTGTCTTTATCTAATTTCTGAATTTATATTTTGCATTAATTTTAATAAAAAAATTGAAAATTTCATTAATTTAAATAAATAACTAGTACAATACATTAATTGAAATAAAACAAATAAAAACATTACATTAATTGAAATTTAAAAAATAAAAAACATCCTACTCCTCAATCGGCCCAAATTGGCTCCAAAGATGCTCGATCAAATCATTTGTGAGTCGATGGTGCTTCCTTGTATCTCTCAATGCGGCGTCCCGTTTGAGAAAATTCTTCTAGGAGAGCGGAGCGGGAACTCGAGTTATATTACTACCCGGGTTGTTTCTGTGTCCTCTCGCCAGTTCTCAGCATCCTTCCTCTCGTCTTCAATGATCATGTTGTGCAAAATAATGCACGTAAACATGATGTTGCAGAGGTGTTGTGTGTACCAGTTCCACGCCGCGTTCCAGATAATTCTCCATCGGACCTGAAGAACACCGAATGTCCGTTCGATATCCTTCCTCGCCGCTTCCTGCATCTTCTTGAACCGCGCCGCCTTCTCGTCCGTTGCAAGCGGAGGAGCCTTGATCAGAGCCGCTCAATCCGGGTAGATCCCATCGGTTAAGTAGTAACCTCCGTCGTAGGGCTTTCCGTTCACCACGAATTGGCACGGCGAAGCCCGTTCTTCAAGCACGTCCTCAAATAAGGGTGACTGATTGAGGACATTGATATCGTTGTTGGAGCCGGCTACTCTAAAAAAAGCATGTAAGATCCATAAATCTTGAGATGCCACAACTTCAAGAATCAAGGAAGGCAAGCCAATATCTCCTCGTGTAGGCAGCCGACCACGCCTTCGGGCAATTCCTCCACGCCCAGTGCATGCAGTCCAGGCTACTGAGCATCCCCAGAAAGTCGTGCCTTTCCTCATGCATCCGCAGCAGCGGAGCGGTGTCTTGAGCATTTGGCATCCTCAAATACACGTCACCGAATAGCTCGATGACACCTTTGCAGAACTTCCAGAGGCAAAGACGGCTGGTGCTATCGCCTATATTCAAGTATTCATCGAATGTATCTGGTGCTCCACCGGTGGCTAGTTGGAGAATGGCCATTGTGCATGTTTGCACCGACGTGAGGCCCCATTTTCCGGTTGCATCTTGTTTCTGCTAGAAGTACCGCACATTCTGCTCCAACGCCTTGCAAATGCGCAAGAACAGATGCTTGTGCATCTGAAAACGCCGACTGAAAAATGTTGGACCGTACGTCGGGTTGTCGTTGAAGTAGTCGACCATCAACTATTGCAGGGCCGCTTCCCCATCGCGGTGTATGACCGTCCTCTTCACCTTCTTTTTTTTTTTCTTGGAGGCAAAGTGTCGAGCGGCAGCAGCTTGGAGGTTCGTCACCATCGACATAATCTCGTCGTCGGTGCCATAAGAAGAGTAGCCGGTTGAGGAGTCGGACGACAAGACATTTTTTTTTAGAAAAAATTGAGAGAAAACTAGAGAGAAAACTAGAGAGAAAACTAAAGGAATAAGATGAATTTGGTGTGGAAAAAATTGTGTTATGAAGTAGGGTATTTATAGGTGTGAATAAAAAAAATGAAAATCGGCTAAAAAAGCCGTTAAACACCAGTTGCGCCCAATCCTACCGTTGCCTATTATTTATTTATTTATTTCGGTCAGACGCGTGCATTGCACGCGCCATATTTATAAAAAAAAAAAGTCGAGCGCGTGTCTCGCACGCGCCGTATCAAGACAGTCTCGACGCGGCTGTCTCAAGCCGGTCGACGAGACAACCGTTGCGGCCAGCCTTAATCCACTCAAAACAATACTCACTATTATCCACTACTACCTACCATTTTTTTAAAATTTGTGCCGTCCACAACGTGACAACTATTTCGTAGATGGAGAGAGTATAGTATATGGTGTTTTATTAGTAACTTTAATTTATTCAGGATTTTTGTTATTCTTGTTTGTTTATGGACGATAGGGGTGTTGGGTGACAGGTAATCGGATAGTGTTGTACTGATCCGATATCCGATGGGTATTGGGTACCCGATACCCACATGTTTGGGTAAACGGATCGGGATACGGAATGAAAATTTTAAAATTTTCGGTTATCAGGTATACCATACCCGATCCGAGTATCCAAGTAAACCCGAATTATACATATATATATAACTATTTTATTATTATAAAACTAATAATTATTATATAAATCTCTTATATGTATAACCTAGTTTTTCTAATATGATTACTGATTAGGTTGCTTATGGTTTTATATTTTTAGACTGATGGTGTTGGTGACATTTTTTTTAATATTAAGTTGCATATACAATTTTTTTTTGCTTGGTTTGTTATTGATTGTTATAATTTTTTTATTAATTGTTTTGATCAATTAATTATTATGGATCATTGAGACACAATTTTATAGTGTTATAATTTAGATTTGAATAACGTTAAATATTTTTTTGGCATAATATAATATATATTTAATTATAATGTTGGGTAATTTGGGTACCCTAATATCGGATAGGAAATTACCCGTTCGGATATTTGGATATCTGATTTTAAATATAGGATCGGGATAGAGTATTAATAATTTGAAAAAATTGGGATCGAGTATCCGATATTTTCGGGTTCATCCGTCCCGTTTAGACAACCCTAATAGACGGTAATTCATTACCTCCCTTAGTTTTTATTGTCAAACCGTCTCATATTTCTTATATACTCTTTTAGGCTATTTTTCTTTTCATTCATTTACGCCATTTCTATCTACTCATTCCGTATTTGAAAAAATGTAATATTTGCCCAAAAAGCATGTAATTGAAAAAATGTAATGTTTCACTTTATCGACTTTTATACCCCAAATATTTCTCTATATTTACATCAATATACCATTACTTTTCCCTTAATTAACAAAACCTACTAACCTAATCTAATTATCTTAATTTAAACTAACTACCCAACCCAATTAAAAATAAAATCCAAACCCAAAATCCCCAAATCCAAACCCAATCTGCCAACCCAATTTCCCCCAAATATATTGCAATTCTCCTACCCCCAAACCCTAAATCGGCAGCTGCTCTCTTGTCTTCTTCACAGATCTAGGGTTTCTCCTCTCTCTCTTTGTCTCCACTCTCATCTCTGTACTCCTTGCCGTCCGTTTTCCCCCAAATATATTGCAAATCTCCTACCCCCCAAAGCCTAAATCGGCGCCTTCTCTCTCGTGTTCTTCACAGATCTAGGGTTTCTCCTCTCTCTCTTTGTCTCCACTCTCATCTCTGTACTTCTTGCCGTCCGTTCACTATTATGGCGCCGATCAATATTTTTACTCCAATCTCTAAGAGCCTAGTGGCGAAACCTCTTTCGCCGCCGCTCTATGACGAATCTGAGAATCCATTGGCGAAATGGTTTGACCATTCTCAGACGCAATCTCATTCGCCGGCTTTCTTTGACGAGTCTGAGACTCAATTTCCTTCTCCATCGCTCTTTCACGCATCTGAGAATGGATCGGAGACTGATGGCGACGATTCTCAGACGCAATCTCCTTCGTCGTTGTTCTTTGACGAGTCTGAGACTCAATCTCCCTCCAGGCCGCTCTTTCATGAATCTCATACTCAATCTCCGTCGCCGCCACTCTTGCCCGAAGGATCTCAGCCAGATTCCCCGCCGGCGCCACTCAGACGTTAATCGCCGCTGCTCTATGATGGTACCGTGGTGCCGGAGTTTGAATTCCCAATGCTCACTGATGAGTCTTCTCCAAATACTCCAGAGGGCATGGTGGCTGACAGTCAGGGCTCGGTGCCAGCGATACAGTGGGAGGATGAAGCTGACATTCATCTCACCTACGAGGAGTGGGGGCAGAAGAACATTGCTAAGGGTTCGCTAGAGTATAAAAGCTCCAGAAAATAGGTGATTGCGTTTTATTTTATGGTTTTCACTCTCTTGTTTACCCTCGATCTTATTTTACTGCATTTGTGAAACTGATATTGAATAAGTGGGGGAAGGTTGGTGATACCTTATTTGTGCAATTTATGATCATTATCTCAATCTATGCTATGTTGTATTTGAGCTTAAAACTGATATTGAACTGATACTGCATTTGAGTGAGTGGGGGAAGTCTGGTGATGCTTTATTTGTGCATCTAAAACTGAATATGAAATGATATTGCACTTGTGTCTATCTGAAACTGATTATGAACTGATACTGCACTTGTGTGTTTAGTGTTGAATGTGAATTGTTGTCTTCTTGGGAGTTGTTTGATTAATCTTATTACTGCCACCACTAGAATTGTTTGCAATCTATGTCTGGAGGCATAAATAGGATACATAGTGAGTCAATGATGCAAAAAAAATTCATTTAATTAAGGCTGAGACTACAACCACTAACTAAACAACTGATCCAAGGACAAATTTACATTCCAAACACAAAAACTGATCTATTTCATGTTTGTCCCTGTAAACTGATCTATTTCCAAAAAACTGATCTACACAGAACTTTTCACTCTGTTAAATGCATGTCTTCCACTCCTCTGGTAATGTCTTCATTTTGCAATATTATCCCTCCATCAACTCCATGCATCTTCAGATATTCCCATCCTTCTTTCACAATGCTTTCATCTACTAAGATGGAATCTGGCGGTGTCCCCTCTCTCACCATTCTCTCCTTGTACATATGTGGGATTTTGTATGTGTTATTTCCCCTGCACTTGATGATTTCTTCATGGCAGCCTTGCAAAGTGAGAAATACATTGTTTAATTTTCATGGTGGAAAATTCTCAAATGCTTCCTTGACATTTCTGATCATACCATCTACATTTCTTGCATCCTTCTCATCCTTAAGTGTCTGTATGGCTCTAAAAAAGTCAAGATCATTGATGTTAGTGTCTGGTGAGTTTGGTGGTTGCTTTACAAGCTGTATGTTGAATCCATCTGATGATGCAACAGCTCTGAAATCTGGATCATTGTTGTCTATGTGTGGTCTTGCATAATCTTGCTGGATTATGATATTTTTGCTCAGTCCTTCTGGCCACTTTCTTTTAATCAGTGGTATCATCTGCAGTAGGTAAGTGAAAAACATGTAAACTGCACTAAATGATGAATCAGTTTGATTCTGATAGTGAAATACACATGACAGCTTCTTACCTCCTGCAGAAAAATATCCTTCATCACCTTTCTTGAAATCTTTGTAATTGGTTTAGTGATCATGGTGCCTTTTTCTCTATGTTTAGAATTTCCTTGTGCTGGTTCCTCATAATTGAATGGTATGATTTCAAACTTACCATCAAATATCACTTCACCATTGTTGTCTATGATTGGTCTTGAAACCATGCACTCAAACATGATTTTATCAATATTGTTTTTGGATTGCAACTGTCTATGTGGTGTTGTTTCACCTTTTAGAAGGTAATACCTTGCTGTTTTTCTTGTTAAATTGAACCATTTCTCATCTATATGGATCATATTATAGTTATTCTGAAAAACAACATTTCCTTCCTCACTAATGCATGAAAGTTGCTTGAGGCTAAACTCCATTCTAGTGAGCATGTTTTTAGGAGTTAAGTAGGGTTTAATAGCACTAGTATGAGGTCTTATCTCTTATGTTTTTAGCCAGCATTGTACCTGATAAAGGCTGACTCCCATATGATATGATGTTTTTCTGATTGAGCTCCTCTGCAAAATTGAGAGAGACTTCAGTTTTTCTGCATCTAACGCCTTTTTATCACTGTGTTGACAGTCTTTCTTCATGCCTTTAACTTGTATAGGTCTGGCCAAAGCTTGTTGAGCTGCAGCTTCCTTCCATATTCGATACACAGTGATGTAGTCTACATTGAATATTGTTGCAGCCTCTTTTTTGTCACCATGCTTAAGGCCAGAAGTAGTGGATTGTTGGAGGAGCCACTGAACCATGGTTGTTCTTTCATCATCAGTCAGATTTTTTTGCTTTGGCCTGTCTTCATTGCTGCAGAATTTTTGGAGTTAATGCAGTGGTTGTAATGAGATTTTTTACCTTCAATGCTCTGTATTTATAGGTTTTAGAATGGTTAGGTGATGATGTATTCCCTCCAACATTTTAGTGGGAAATTTGAATTTAGGATGCTTATTTCCCTCTCAATGCTGTAAAAATCAGTAGCATTAAATGCACTGAAACTGAAAATTTCATTTTTCCTCTTCAATGAATTTTTTTTTCCTGTTCCATTTATTGCATCCTTTATTATTCAGTTTTTAATTTTGTCTTCATTAATTTAGATGCAATCGTATGAAATTAACAATCATACGAATCCAGGAAAAAAAAAACGTGCGGGAAAAAAAAAACGAGCACGTAAAAATTAACGAGCATGAAAAAAATAAATTCATGGAATAAATCAAACATGAGTTGGTTGTGATATTTAAACCACAAATGCTAATTGTAATTAACAAATCTCAACTCCGCTACCCTTATTGTCTTTTTACACTACTTTATTCCACTTTACCAATTTTTCTTAAACTCCTCACAAACAGTAAACCTTACATTATTTCAAATACGGAGGGAGTACTTTATTGTATTATATGTATCTATTTTATTTTATTTGAATACTTCACTATTTAAACAGTGAAAAACTCACTTATTCACGATTTGTACACTATTAAAAATTTAACTAAAAACTCTACTAATAAATTTTTTTATTTATAATTTTTTTTTTCCTAATATTCATACTTAAATGAGACAACGGAACAGAGTATATATGAACTTATTGTTGTTTTTTCTTTTCCCTACTCAATATGAAAAAACTCGATGTCAATGATTAGTGAAAGATCGAATTTAGAAACTATAACTTGTAGCTGAAATTTTTATATAATTTGATAAAAGTTTGTGAACGGCCAACCACATCGTGCGATCAAATCAAAAATTTATAAATGGTTTAAAGAAATTATAGAGCAATTAAAAGGATTAGTGTAATATCCCCATTTAGTTATTAGAACCACCCAAAGCAACTAGGACTAGTAAGAGTTAAATAATTTTAATTGGAGTTTATTAATTCCAATTACAGTAAATAAATATTAATTTATTAAGATCAATTTAAAATTAATTAAATCAGGATAAGTTTATGAAATTTCAATTTCTAGTAAGATTCAATTAATATTAATTTATTAAAAATTTAAAAAATACTAAAAAGAAAAAAAGATGGATCACATCAACCGATCTACTGCACCTGAGTCATTTCTTCATTTTTAGTGGGAACTTGAAGGCAAGAATGAGACAAGGAGATATGCACTCTACATACAGATACAGATACAGTAAGAAGAAAGGGGATAGAGAGAGGAAACAGAAAACCCACCACCTTTTGTTTCATTATTTGAATCTTGACAAAATCCTAATTCAGACAATGCCAGAAAATAACACCCATAATCCAACCTACCCAACCCCGAAAGGAGGCTAAAGTTCCTTTTTTTTTCCTCCTCATTTACTATTTAAATATAGAAAAAAGAGAAGAAAAAGGCCACAAAAAATCAAGCTTTAATTAAAGCTTTCAATGCCTTAAATGATAGTATAGCATTACAACTGAACATCAAAAGGTAGCATCTTTGACTCCACCAATTGGCATCTTTATCTGATTTCGGTGCTTCAATTTAGGTAGTCATTTTCTCTATCTGTATTCTGTTCTTTTTTTTTTTAATAATAATTTGGTTTGTAGTAAATGAGCAAATAAATAAATACATTGCAATTTGCAAACGTAAAAGAAAAATGCAAAGTGGGAATTCAGAGGAGGCAGCAGCAGATACAAGAGGGAAACACAGGATTTCTGCTGAACTGAAGAGGCTAGAGCAAGAAATTCGATTCTTGGAGGTTTTTATTTTTATTAAAAGAATAATTGTTTTTACTTGATTCCAATTTGACCAATTTCAGAGTTATGTTGTTTCTGTTATCTGGGATATCGAGATTTAAGTGTTCTTGTTTTGTTTTGACTGGTAAGGTAAAATCTTTATGTTTTTTGTTTTGATGCATTTTTTAATCCAAACATTAGAGGAGTGAATAAATTTATATTGAGTTTAGAAAAAATTCTGTGATAGGATGTTTTATTTCTTTTTAATATTTACTAGGAAGAAGTGGATTCCTTATTTGCATTGTTGTACAAGGCGATTCTATTTGGAGAATAGATGTGTATAATGTTACTAACTAATACACATTCATTCATGAATAACTTCTGCAGTTTTCAGCACATATATAATACTATATACTGTACGATCTTCAAGAAATCTGAGAAATGTTCTCTTATAAGATTGGATTAACTGTGATTAGGTGTTTAAACAAACGTTAGATGATTAGTATTAAGTGTTGAATTAATTGGATATGTTATTATTGCCTGTAGTTAGTTACTACTATGTTACAATTTTCACCACTGTCCAATTCATGATTTGAGGTTAGCTAAACTACCAACTTGATTACTTTAACTCTCCTTCTCCTTGCTCTCGACTTTATTGATGTAATATCGACCTAATCTTGCATCTCAACTGTTTACCTTTGTTAATTGAGTTTTAAAAGTCGTGTGTTTTAAGAATCGAATCAAATTAAGATGTCATTAACATGATGCTGTCTTTCTGCAGAATGCAGATTGCTCTAACTATATTGTTTTTCACTCTCATTTCCCGACTCTGTTTTGTCTGATGATGTTCTTTGTGATCTCCACGTCTTCATGTTCGTTTCTTATAGTGATATCCTGTCTGCAGGAGGAACTCGAGCAACTGGAGAAAATGGAGAATGCGTCTGCTTCTTGTGAAGAGTAAATATTTATATCTCTGCTTCGTGCTCGTTGTTAACCATCTCACTGAACTGTGTTTTCTTAACAGAATGCTGATCAATGTTCAGACGACACCAGATTCGCTGCTTCCACTGTAAGAGCTCTTGCTCTGTTCTTATATTAACCTCAATATCTTTAAATCATATAGCATACCCTAAAAATTTTCTATACTTTTTCCTTATTTTTTAGAACTATAGGTCCCGTAAATCCAATCTGGGACCGATGGTTTGAAGGACCACGAAATTCTTCAGGATGCAGGTGCCCGATACTATGACATTCTTAACCATAACCTGCAACTGCTTGCCAAGAATAGACGCGCTGAGATTCCATCAGACGACGTGTTCCATGAAAGCAATGGCTCTGATTTGCAGAAGATTGATATTATGATCCAGATTTAAAATAGGTTTTTGGCATTTAGGGTAACGGGAGATTGATGATATGTGACATTTTCACCAAATCTTGACTTACTGTCAATATGATGCTTCTCTTTTTACCTTAATATTTCTGAAGACAGCAGCATCGATCATTAATAAAAACATAAAAAATTTAGTTAGATGTTGCTGAAGAAATTCAATGTAACCTGTAATCAGCAAATAGAGTAAACAACGTGCCAACAATGCCCGCCTTTAACCAAGAAGAATGTTAGGTGTATTCAGTAATAGCAGGAATTGGGTGATTAGATGGTACATCAGATGATCTGAATTCAACGAAAACGAAACATCATTTGTTGTAAGATGAATGCTTTTTAGCTCGTTGCTTTCCCAGCGACCTTTTGTGCAATCCACCCCAAACCATCATAGAGGCCATCACCGGTTAGTGCAGAACAGGCTTGGATGTGCCAATCGTGGTTCTTGATACTGTGAAGGGATAGTGCATCGGTTATCTCAGCAGGAGTCATAGCGTCCTTGAGATCCTGCTTGTTTGCATATAATAGTACTACTGCACTCTGGAGATCCTCATTCGGAAGCAGCTTAAATAGTTCATCTTTCATTATCGAGATCCTAGCTCTATCTGTGCTGTCTATAACTACTATAACAGCGTGTGTCCCACGATAGTAAGTTGTCCACGACGTCCTTAGCCTATCTTGCCCACCAAGATCCCAAACCTGTTTAATGAAACAATGAATGTTTGAGCAGTAGTTACAAGGATCAAAGTGATACAAATATTTCAAACATATTGATGTGTGCAATGCATGAAAGTACCAAAAATTATTGAAAATCCTGCTCTAATATATGTGAAGAAGACGTCAGGACGAGTGTGGCACCCAATTATTATAGGGAAAATAATCTCCCCCACAAGGAAGACGCCTACAGTAGTGACAAACAGTCTTTCTCCAGCCCTAAAAGCTCTAGTTCTAAGGTAATACAGTGTTGTCCTCCGACTCAAAATGTCAATAGCCAAATATGCAAGTGAGGGCACCAGCCTAGATAATGAGGAATTGTCTCTGTTTACATAGTTACGTCTCAGATTATATCTGATATACGACGTAGTAATTAAACTAGAAAGTATAAAAAATGTAACGATGGATCAAACAAATATGCGAAAGGATTCCTGAATACACAGGCAGACATGGAAAACTACTTGCAAACTGGTTTTGGATGGTTATGTATGTCTTGTACTGTTGATATGAGGGGAAAAAACCACACAGCTCCAGGGAAAGATGGAACATAATCCATAATAGCTTCCTTGAAACTGGAAACAACTCCACATCAGTGAGCAAGTAACCAATATGATTGTGCTATTGATTCCTATACCATCAATCAACTTCAGGTTTTGGAACTTCCGGTTAGATATTTAAATCATACATATCCCAGATAGCTAAGTACAGGCCACATGCAAACACCAATTCCTAATTTGGAGCAAACGACGTTATGTACTAATACAAGTGCCAGTGTCACACTATACAAGTGCCAATGTCACTCGAACATAATTGCGATTCATCTTTTCCTTTGGTACAAAAGAAGACAGACGACATTCTTTTATGGGAATCATAAATCACATTTGTCACCGAGCCTATAGTAAACATGTTGAGAAACTCGTCGAAAGAAACCACCAACCAATAACAAAACAGAGCCAATGTTTCAAACCAAAAATATAATGAAATGGGAAACTGCAACCAATAACTCCCATATCAAGAAACTGTTTCAAGAAAAAGAAAATTTGTATAACTAACTGAAGCCAACATGTACCAACTGAATTATTGGCAAACGTAGTAAAATTTCTTTGACACGCATATATTTATCCCCAAATTATCTTAAATCCAAAATTATCATGGAGCCAGACTTAGGCTAATTAAATCAAACATGATATTAGCAGACATCACCACCACTAAAAATCCCAACTTGCACTCGAAACTAATCGCTTCCGATCGACAATAAGAACAAAAATAAAGCTAAAATAACGGTTTCTAATCGAAGAAACGCTCACCTCAAATCGAATATTCTTGTAGACGACCTCCTCAACGTTGCTGCCGACGGTTGGATGCGTGGTGACCACCTCCCCCAAATGGAGCTTGTAAAGCGTCGTCGTTTTGCCGGCGTTGTCCAGCCCCACCACCACGATCTTGTACTCCTTCGCCGGAAACAGCATGAACCACATCCTCGACATCAGCGCCCCCATCGATCCCCTGAGATTTCAATCCAAGAAATGAATCAATAAATTCAGATCCGAACTGTTATGCTGATAAAAATCACTGAAATTCGAAAAAAAAAATATTTATACGAGCAAAAGTCTGACCGATTGTTCTGGGATGCAACTGCGATTCGGTTTGATTTATGGTGAGAATCTGATGTCTGGAAACGAATTTGGGTTTAGTAATTTTGCTTTTGTGAACAATTCTTTTACTTTTCCTTTCAAAGTTGCTGAAATTATTAGTATTCGTAAACTTGTTGGTGGGGTTGGGACTTGGGTGGGAAGTGGGAGACTTTTGATAATTTATAATTTTTGGAGGGCAAATGTGAAAATAAGTTAACTCTTTAACAATTAATCAACGAGTACATGAATTGCTTCTATACTAGTAGTATTTCTTTAGGGTGATCTCCTGTGCAACCGGGTCAAGTGAAACCGGATTCATGAGATCGGATCCGGGCCGGATCGACCCGGTCAATTCGGGTTTGACCCGTTGATCGGTTAATTTTTATTTTTTTATTTTTTTTATATTTCAGTTTTTTTCAGTTTTTTTTTTTTTAAATTTCAGTTTTTTTTTTTTCTTCTCCGCCTACGGCTCCGCCTTCACTCCGATTACAAATATAAGGATAATCGGCGGGCAACATTTTGGACTTTTTCGGCTCGCTCCGAGGCCTTCGGCTCCCCTCGCTCGAATCTTGACCAAAGAAGAAGCGGCAAACAAAAAAATGAAACGGCAAACAAAAAAACGAAGAGGCAAACAAAAAAAAAATGAAAACTGGAAAACTGGAAAAATCGGAAAATTAAAAAAAAAAACGGAAAATTAAAAAAAAAAAAAAAAAAAAAAAAACAGTGCGTGGGTGAGGCGCGTGCAGCCCACGCGCCACTCGCATGGTGGCGGCAGGTCGCATGCGAGTTTTTGTGATTTCTTTAAAATGATTATAAATTTTTTAAACAAAAATATTCACGTGAATAATTAAAGGCAACCAAAATCAAGCACAAATTTTCTTAACTCAAGGGATGAACTACTATACTTACATTTGTTTTGACTTCAATTACAAATTTGATGGTAATAATCTTGAGCTAATTTCAGTAGGTGTACCATTAACATATATTATTGTGGTGACCTGTGACCCAGGTTTATACGGATCCGTATGAGCCGTTGCGCGGATGGGGTGAAATCATAAAAATCATAATCATAAATAACAATAAAATGTTATTTATTGAAAACATCAAAAGATAAGTGTTTGGAATAATAGAGGCAAGGTGGGTAATAGTCGATAGACTGACCAAATCTGTTCACTTTTTGCCAATACAAATGACATGAAACCCCGGTTGTTTAGCTAGGTTGTACATCAAGGAAATAGTACGTTTGCATGGCATACCAGCCATGATCATCTCAAATAGAGACACGAGGTTCACATCGAAGTTTTGGAGGAGCCTACAAAATGCTATGGGAACATGCTTGCGTATTAGCACCGGTTATCACCCACAGACCGATGGACAGTCCGAAAGGACTATTCAAACCTTAGAGGACATGTTGCGAACGATAACCCTCAACCAAGGAGGTCAATGGGAGGAGTATTTGCCTCTAGTCAAGTTCGCCTACAACTACAATTACCAAGCAACCATCGGATAACGCCATATGAAGCTCTTTATGGACGAAAATTTAGGTCGCCTCTTCATTGGGATGAAATTGGTGAAAGGAAGATGTTAGGATTCGCGCTAGTCCAAGAGATGTTCGAAACTATCGAGAAAATTCGTCAAAGGATCAAGGAGGTCCAGGATCGACAAAAGTCGTACGCTGACGAGCGCCAGACTGACCTAAGTTTCCAAGTTGGAGACATGATTTTTCTTAAAGTTTCACCTTCTAAAGGCGTGGTACATTTTAGCAAGAAGGGTAAATTGCGTCCTAGGTTTGTAGGACCCTTTGAAATTCTGGAAAGGATAGGGGAAGTCGCCTATAAGCTTGCATTGCCCCCAAGTCTAGAGAGCGTGCACGATGTTTTCCATGTTTCTCAATTGAGAAAGTATGTGTATGATCCAAAACACATTATCCGATATGATGACCTCGATCTTAACCCAGATTTAAGCTATGAAGAAGTACCCAAATGTATCCTCGATAGAAAATTCCAAGTGCTTAGAAATAAACAAATTCCATTAGTTATGGTCCAACGAGTACGCCACGGCAAGAAGAAGCTACGTGGGAGCTAGAGTCTAAGATGAAGGAACTCTACCCCGACTTACCAATTAAAGGTACGTAATTTCAAGGACGAAATTATTTTAATCAGGGTAGAATGTAGAATTCCAAAAATTCGAGCTCAAAAATTTCGTTTTAAGTATATAAAATAATAATAATAATGAAATACTTGTCTACTTAATTTTTGAACAAAAATTCCTTCATGAAATAATATTGATATTGGTCTCGTTAAGATAAAAATAATTAACTTTTTTAGTCGGTCCAATCGAAACTTCGATTCGATTAATAAATGTTGTATTACGGAACGAAAATCGAAATATCTTATAAAAGGAAATTGTATAATATAATAATATATTATATTTGTATGTGAATGTGTGTGCGTGAGATTGTGTGTTATGGGTTTGATTAGGATAAGGATTAGCATAATAAAAAATAAAGCTAATTAGTTAATTAGGAATTGAGGGAAAGAGAGAAAGTCAAACAAAAGAATTAATAAGAACAGATACGACTCTTGGAGAGGGAGAGAATCTCAAACACCATGATTATACTTTTTCCTCCTCCCAAATCACCTCCCGTTTAAGCCAATTGGATTTCAGTAGAAGGAACGATAGCATATCACCTACAGATTCTTCCTACCCCTTTTTCACCAACGTAAATGTCAAAAGAAAATTCTCCATCCTCATTCTCTGCAAACATTCCTCCACATTCTCAAAGAAAACCATGGCTTCAAATTCACACCACCTTCTAGCCACAACAGTCCTGCCACCTAACCGCCGCCGCCGCTACCATTGAAGGAGAGGAGGCTACGGTAATCTCGTGAAGGAAAGAAGGGAGTCGGACAACAAGTTGGAGGGAGAAAAAACGAGAGGATAGCAAAGCAAATAGTAGAGAAGAAGAGGTATGCATACTATCTAACTTGATTCCTATCACATTTGCTCTTATTCTTGTGATTAGAAGCATGTTAGGATAATAGGAATGGGATAATAGGGTGGTAAATCTTTTTCCAAACCTTGTTAATCATGTTTATATGAGTTAAGGTCATGTCTTATGTGTTTTAATTTAAGTTGTTGACGTTTTGCATGGAAAGGTTGCTTGACAGCATGAATGGTTGCCCTTGTATGTGAATGAACGACTTATATCTCTCAACCTACTCATTGAAAATCCATGAAATCACTTCCTAATGAAAGCCTTGAATGTTGGCTGCAATGTGTATAAAAATCAGCCCCTGGTCTTGATTAGAAGTATGTCCAACCATTTGAGTTTATAACTTGCTAAAATCTGTCAAAACCTGACCAAATATGAAAGATGTTATAATAGCCTGAAAACGATTAAGAGCATGATAACATGTCTTGTTGGAGTGTGTTCCAAACTTCTTGTAGTTTTTAAAATGATAAGACTCACTGTCTTAGGATGAAAAATCTACTTTAAAATGATTTTACGGTGGATAGCTTCGTGCCGTCAAACCGTTTAAGCATAAACATCATAACTTAACATTTTAAAATCATTTTAAAATTGATTTTTCATCCTATGATAGTGAGTCTTATCATTTTAAAAACTAAAAGAAGTCTAGAACACACTCCAGCAAGCCATGTTATCATGCTCTTAATCGTTTTCAAGCTATTACAGCATCTTTCATACTTGGTCAGTTTTGGACAATTTTTAGCAAGTTATAAACTCAAACGATTGGACATACTTCTACTCAAGACCAGAGGCTGATTTTTATACATATTGCAGCAACATTCAAGGCTTTCATTAGGAATTGATTTCATAGATTTTCAATGAGTAGGTTGAGAGATATAAGTCATTCATTCACATACAAGGACAACCATACATGCTGTCAAACAACCTTTCCATACAAAACGCCAACAACTTAAATTTAAACACATAAGACATGACCTTAACTCATATAAATGTGATTAACAAGGTTTGGACAGAGATTTACCACCCTATTATCTCATTCCTATTATCCTAACATGTTTCCAATCACAAGAATCAAAGCAAAGGTGATAAGAATCAAGTTAGATAGTATATATACCTCTTCTTCTCTATTATTTGTTTTACTATCCTTTCGATTTTCCTCCCTCCAACTTGTTGTCCGACTCCCTTCTTTCCCTCACGAGATTACCGTCGCCTCCTCTCCTCCAGTGGTGACTGGCGGCGGCGGTTAGGTGGCAGGGCGGTGGTGGCTAGAAGGTGATGAGAATTTGGTGCTAGGGTTTTCTTTGAGAATGTGGATGAATGTTTGTAGAGAATGAGATTGAGAATTCTCTTTTGACATTTACGTTGGTGAAAAGGGTAGAAAGAATCTGTAGGTGATATGCTATCATTCCTTCTACTGAAATCCAATTAATTCAAACAGGATGTAATTTTAGGAGGAGGAAAAAGTTTAATCATGGTATTTGAGATTCTCTCCCTCCCCAACCGTCGTATCTGTTCTTATTAATTCTATTGTGTGACTTTCTCTCTTTCCCTCAATCCCTAATTAACTAATTAGCTTTATTTTTTTATTATGCTAATCCTTATCCATCACACCCATAACACAAACACACATATACACACTTGTTCTCGCGCGCACATTCATTTACATATAAAATATATATTATTATATTATACAATTTCTTTATATAAGATATTTTGATTTTTGTTCCGTAATACGGTATTTATTAGTCGGATCGAAGTTTCGATTAAACTGACTAAGAAAGTTAATTATTTCGGTCTTAACGAGACCAATATCGTTATTTCATATATATATATAAGAATTATAATTCATCTTTTGATTAATTATTTCTGATTAATCACAATGTTGTATAAACAATAATCATATCGATATTTTTCACTTAACTAACATAATATGAATGCTCGTGTTTATGCAATATTGCATATAACATATAAATTTTAAATAATTTAAAATTGATCGAAAATAAGTGACCTTTTTATTATTCGATTTATTCTACTTATTTTATATACTTAAAACCAAATTTTTAAGCTTGAATTTTCGGGGTTCTACAATCATTATATTACTAAAAGGAAAACGATTCTTGCTTTGAAAAAATCCTACGTGGCACCCCTTATATTCCTCCATTCATATTTATCTAAATTCTCAAATTTTTAAATTTTTAAATGTAAAATAATAGATTTTAAATATCTATACTAAAATCTTGTGTCCCACATCGGTTTCTCAATGAAACTTCACCTATTGAAAAACCTATAAATACCTAGAATCAGTGTGTATTTTCTCATCTTTTGCTCCACCAGTTTTATTTGGCCAATTTATTTATTAATCGGCCGAATAAATAACTTTATTTTATAGTTTAATTTAATTTAAATTTGGTCAATTTATTAATTGACCGAATAGATAATTATTTTTTGTAGGAGTTTTATTTGGTCAATTTATTTATTAATCGGCCGAATAAATAACTTATTAATCGGTTTTATAGTTTAATTTAATTTAATTTAATTTGGTCAATTTATTAATTGACCGAAAGGGAACCAATTTATTAGTTGACAGAATAAATGATTCCAAAATAGTTTGGATAATTTATTGATGACTGAATTAAATTTGAAAATAGTCTAATATTTATTTATTTAATTTGATAAAAAATAAGTAATTTTTAATTTGTCAATTAATTAGGTAGACGGACCAATTTCCAACTGACAGTACCTCAACTCGGGATCCCACGTGACACATTTTCATTATTTATTCTTATTAATTTTAAAATTTTCATTTTTTTCATTTTTTTCATATATTTTCTAAAATCTAGAATCGTCATAAATTATGAATTTATAAATCAAAATCGTGGTCAACGGGCTAATTCAGACTCAGAATTGTGGTGGTAGATGAGTCAATTCCCAACCGACAGTTACCTCAACTCAAGAAATTTTTCATTTTATGCCTTTTTCCCCGTGTATATTTTAAAATCTATAATCGTCATCCATGAAATAATTTTTACGTTATTTGTAGTTGAATTTCCAACTTTGCATAATCTATAATTTTAATTAACGAATATTATTATATGATTAAGGACGATAACGAATAGTACAATCATTATTTTTATTAAATTTTCTGATCTATATAAATTCTAAACAAATTTTATAAATTACGCACTCATAAATCAGAGTCGTGGTCGACGGGCCAGTTCCGACGCAGAACTGTGACGGTAGATTAATATACGGATTTTTTTTCAGAAAGGAACACAAATGACTAATTTTTTAATCGGATTTTAAACAAGTACAAGTATATAAATTTCAAACAAGTTTGAATAATCCTAAACACATCATCTCAATTTGTTTGATTAATCGTCTCCGTTGGAAAACGTAGAATATGTAGGAAAACTGGCAGAAAAATTACTAACGATTTATCAATGAGCCAATTCCGACCAAGAATCGTGCACGCAAATGGGCCAATTCAGTACTTGCGTAAATTTTACGTTATTTGTAGTTGGGTTTCCAACTTTGCATAATCTATAATTTTAATTAACGAATATTACTCTACAGTTAAGGACGATAACGAAGTACAATCAATTATTTTTATTATTTTTTTTTATCTATATAAATTCTAAACGAATTTTATACATTATGCACTTATAAATCAGAGTCGTGGTCAACGGGCCAGTTCCGACGCGAAACTGTGGCGGTAGGTTGTGCGCGTAGAGGGGTCAATTCAGTATTAGCGGGGCAATTTTTTTAATATATTCTATAATTTTGAACTCATAACGCAGAACTGTGGCGGTAGACTAATATACGGATTTTTTTCAGAAAGGAACACAAATGACTAATTTTTTAATCGAATTTTAAACAAGTACGAGTATATAAATTTCAAACAAGTTTGAATAATCCTAAACACATCATCTCAAATTGTTTGATCAATCGTCTTCGTTGGAAAACGTAGAATATGTAGGAAAATTGGCAGAAAATTACTAACGAATTATCAACGAGCCAATTCCGACCAAGAATCGTGCGCGTAGATGGACCAATTCAGTACCTGCGGAAAACCTTTTTTTTTAATATATTATATAATTTTGAACTCACAAAATTTAGGATATTTATGGTCAACTTTTATCTTATATCATTGACTAAATAATTTTATGAATCACAATCATTCCACATAAAGTTTTGTAAAACGGAAAAACTACCAAGTACATAGTGAAATAATTCTTGAAGTTCTATTCTCAGTTAAAAAAGTTATTCTCGAAGCTAGTAAAAAAGAAAACAAATGTCATCATTTATTTCTCTATGAATACATTTGGAAGATGATTATCTATATAATATTATAATTTATAATTAAATTTTTATTTATTAAATATTGTGTGAATATTTTTGGAATATAGTTATGTATATAATTAAATATTAATTTCAGGTAAAAAGAAAACAAATGTCATCAGTAATTTTTTTTGTGAATATATTTGGAAGATGATTATTTATATAATTTAAAATTAGTATTGTAGTCAATAGGCCGGTTTCAGGTCGGAACTGTCGGGGTAGACGGGATGATTGTGAAGCGGTGATTTAACTTTTTTTTCCCCTTAATCTTGTGTTGAATTCATAATGTGGGGTATTTAGGGTCACTTTCATCTTATAGACAATCTTAACATCTATAGTATTATTCGCTATCTATATAGTATCTCTTTTCTCTCTCACTACCGCTCCTTCTCTTGCCTCTTTTTCTTTATAAAAAGCTAAAAGATTCAGCTTAAGTGTCGCTTTCCTTTGAGAGAGAATTATATTTTTGCCCACATCGATTTTGTAGAAGAATAGAGCTTTAATAATTATCGAAAGTAATGAGAATATATTATTTATATTTTTTAACAAACATAACTATATGGGTTTGAGACGTAAACATGTGGTAAAATTACTTTTTAATTGAATTTAAGATGTGTTCAAGAGATATAAATTCTAAGCGAGTTTAGTAGATTGAATAATCGAATTATTTAACGCTAAAATAATTAATAAATAATATTTTTTTAATCTATCACTTATTAGTACTATTTAATAATTTTATTAATTTTTATAATTCTCCGTCGATTTTTGACGGGTTATACGCTAGTTATAACGTAGTTGTAAAAAAAAACATATATTAGAATCATACCACAAATATGTAGTTTATTGGTATTCCTCGTTGTTTAAGGATGAAAGATCGGTGCTCAATCCCCATTCTCCCTAAAAAAAAGAACATAATATTATGATGATCACAAAATATAAATATATTATTTTTAATGGTATAATGGTAAAGTCATTGAATTTGATTTTTAAATAAAATTAAATAACACTAAAGCATAGGCTTTATTGCTTTAAGATGTTTCTTTTTCAAGTTATTATTTTGTTCCTATTGTGCAAGTGATGACATTTCGATACATGTGTGACTTAACTAAGATGGTGGACTAGTCTCTCTCTCTCTCTCTCTCTCTCTCTCTCTATCTTAAGGCTTCATTCCTAAATGTTGGCATTCTTGTTCTTTAAAGTGTTTATTGGCCTGAATCTCATCTGTGGTCGAGATTCAAACTTGTAAGCATTTAGTCATAATCAACGGACAGTAGCTTCACGTCATTGGCTTAAAGCTGGAGAAATGAATAATGTGAGCTGATAATCGTCGTCTCACACATTTCGCAATTCGAATTATTGGAAGGGAATGGAATGGGAGAATGAGAATTGGAATGTAGGTAGGTATAAGTTGAAACTGAAGAAGTGCAAATAATAAGTGATGAAAAATATATGGGCTGTATGTGAAAATGGATTACTCTGACTAGTTTTCATTTCAATTTAAAAACTTCTTTGTCTCATATGCTCTGTTTTTTGGCTTTTTCTCATGGTATTTTTTCTACTGACATAATCATGGAATTATCATACTAATGTTATTCTCCTATTGACGCATTAGTTATTTATACCAATTGCAGTCTGGGAATTTTGATCGGGTCTTAATTGCACGGATTGAATTCGACAGGTTTGGCGTTTTTGATTGTGAAGAAGATAATGAAAATCGTTACTACTATTTAATTTAATTAATTAATTAAAAAAAGAAAGAAAGAAATTGATGGTTTATGGTGCAAATGGCAACACCCGCCACGTGGGGGACGAGACGTGTACCTCCTTTACCACGTAAGGATCGAGGACAAGTGCTTGGCAATTGGCATCCGTTCCGTTCTCGCTTCCACGGGTGGCAGACTCAAGTCAAGACATACTACTAGTAGTATTTTTAAATGGCTAATCTTGTTTGGGGGAGGAGGAGAGAGAGAGAGAGAGAGAGAGAGAGAGATATATATATGATGATGATGATGCATATGAATTGATGATGATATATCTCGACTTATTCAATTAGGGGTCTCGATTATCCTTATTTTATTCTAATGATTTTTCAAATTCCATTTTTTTTGGGTTGGAGACATTAATCTAATAATTTTAAATAAGAATAATAATCATAAGTTATATATCTTTAAAAATAAATACTAAATTAGTATATATTATTTTGATCTATCCAGATTTATGATACTTAGTAAACTGTCCCAAATTAAATAATTTAATCACATCTATATATCGTTAACTAATGCATTAAAATTAAATTAAATATGGGTCTTTGGCAGTTCGAAGTATGCTTCTTTCAATATGCTTTAATGGGTTCATCAAATTAGAGAGAGAGAGGGGTAGTTTTTATCTTCTTTTCTAGTCGATAAGTATACTAGATTTTGGTTCTTATTTTGATTTTATTAATTCATTCGTTTTTTTCATCTGCTTTTCTAGTAGATAAGTATACACATTTTGGTTCTTATTTTGATTTTATTGCTTCATAGATAAAACTATACCCCTCTCTCTCTCTCTCTCTCTCTCTCTCTCTCGTGGTCATGAAGGACTTATGTAGGGTTGCTCGTACACCAGTGGGCTATGGGCTTTAGAATTTAGATTTTATTTTTTTATTTGAGATAGATATTTAGGTTATTTTGTGATAAGGCAATGTGACTTCTCTCGTAAAATATAGTAATATTTTCTATTGCAACATGAGCAATAAGTACGATGTATGTAAGACTCTTTCATATAGACGATCGAAACGTATTGTTTTTTTGTAGCAAATAATATGGTCCATGGTTTTCTAGACTTTGATCGGTTGGAGATGATATATATTGATGAAAAAAAGCAAGTTCATGAGTTGGGGGAAAAGTAGATGGCTCCACTAATCCATAGCCACAAAATTATGCTAGTATCTGCTATTCATGATCATAACCAAAATGAATAAAATGGGCCCAAATTATAATCAATGTTCATAATTGCATGGGTCCTACTTTTAATTTAATCGCTCATTGCTCAAAACAATCCCACAAAAAAATGTCCCCTATCTCTACATAGATGAGCACATACTATCGACTTCAAGAATGAGATTCAAATCCATAATCTGTCACTCATAACATTGTTATTTCATAAATCAAAATTAAAGTACCTTGTAAATCGAACGAAAGCTAAATGGTTCATTTTCTTTCCTTACATTCCAAATAATTCGTTAGAACTTAAGAAATATCACATTCAAATATATTCACTTATATAAATGTGACATAATTAAGTATGAGAGTGCATATCTAATGAATATTTGTAGACATATGTACTCAAATGGACAACCAAGAAAAAAGAGAAATTCGTGAACCGTGAGGGAAGATGAAAGAGAAAAAGCAAAAAAATAGAGCCATTATATAATTTCTTATACTTATCTGACACCTTTGTGTCGTTATCTATCACACTATTCTTATTTATTTTAATCATGATTTTTTTTTTTCCTTTTCCGATGTCGTGACGCTTAACATTATCAAAATCGGTGCATAAAAATAAGTGTATACTAGTAAAGTGCAATCATGCATACTGTTAAAATAGGACCCATGCATATATTGTTTTAGCTTTTTCATACTAAATCATGTAGTAAAAGAAAAGGTGTGGCTTCTACTTGGAGAAGAAAAGAATTATTGCGTCGTGTAATGTTTTATTTATCCGAAACTTTGTACTTTTAGGGTTAATTGTGACTTAATTAATACTCAATTTTTATTATCTTTTCCAATTTAGATCCACCCTTTAAAAAATTTCAAATGAATACTCAATCTTTACACTTTACCCGATTTCCAGCCAGCTGATTTAGGATGTTCACTAACTAGGTGTACTCTAGAAGTTAAGTTTTGTAGCTCAAATATGAAATATGCATGAATTATTTAAGCTTTAGTATTTTTATTATTTAAGTGTTCTTTATATGTTACGGTTAGTATATATATGGGAAAAAAGTGAATATTAGTGTAAAATTATAGTGTTAGGTCCTATTACAATGACATGCAAGATAAGATTATAATAAAAAAAATTAAAAAAAAAACTCATGATGTTTTAGTAAAAGACGCATGACATATTTTATTTTGTTTATATTTTGATATGATGATGTGATCCAACATGATAATTTATTACAATCAATGGAATGACGAAGTAATTAGTACTTTGCTTTATTAGGTAATAAAATGAAAAAAGAACATTATCTCGGACAATTGCCCAATAAAAATAAGACAGTTACAGCGCAAAATAAATTTGTCATACTTAAAAATAAAGTTTTTTTTTTGCCACATTCATTCAGGAAAGACAAGTATTATGATTAAACTATTGCATGTATACGGTATTTACATTTCCTAAAGCCAATCGAAACGTATTACCATAGCAATTAGGTAAGTAATTATCATCAAATCAAATACAGTTTCTAATTTACATGCAACTTTTATTCTTATTTTATTTAAGTCTTAATTTGGTAAAGTAGTAGTAACTAACTTATAAAAATGTAACCTATAAAACTTTAGAAAAAAGATAAATATATATACTAACAACACTTACAAATACATCAATATTGACCAGATTAAACTTATATATACTCACACTCAAAAAACGTAATTAAATTATTTTAAGCAATAAATGCAACTTTTTTTTTTCTGCAATTACAATGACAAAATAGACCTCAAATATTTTTCTGTCCAACAAAATACATTATTGGTTGGCAATAATTGAAGGCTTCTGCTTATATCAGTTATCAATGTGATGGGATATGCACTAAATATAGCACAACATCTCTATTTTCATTTATCAACTTGCAATTTCATGTCCATTCATATAAAAGATAAGCAAATGTATGCCCCACCGACACACACTAATTCAATTGTAATTAGCTATTATAGAAAATGACATTGATTTTGATTTTAGAGTTTTAGAGACCCCCACCTCACCCCACCTCCATCCCTTTTATGGTGAAGCAAATTTGTGGTTTTCAAGAATAAAATTTGGAAGTAGATTCTTTTATATGTCCTTGAGTTTAGGATTTCCACAAATTTAGGTAATAGTAACATGTAATGTGAGAAATATCTTCTTTTTTTTTTTTTTTTTTTTCATTTTGGTGTTTTGGGGTTTCATAGGGCAAAGACAGAAAAAATTATTGTGGGATGTTTTGTATCGTTCTTAAAATTAAATTATGTATATTCTTTAAGTTGAAACATACAAGATGAGAGTTTCAACATCAAATTATTGAGTGTCTATGGCCTATTCAATATATTACACAAAGCTAGCTAATACCGTAATGATTGAGATATTTTATGCGTATATACAGAGAACGTATAACGACGTTACTGCAGACTTGTAGCTCATAAATATAAAATATCAATAAGTAGGACTAATACAAGTATAATTTTTCATATGGCTGTTTTTATTTTTTTTCAAAAGTCGAAGAAAATTTTATTCAAGAAGTAGTAAAATGGTACTCAGACTCGAGCATTACAAAGAAATAAACATAAAAACTACGCCGACCAACTTAACTGAATCTAAAGGGCAAATATTTAATGGGTCTAAAAAATAGATGTCATGTGATGAGGAGTAGAAATCATGGAGAAAAACTGGCTAGGACCATCTCCATGGTGCAAATGATTTTAGAAATGCCAGATTCTCATTTTTTAGGATAACGATAATCTCATTATAGTTTTTTCCACTGCTTCCAACAAAAGCACATATTTTTATATATTAACTATGTAATTTTGTCAGCTCAAACTAACAAACTCACAAAAATGATCCAAGGGAGAAGCCGAAGAGAGGAAGATAATCCTTAACCTCCTGCAAGTATTGATTCAAATTGAATGGGCAAAAGACTGAAATAGATGATCTGACGTCTCCTCTTGGATGCTTGCTTGTTATGGACTACGTATAAAATAATTTTGTTTTTAAGGTAAAAGTGAAATAAACAAATTTACCAATTCACTTTCTCTCTCAAAAAAATTATTTAAGAAATCTACACCAATTAATTTCTATGATGTAGTACTACTAGTACTTAATAATATGATTGGGGCCCTCTTTCCAAATTGTTTTGGTAAAGTCATGGACTTTTATGAAAGTCACAAAAAGGAAGTGCAACAAAGTGAATAGAAAAGGTAAAGGATTCTTAAAATTAATAAGTAACCCATGTTCCCAAAAGTCATCAAAGAAAGAGATAATAATGAGCAATTAAGAGATTCAATTATTTCGAGACATCATCAAAACTCTACTCTTATTAAAATTTTAGCACAAAAAACCAAACTTGTTTATTTGTTAGTGTTAGATTATTTGAACTTTGAATTCAATATAATTTCATTAATATTTAAACCTATAATTGACTTTAATATGAAAAATTAGGTAGTACAACTCTCAACCAATAGAATTTACTGCTCGATCACATTGTAGATAATTTTAGAATATATAAATTTCGATTTCTAATACTACATCCAAAGGAATATATATGTGAATAAATTTTCAAATAAATAAATTAATGTTGTGTATTAGATACTAGTGAATTTGTTCAACTAATAGTAGTACATAACTAACGGATTAGTTAAATCAAAATAGTAAACTCAATTTGTTTTTCAGTTTTTCAATATTGGCCCCTATGCCTCATGCAAGTTTCTGTCATTCACAAGTTGGCCCAAATCATAGTCAATATTTCTAAGTAAAAGTATGTTAAATTGACACCCAAATTATAGTCAATTGCTAATTCAAGTATTCTAACTAAATTGACAGTTTTATAATGGTGCAACAATTTCATGATTATAATGTTATATTTACCTTAAAAAGTAACAAAATCCAACACTGACAGTTATAATAATTTTCTGACATTTATAATAATTTTCTATTATTTTCTTCTTCGGATAATTTGATTAAGAGGAAACTAAATCCAAAAAAGAACTCAAACTCGACCTCCTCTAATAGAGTAGATAAGGTAAATACTAAATATATATGTACAATTTTGTCAGAGTCAAAGAACATTACTGCAACAATGACAAAATTGACAACTCTAATAGTAGTAAGTAATACTAACAAACATTAGGCTTTCTATATTATACTATAGGGTGAGTTATTTATATATATATTTAATGACCTTGCTTATTCTTATTTCAACCGTATCAAGCGCTTTCTTACATCGAGGCCAAAATCCCAAAATTGCAATCCGAGAGTATGTTTCGATATACAGTATGTTTTTGTAAAATAATTTACAAATTACGATTGTAATGACAAGCGTATTAAAAATGATTTGTAAATAGTCTCGACGTAAATAAAATATTTGAGTAATCAATCATAGATCACATGAGATCTTAAACATATGTACTAGCCCTTCATGGTCCATCTTTTTCACGGTGAACATTATATGTAATTAATTGGAAATAGAATTCATAAGTTGCATTTGACCATGAAATAGATAAATGAAAGGCGATAAAGTTGTTGGTAATTAATAAATTAAATTCTACACAATATAGGTCCCCACCCATATTTGATTAGTTGAGTATGGATAGAGAGGGGGACCTCTAGTAGTTCTTCATAATAGTCAATTAGGTTTTCAAAAAGATTGACCCAAACATGATTATTTTCTTGACTGAATTTATAGCATTTCATTAGATTGTTATAAGTTCTATATTTTACAAGTATATATATTTATCCCGATTATTCCCTCAAAAGAATCTCGATTATTATCATGTTAATTTTGCTACAATCAATATTATTGTGCAATAGCGTAAACTTTGTTTTCTTTTGAAGTCGTTAGTTAAGTTTTTTTTTTTTTTGTTTTTCTATTTTTTGTACATTGTGAGATAAGTACTACTTCTAATACTATGTAGTACTTTATTTGGTTATGTTATTAACTAATTAAGTGTTCAAATTGACATTACCCTTGGAGTTTGCTTCCCTATCCTATTTTTCATTTTAATAGCGTTGAGAATATTGATAAAAAGAAAAGAAAGTTACAGAATCAGTTTTCTAAAATTTTAATTCAAGGTTGTGTTGTATGATTTCTCTAACTACCCCAAACTATTATTCAAATTAATATTTGGGCACACTTGGTGCACACGTTGTACATTATATATTCACTTTTTGTTTTTTTGCACCCTTTTTCTGGCGGGTATGTGGGCGCATGTGGTACACACACGTGTCCCTATTCGCAGCGCATGCACCTTACGCGCTCCTTTTTATTCGGCTCTGATTTTAATCTATAGATAATCGTAGTGACAACAGTTTGGATCGTTCGACTCACTACGAGGCCTTCGGCTCTCCTCGTTCGATCACTTGACAAACGAAGAAGAGGCAAAAAAAACCTGAAAAAAAAAAAAAAAAAAGTGACACGCGTCCATGCGCCCGTTGAAAAGTTAAAAAAAGTGGGTGCAGCAAATATAAAAATTGAGTGTATACTATACAACGGATGTACCAAAGATTTTGCCTTAATATTTTGGCTATAAGTGGCGAAATCCACGCGCGTCGGGGGCGCGTCATGCACGCATATTCACATGCTTGGCAATTTTTTTTTTTTTTTTCAATACATGTATTATATGTGCCCGTCTTTTAAATTATTATTTTCCATTTTTTTAAAATCTTTTAATTAAAATATTAGTATTCTTTTCCATAATAATTGGTACTTTTCACCCAATAATTATTAATACCTTTTTGTAAGTAAAATTTATTCAAAATGCATAATGAGTGCAATCCTTAGAGCGAAAACATAGAACAAGAGAAACAAAAACACAACTCTTATGTTGGAAATGGTTTAAATATTAACCATTATTGAGGATAAATATTGTTGATTAAATATTTATTATTTAATTAAAATATTTATTGGATGTTAATCTACGCCGTGAGTAGATGAACGTGGTATATTTAATATCTCTAAACCGATTTCAGGTGAGTGAGATATTGTATGCTAAAGGTTGGATGTTGAAGTTGTAATTAACATGTTATTAATTATAATAAATGTTAGTTGTCCCACATCGGTTATATGTGGATGATTTGACTAGTATTTAAGGCTATGTCTGTATGGGCTTAATAACTTGTTGGGTTGGTGTGTATGGATGTGTATGGGTGCCTACACGCGCGCCGCCGCCGCCGACGACGCCGCCGTCCGTCCGGACGGGCGGGCTCGGGCCTGGGACTTGGACTTGGACTTGGATCTTGGCAATTGGTGTTTGGGCCTTATCTTTTTGGACCAACTCCACTAGCCCAATTCGATTAATTGTTGAGCCCAATCCAGCAGCCCATCCGTGTGAAGCCCATCGGCCCAAGACCTTTGGCATCTGTAACAGCCAAGGCTGTTCACATCTGGCCACCTCTTCACGTCCAGAAACCGCCGGTCATGAATGGCTGCGTTAATGAGACGAGCCCCTCCACATGTCTTGAGCTGCTATATAAGGGAGGCATCTTCATTTGCATTCTACATTCAACGAAAGCAATCTGCATTCTCTCCTTTCATAGCATATCATTCATTTCCAGTTCAGTCTTCGTTCCAATTCAGTTCGCCGGAGCTCGGTTCTGTTTGTGGTGCTACTACAGCCGAGACGTTTAGATCGTTTTAACCTTTGGGGACGAGCCGCCTTACCGTGAGCACTACCGGGGCGTATTCTCGTCTTGCGGGCAGAAGTCTAACTTCGGACGATCTGGTTTTCCTAATCTCTGTTCTTCAGTTTCCATTGTAATTTTTACAAGTTCTGTTTCTGTTCAAAGTTCATCAATAAAAAAAGAAGTATTGTTCATTGAAATCTACACGAGCAAGTACCCCATTCTTAACATCTTATAAATAAAAACAATGAGAAAGACTGCTTTTGATATTGTTTTTTAAAATATTACTCCCCTCCTTGCAAATCATTATTTTTTTATCGCGATAATTGTTAGTTTCTGCAATTGTTATTTTTGTTGTTGATACAATTACTAGCTTTGTAGCGAATGATAATTATTGCTCCATCTATCCACGATATGATTGTCATTTTTATCATTTAAGTTCGTTCAAAAAATAGTTGTCATTTTCATTTATAGTAGTAGGGTCCACATAATACATTATATTTGATCTTATAGTATTTCTCAATACTTCACTCACATTTATTGTGAGACCCTTACTGCACACTCAATAATACCACCATTATTCATTACTACCAACCATTTTTTAAAACACGTATTGCCCGCAATGTGGCTAGGAATGACATTAGGTTGAGTACCCACCCATTAAGCATTTTCCAAATCCAAACCCGTAAATTTTTTTTACACCCAAACTCGTCCCAAAATAATTTTAAAATCCGTACCCAACTCAAACCCGTTGTACCCATTGGCGTTGGGTAATATCCGTTTATTACCCGTTAAAATCCCGAATATTAAAAAGTAAATATCAAATCACACAATATAATAAATGTGATTAAAACATAAATATCAATAGAACAATTCACTAAAATTAATCTCAAAGGAAAGTAATACATACTAACAAAATCTTTAAACATAAGTATAAATAGAAAATTCTAAAATAAAAATCAAAATAAAGTACTATTTAGTAACAAAATCTACGATGAATCAATCAACATTTTCCTCCATTGTAAGTAAAATACTAAAATCTCCAGTTGAATGAGATCCTAAAACCACAAAAATGATTAAATAAACAATATCTCATACAGTCTACGAAACGGTTGTCACTTCCATTTATCGTAATATGACCCACATAATATTATATTTAACATTATATTTCTCATTACTTCACTCATATTATAATGGGGCCCTTGTTCTACTCACAATAATACCCTTTATTATCCAATATTACCTACTGTACTATTTTTTTAAAACTCGTCTCGTCTACAATGTGACAACCATTTCGTGGACGGAGGGAGTATTTATACTAATATTTATAATTCTACTATAAATTATATATATATATATATATATATAAATGAGTTTGGATGGCGGGTATCCGGAGGTAATTTTCCAAACTCATCACGGGTTTTCATATTTCTATCCAAACCCAACCCAAAACCATTTAATATTTTTCAATCTACCCCATCAGGATTTGAAAGGTACGGGCATCCGCGAAAATCCGATTCATTGCCATTCCTAGATGTGGCAATTTTTCGTGGACGGATGGAGTAATACGTTTTATCATTATAATTATTATTTTGAAAAAGTCAAAAGTGTTGACTAGTCGTTTATAAGCCACCGGTTGCACCCAAATGTGCGTATTAAGCCATGGTATTCGTCGATCAGATTTCAAATTCGCATTTTTCTAATCACAAAATTATCCGTCGCTCCAATGATTAGGTCATTTGAAAAAGCTAATCCAGGAAATAATTCTGTTTCCTGGAAATATAGGTAACAATTCTATTTTGCTCGGAAATAATAGGCGTAATTAAGTGATCTCTTGAATTGGAAATTTAATTAACTTTTCTTTTTAGTTTTCTTGATTTCCCATTTTAGTTTATCTTTTTTCAGCTTTTTACGATTCCTTGTTCAGAATTCTAGCTTTAATCAATTTTTTTTTTCTCTCATCTTTTCATATTCTAGCTTTAAGATAATAATTAGAATTATCCCATAATGAAACTTGGCAAAGTGTGGAAATACAAAATGTTTATCTATATATTTATTTAATTTTGGTCTCTTAAGCGACAGAAGCATACTAGAGTAGTCCTAAAGTTGGGGGAAATATAATTTGGTCAAGACTACCAAAATTAATCAGAGTTTACTCAGTTTTGACCAATATTTACATTTATCCGGGAAAGAAAGTTTTTGTCGGATAGTGTACTTACCACTTATTCTTAACCAGTTTAATAAATTGGCTTGAATTAAATCTGGTTATTAAATTTATGTCTCTATTAACAACTTCAAAGAATTAATCAAGACAATCATCAAATAAAATTTTAATTTTTCTGCTAAAATAAACTAATAAAATATATGTTATCACAAAAAAATATTGATCTTAATTAAAATATAATACTCCATTTGTTCTGAAAATTAAGGAGGTTTGTTATTAAATGATTAAAAAAATAGAAAGTGATGGAATCTACAAATTTTGTGAGAGAAACCAGTTTTCTTATTTAGACCATATCATTATCAATAATTCATAAAATAAGCGAATCATTATCGGTGGGGAGTAGTTGTTTAAAAAAACAATAAAGCTTTCCATACACACATGTAATTGGCCATATACTTAAAAAAAAAAATTAACTATAAAAATGAAAATAATAGTAATATTTTTCTTAGGATTATAATTTCTCAATTAGATCATTTTTTTTTTCAAAACTTATACCGTATTATCTTTTCTTATCTACTGGTTACATGTGTCTAGATAACACCGTCCTTAACAAAAATCACAGTGATATCGAATTTAATATACAGAATACTAGTAGAATTTTTTTTTTCTTTCAAAATTTGCAACCAATGTCGGACCCAATATCGAAATAACCATAACCATACTTAAAATCCAAATTGATATTCAATTTGAGTAGGTTTAATGTTTACCTCATTTATGGTACTTATTACTTTTTTCTTTCCAATGTGACTCGTATTTTTTTTTTTCTTTTTGAGAAGTATATCTATGATACTTTTATTTAAACCGTGCCCATTGCCATGTGTGGATAATAATAAACAAAAGAAAAAAAGTGAAATAATAGAGTGTATTATTCATTTAAGACAAAGTCACACATAACACAATGGAGTAGTTGATATCCCCTCATCCTTATTGGTTATTAATTTTGGAAGCATGCAATGCAACATACCCCCAACTATTTTCACAGTCCACCCAAAATAAATAAAATAAAGTTATTGTAGAAAGTTACGTATAACCTTTGTTTCTTCTTCTCTTGGTTGTAGTGAAAACAAATGGCGCATCTTTGGTTGTTCTAATCCTAGGTTGAAAATTTCACAACGTATACCTACTTAAATTATTGTGTAGCGATAATATGCATGTTAATATTGTGCTATAACAAAATATATACTACTATTTCACAATCTAAAGTCTGTGGTGACGATTCAAGATTTAGGATTCAACATATACTAGTGGTATTTTTTTAAACTTTTCACTCGCATTTCATATATATATATGTAACACAAACAACAGGTTTGAGGGGATGAGAATCAAATAGTGAGTAATTATTTTTTTTAGTTGGATTGATTGGAGAAATAAGTACTTTTGTAATTGGAATTTGATAAAAGCGATTTCATGTATAGAGCTTATGAATTTCTCCACGCTACAAAAAAATATAATGAATGAAGTTATGTTAGTAAGGATTATGAACTTTTATTCCAGCAACAACCTTTTGCGTTCAAATCTAATCTGTAAAACTCTGAGTTTTAGAATCGGCTAAGAAATTTAATCCGATTTTTGTTTGGAAATAGAACATATTTTTTAGGAATATTTATAGCTTGAACTTTTAACATTTTTACATTTGTGGCGTGTATTTTAAAATCTTCCAAAAGAGCCTTTTAATTTACGAATTCTTCCAAAAAAGGTTCGCCTCTATTTTCGGCACCATGTTGAATCATCTCACCGGATATATGAGTTGGCACCACATCACTCAAAACTACGTCGTTTTGGTATTACAAAAAAAATAGAAAAAAAATCCACATTTTTTTCCTTCATCGAACACCTTCAATGCACCATCAATCATTCCGTATCTCACATTCCGAACAAGTATACTAGTCCAAGAAACACATCTCTCATATCACTATCCCGGAAAAACTCGATCTGGTTACCTCAATTCCCCATTCTCGCATTAAAAATAAATCAAAATGTTATGTGGTGCCAATAAAATGACGTAGTTTTGAGTGATATGGTGCCAACTCATATATCCGGTGAGATAATTCAGCATTCCGGTGCTGAAAAATAGTGGCGAGCCTTTTGTTAGAAGAATTAGTAAAGTAAAGGGCCTTTTTGAAAAATTTTAAAGTACAAACCGTCAAAAAAAATATTACAAGTTTGGGCCCTAAACACTAAATATCCCTATTTTTTAAGCACACTAAAAAAAAATATCACCATTTGAACGACATCCAAATTTCACACATAGGCACACGACTTTGACAATTCTAAACATCAATTATACAATATAGTTGGCATTGATTCATAAAACTAAAAGATATAATGATAATTAATAATGAAAATATTTTTCTAGATAAGTTTAAAAACTTTGTTTTAATACTGATATAGATTTATTTATTTCTCATGGTTTACAAAGTAATCCACTTATAGATTTGGATAAAATATATATTTATAATATCAGCTGGAGGTTTATCCTCTCACTCAAAAAAGAAAAGTAAGTCAAACATAGTAATGTATCTAATTTAGCATATATAAAATCAATTCGAGATTGTTTTAAGTACTTAATTAGTGGATAATTCAAGACTCACAAACAAACACTCAAACAGCGAAAAATGCAACGCTCGTCACATAGTATCATAGCCCCCGGGCTTTGGATAATTCACGAGTGGAAAGATAACACGTGTCGTCTTGGGCCCCACCTACATCGCTGCTTTACTATATAAAATCCTCGCCCACTCATTTCTTAGCACACATAAAAAGAAGAGAAAATCAATCCAATTGAAAATACAGAGAAACGCCACACACACAAAAACACTCAACCAGTAACAAATCACCGCCGGCTACTGCAGCCTCGCCGGAAAATGCAAATTCCGGTGCACGGTTTCTATTCCTCCCCCCTTATGCACAATGTTCGTGTTTCCTTTCATCACCGTCATGTTTTTCGCGAAAAACCCTAGCAGAAGTTGTTTTTCATCTTCTTTTACAATTTGAAGTGAATACTGCTGCGGAATTTTGTTTTGATCCTTTTTGATATTTTCTTCGGAGTTTAATTGTATCGGATGATGTGGAGTTGAACCGATGTGCGAGAGAAAAAAAAACCGGCAGAATTTGAAGCAGTAGAATTTAGATTGCGTTTAGTTTTGCTCGCATTAAATTTTTTTCGGAAGGTTTTTGTTGGTGAATTTTTGAAGTGATTTATATTCGCGAGAAATGCCTTTTCCGATGAGAATCCAGCCGATCGATGCTATCCCAAACGACGTCGTTAAGCCGCCGGTGCTGAAATCGAGGCTGAAGCGGCTTTTTGACCGTCCGTTCAACAGTGTTATGAGGATTTCATCAGCTGAGAAGCAGGCAATCGGAGGAGAAAAGGACGTCGGTGCGGCACCGGAATTCGAGCCGAGCTCCGTCTGTTTGGATAAAATGGTTCAGAATTTCATTGAAGACAGCAACGAGAAACAATCGGCCGCCTCCGCCGTAAAATGCGGTCGTCACCGCTGCAACTGCTTCAACGGAAAGAGCAACGACAGCTCCGACGACGAGTTCGATTTCTTCTCGGATTCACTAGCAGCAAATTCTTCTTTCAACGATCCCTGCGATAGTCTCAAGGTACTGCGATTTTCCATTTTTCCTTTGCTGGCTTCAATAGTTGGTTTGCTCTATCGAATTAAGCTCTAACTTACTGCTTTGATTGTAGAGTTTGATCCCCTGCGCGAGCGTGGCGGAGAGAAATTTACTGGCAGACGCTTCGAGAATCGTCGAGAAGAACAAAAAAACTTGTGAAAGGAAGGACAAATTGAGAAAAATCGTCGCCGATGGCCTAATTGCTCTTGGATACGACGCATCTATTTGCAAATCCAAATGGGAAAAGTCTTCTGCCATTCCAGCTGGTAAACTCCTCCTCTCTCTCCATTCATTTGTTTCATTTAAAAGTTTAAAATTAGGATTCTAATTCCGAATAAACAAGACGAAATTCGTAAAATTCAGTCACAACCAGTCAAAATCAATTTGATTAACATAATTCGAGGCTAAATTCCTTTATCAAATTCGAGTATGTCATTTGGAATCTCATCTGTTGGTATATATATGCTCAGGCGAACACGAATACATTGATGTGATAACGGAAGGCGAGAGGCTGATAATCGACGTGGATTTCCGATCAGAGTTTGAAATCGCACGATCAACAAGCAGTTACAAGTCGATCTTGCAGTGTCTGCCGTCGATTTTCGTCGGAAAATCCGACCGGCTTCTGCAGATCATCTCGATCGCGTCGGAAGCCGCTAGGCAGAGCCTGAAGAAGAAAGGTATGCACATCGCGCCATGGCGCAAAGCTGAATACGTGAAGTCCAAATGGCTTGGCCCCCACACACGCATCGCGCCACCGAAATCAGTCGCCCTCCCAGAAAACGGCGACGTTAAGAAGTCCGGCGAGCCTCTACCCGAACCTGAAGTCATCGAAGTTCCAGAAATCGAGTGGGGAGAACTGGACTTGATCTTCGGGGATGAAACGTCGTCGTCGATGACGTTGCTCTCGCCGGAGCCTTGTACGGAGAAATTGAGTTCGCCGGTGATGTTTTCCGGCAAAATTGCGCCGTCGATGGCGTGGCAGTTGCCGGAGCTGAGGCCGAAGAGTTTGGAGAGGGGGAATAAGGTGGTCGTCACAGGATTGGCTGCTCTCCTCAAAGAAAAACTCTGAGAAATAAGAAATTAAAAAAAAAAAAAGAAATTTTGTTGTTTTTCACCAGAAGCTTCTCTAACTTTCTTTTTGTTTACTATCTTCACCCTTTTCTTTTATTATCGTATTTTTCTTTTAATTAGGCCAACAATATATAGATCCCATTCCCCTCTTGTGTGTATAAATTCGGAACTCGGGGTCCGAGAGATAATCTGAGGGATTTTGTTTCGTGTTACTGTTTCTATTATTACACTCCCTTTTTTTCTAGAGAAGAATTTTGTAAAAATCCACAAAATATATTAGTTCTGTAATAAAATCCATAAATTAGTTCTTTGGGAGTAATATTTAAATTCGAATAATAAGAATTTTTTTTATTGGATACTGGCTTAGCTTATCCCACATATAGTTCCTGAAAAAATGCAGGACGACGACGTTTAGCAGTATTAAAATGAACATTGTTAGCTGGAGATGCGTGCATATCCAATTGTTTCCTATTGGGAAACAGAAGGGATATTTTAATTTTATGATTCTCTTTCTTTTTGCGATTGGCAAAAGTGGGAAAATTCTGAAATAAAATTGGTATAAGAGACTCGTGCCATCTGGGAAACCGTGAAAACGGAGGTAAATGCTGAACGGAACCAATATCTTTTAGGTGATTTTGAGGAGGTCTCCCATGCGACTTCCCATTTGCTGTACGATCGGGTTTGGGCCGGGTCGACCCGGTCGATCCGGGTTTGACCCATCGATCCCGTCAATTTTTTTTTTTAATTTTAATTTTTTTTTTGTTTCCGCTTTCGGCTCCGATTTTACGGTTTCGCCTTCGTTCTGATTACAAATATAAGGATAATCAGCGGGCAACAATTTGGACTTTTTCGGCTCGCTCCGAGGCCTTCGGCTCCCTCGCTCGAATCTTGACCAAAGAAGAAGCGGCAAATAAAAAAACGAAGAGACAAACAAAAAAAAGTGAAAAAAGTAGATTTAAAAAAAAATTAAATTAAAAACTAAAAAAAAAACAAACTCAAAACAGAAAAGGAAAACAGGAAGATTAAAAAAAAAATCGGAAAAAAAAAATCTGAGCCCGTGCACCCCACGCGCCGTGCGTGGGTCAGGCGCGTGCGCCCACGCACCCCACACGCAGTCGCATGGATGCGACCGATCGCACGCAAGTTTTTGTGTTTTTTTAAATAAAATAATTTTTTTATGATAGCCCATTAAATACAAATATTTGGATGAGAGAGATTATGGAAGAAGTTTATGTGTAAAGAATTGAGCCGAGGGTCCTCACACAAATAACGTGATAATATTCTCTCTCTTTTTTTCCTTTGGTTACATCTACCTTTTCTATTTCTCTTTAAGGACGGAGGGATTTCAAATTTGGAACTCACTTCACATTTCCAGATAATTTGGATTCTTTTCTTTCAATTTTTTTTCATTGTAATTTCATCGTAAATAATACTCTGAATTTTTTGCTTTTTACGAATTCAAAGCATTACAATTCTATATCAAGAGGCAAGTGGAATTTATGATAAATAATCTTAGACAAAAACTCCCGTGGAGATTCTCCACCGTGGCTGTGACCCGACCCGATCCAATTCGGTTGACCCGGATTTGACCCCGGTTAATCCCACCTTTGATCAAATTTTTTTTATTTTCCAATTTTTTTGTTTTATTTCCAAATTTTTTTGTTATTTCTTCTTTGGTCAAGACGCAAGCGAGGGGAGCCGAAGGCCTCGGAGCAAGCCGAAAAAGTTCAAATTGTTACTCCCGATTATCCTTATTTTAGTAATTGGAGTGAAGGCGAAGCCGTAAAATCGGAGCCGAAGGCTTCGTCGGAAAAAAAAAATCTGAAATTTAAAAAAAAAAGGTGAGGGGGGGGGGGGGGGGTCGAATGTGGCGCGTGGATGGATCGGGTCGGAGCGATACCCATTACCATGGTGCAGATGCATGCACCAGAGTGTTACTCATAATCTTAAGACCTTAGTTGATATACTTGATAGCCTAGTTGTGATGAGTAATATAATGAGGATCAATTTTTACCTGATAGTATAACTTAATTGAGAAGAGGTTAACCAATTTGCTATAGATTCTAATTTTATTCACCGTTCATAAATAACAGAAATATTCCAAAATTCAAAAAAGAAGAAAATAAGTTCATGACTTCATGTATAAAACAATTTTTCATTAGTATATTTATGTCCATTTAATCGTTATATGAATAAAAGGGTCCAAGATTATTTTTTTAATCTCTTATTGACACACAGATAAAATATCAAAACTTCTCAATTCTCATTTCGCAATATGAATATGATTATTCGCATGATACAGTAAAGTTCGTGAAATCCGTATTTTTACTTTTTACCTTTTTGTTTTATCTTTGAGCTTTTCACTTTGACCAGACAAGAAAGAGTGGGGCTGTGAAAATTTGCAGTTTTAAAAAAAAATATGGAGTGTGAAGCAGGTTTTAAAGTATGTTACACATGTTGCGTTATCACTGGAGGCAGTAAAATACAAAAGATAGTAGTAATGTCTAAAAAAATACTGCTCCCTCCGTTCGAGCACAAGTGTCCAATTTGTACTGGGCACGGAGATTAAAAAAGCTGATAAAGTTATTTTTAGTAGGATAAAAGTTAAAATATAGGGATAGTGGGATAATGACAAAAAAACAGTGGTAATGATAAAAAGGTGGTGGTATTAACCAAAAAGTAGAAATAAAGTTGTTGTGAGGTGGGGTCATCAATGGCAAATGATAGTAAATAAAGGAAAAGTATGAGGGTATAGTTGTATAAAAATGCAAAGTGGACACTTGTGCTCGAACACTTGTACTGTAGCAAAGTGGACAGTTGTGCTCGAACGGAGGGAGTAGTATATTTGAATAATGCAAATGCCGTATTTTCATTATTGATTATTGTCCAACATTATAATACTAGATGTAGCATATTACTTTACATCCATAAAGTTATCTTAAAATCATGATCTAATACTTGATGATCCATCCCCAAATAACACTCCCTAACACAAAAAAAAAAAAAATGTATACCAAGAACTGATATCGATTACGCGAGAATAATAAAAAGTTTGATATAATTTTTAATAGAAAATTGATATATGATGTTTAATAAAATAAAATATTATAATGTAGTTAATAGAGTAAATAGATTGAAAAAGTATTGACCGATTCGGCATTTTAACAAAAAAGAAAAATATGTGCATAATAAGTCCGATAATCACGACTTTGATATATTTGAACAAATTTCGCTATATATAATCAAGAGTGTTTATTAACAAAAATGTCCCTTTTTAGATAAAAATAATAAAGTTGTACCCCAATTTCAATTACAATAAAAGAAGCCAAGTTTGAATTGATGAGACCAAATTACCTCTTACTTTTCACCAACCACTCTATTTTATTTCTCTCAATTTTGTTTTCTCTCACAAACTCAGTGCTCCTCTTTTTCTCTCTCTCTTCTTCTCACGTTTTTTTCTCTCATTTTTGCAGCTCAAAAATTGTTCGTCGTCGATATCATTTTGTTCATTTCGATTATAATCCGGCTTCTTTGTCGTGTTTGTTGTTGTGATAATCGGGCTTCTCCGTCTTTTTCGTCTTTGTCGATCTCGTTTTGAACTTTTTTCTTTCGGCGCCGGTAGTTGGACTTTTTACCCGTTTGTAGACGACAATGGAGGTACTGTATATTATCCCGATCGTTTTTATGTGATTTTATGTTGAATCTCGCTTAGATCTAAGGTTTTAGATCGTTAACATTTTTGTTCGTCGAAATTGTATGCTTTACAGTCAGTGGTTAAGTCGTACAGTCGTAGCAAATATTTGTTGTGCTCATGCAGGAGTTTATACAAGTGTACGATTCAATAAATCGTATCATGTGTTTTACGATTCATTATATGATTTTGGTATGTCGTAACTGATTTGTGTTACGATATATATATATCGTAACTTATATTTCATGTAGACGAGACATTCTTGTTTAATTGTTGCTCATGGTGGCGTATGGAATCAAAATATCTATGAGGGTGGAAGGAAAGAGAATATACCTATACCAGAGGTTGGAGATCTAGAAATTTGTTGTTCATGGCAGTTGTACGAGATACAGATGACATGATTTTTGTTGAACTCGTACACTTGTAGCACATGTGTACAATGTTACGATATTCGTAATATCGTACTTTTATGTCTACAGTTTTGTTAAACTCGTACTCGAGACTGGCTAATTCATGCATGTTTTGTAGCACTTTTGGAGAATATTGTTACATATTTGGTACGATTTGACAAATTAGTGCATGTGTTTTTGCTTAAAATTGAAACAATATTACGATTTATTTGTGTATCTGGAATTTCAATGTTTGATTATGGCCTGCACGAGGTTATATTTGTACGAGGTGTTGTAGACCGTACAAACATATCTCTAATACAAGTGTACGATTAGATATATCATATCATATATTGTACGACATACATAAAATCGTAATTTGATACATTGTACGACATACATTATCAATATGTTAAATTTTGGGATTTTGATATATCGTAGCTTGTGTTTGTACGATATACGGTATATCGTAACATCATTGGATTTGTTCGTAATCTGATCGTGTCATCGTATCAATGTTTGATTGTTGCCATGCACGAGGTTATGTTTGTACGAAATTTTGTAGATCGTACAAACATATCTATAATACGAGTGTATGATTGTATATTTCGAATAATATATTGTGCTACGAAATAATAACTCCGTGCTACGATATATATTAAATTTGTAGAAATGTGGCTATAAATACACAGTTTTTTTGAATGCATATACATAGGTTGATACGACGTTTTTAATCTCGTACACGAGATTAGAAATTGTATGTATGCATGTTGTTACGATATTTCTAAAATCGTACTTGAATTGTTACGATTTTGCTTAACTCGTACTCTCTCTATCCCACTGAATACGACATGTTTTCCATTTTAGGACGTCGCACTATACTTGGCTTGTTTTCTTTAAAGGAAACAATTAGTGTATATACATGGCCCACCATCCCATCTAAACTCTATTAACTAAAGCCCACTACACATTCAACCATCTCATCTATAACTTTATTAACATTATAAAATATTGTATTCACACTATACTAAACATTTTCCTTATACTTAATATCATTTTTCTTAGTCTCCGTGCCCATATGAACTAGGTCGTATTCGACGGGTCGGAGGGAGTACATGATTGGAGATTTGACACCTTTTTTGTATCTAATTATTTTCAAGGTTACGAATCATGTTTTACACATAAATTAAAATAATTAGTATTGTCGTAGCATAAATTGGTCACCCTCACGTACGAGATTAACAAAATCGTATCTAGAAAAGTATAATTTTCACACATGCTATTCTCAAATCTCAAACAAATTTCAATTATACATGCAATCACAAACAAATGATATTAAACTTGTAGAATTGTGGTTATAATTATCACTGCTCTCGATACGAGATAACATGATATCGTACAAAAGATGTAACAAAATTGCTACGATTTGATGCAAAGTCATAGCAATCATACATGCAAAATATTATGCTACTTTGTCGGAGAGGAACCAGGCACTTAGTCTGACATGTGGTGATGCAGATGACTCGTTTCATGTAACTTTTCATGTTTAATAGCTTATTTTTTGTTATTTTGTTGTTCATTATATGATATAATTTATTGAAATCGTAACATAGCGCAAATAAGTATATGACATGATTGTACAATTTATTGGTCACCCTCATGTACGAGATTAACAACATCGTATCTACAGAAGTATAATTTTCACACATATTATCCTCAAATCTCAAACAAATCTCAATTATACATGCAATCACAAACAAATAAGTTTAAACTTGTAGAAATGTGACTATAATTCTCACTGCTCTCGATACGAAATAACACGATATCGTACAAAAAATGTAACATATCAGTTTCTACGATTTGATGCAAAGTCGTAGTAATCATACATACAAATAAGGTGTTTTAGATTGTACAAACATATCTCTAATACGAGTGTATGATTGGATATATCATATTTTATATTATACGACATACATAATATCGTATTTGATGATCATGGAATATGGGCATACAGTGCTACGATTTTCACTTATTGTTACATTATCACTACGATAAATTGTATAATTTTGATATATCGTAGCTTGTGTTGGTACGATATATTATACATCGTAACATCATTAGATTTGTTCGAACTCTGATCGTATCATATTTTATGCAGACGAGGCATTGTACTTTAATTGTTGCTATTCAGATAGACTACCTTGATTTATTGTTCAGTGTCATGTACGAGTTTAATAATGTCGTATAGACATGTACGATAATATGAATATCGTAACAACGTACACCTTGTAATAAGCAAAACACAAATTGTACTATATCACTTGAAAAACCTTGACACAAATTGTACTATATCCTAGAGCTCATCTCTTCACTGCAGCCTTTGCTTCGAGCACGAAAAAGTCGAGCACTTTGTGGATCTCTCCAATTAGACCCCCGTAGACATAGCATTGGACTATGTGGTGGGGTGGTTTAGTCAACACTGGTCGGATAAGTGTCCACGCAACCTTGAAAATAATTAGATACAAAGGTGTCACATATGTATTCATGTATGAATTAAGTAAAATCGTAACAACCAAGTACGATTTTAGGAATATCGTAACAACATACACAAATGTAATCACAAAAATACAAACAATACGTATTGTCGTGGCATCAATTTCTCACGCTCACATACGAGATTAACATCATAACGGACCAAGTACGACAACATCGTAACATACCAAGTACGATATTGGGAATATCGTAACAACATACACACTTGCAATCACCCTCACGTACGATTTTACAAATCTCGTAACAAACTACACATATGCTTTTACAAAACTACAAACAATTCGAATTTCGTTCTATAAATTGCTCACCCTCACATACGAGATTAACAACATCGTAACAGACCAAGTACGATATTGCGAATATTGTAACAACATACACACTTCCAATCACCCTAACTACACATGCATTCATAGATAATTCGTTTTTCGTGGCATCAATTGTTCACCCTCACGTACAAGATTAACAATATTGTATCTATAGAAGTACTATTTTGCATACATTCTATCCTTAAATCTCAAACATATCTCATTTACGTAGTCAATGCTGATCGAACATATGTTCACGCAACCTTGAAAACATTGAAATGTGTATTCATTAGATGTCAAAGGTGTCAAATGGGTATTCATGTACGAGATTGACAAAATCGTCACATAGCAAGTACGACATTGGGAATATCGTAATAACATACCCACATGCATTCACCCTCACGTACGTTTAAAAATCTCGTAACAAATTACACACATACATTCTTAACATAATCGTACGAGTTCCCCAAAATAGCTATAAAACTTGCATGAATAGGTCAGCCTCGAGTATGAGTTCAACAAAATCGTAACCACAGAAGTACGATATTCCAAATATCGTAACATCATACGCACATGAAATTCAAAAACACAAATAAATCGTAATATTGTATTAATTTTAAGCAAAAACACATGCACAAATTTATCAAATCGTACCAAATATGTAACGATATTCATCAAAAGTAGCTACAACATATTCTTTGAATTGGTTAGCTTTTAGTACGAGTTTAATAAAATTGTTGCCACAAAAGTACGATATTTCTAATATCGTAACATCGTAAACACATGAAATCCCAAAAACACAAACATATCATAATATTGTATCAATTTTAAGCAAAAATATATACACGAATTTGTCAAATCGTACCAAATATGCAACGATATTCTAAAAAATAACTACCAATCAAGTACGAGTTTAACAAAATCGTAGCAACAAAAGTATGATATTCTGAATATCTTACCTCATTCATATGAACAACAAACGTTGCTACGAGTGTACGACTTTAATCAAAGTCGTGGCATCTGTAAATCGTACAACTGCAAAAATTTTCGGATGAAAAATCACGGTGGGTGATCGAGGCGGCGGAGAAGGAAAAAAGCGCGACGACGGAGAAGCAGTGAAGCGGGGCGCCGACGGAGAAGAAGAAAAATGAGGCGACGACGTAGATCTGGTTCTAGAGAAAGAAATCAAAACGAGAGAGATAGAGAGAGAAAGAGAAGAAAAGGTGGTGGTGGTGATGGTAGTGGTTGGATAGAGTGGCAGAGCGGTGGCAGAGCATAGGCAGAACGGTGCCAGCGAGAGAGAAAAAATGGTGGTGGTGAGGGTTGGAAGAGAAATTTGCAGAGAGAGAAAAAGAGGTAGAGTGAGAAAGAGATAGAGAGAGAAACTAAATTTGAAAATGATTTTGAAAGATGATAATAGATAAAATTTTAAAAGTAAGTTCAAGGGTATTTTCGTCTTATCAAGTCAAATATGGTCTCTTTTATTTTAAATTAAGTTGGAATACAAAATTATTGTTCTTTTATCTAAAGTAGCCTTTCTACTATCTAACTCTATAATAAACTATAGATTGAAGTATAATATATTAAAGAATAAATACGACTAGTCATAATTCTGTCAAATATATCGATTTAGTTAAATTTGATTTATTTTAAGAATTGCAAATATATAGTTTATGTTTATTATCATATTCATGACTTAAATTTTTTTGTTATTAGTGTAAATATATTATTTTTTCATTTTTTCGACAAAAAGCCTTATAATCCACTCTTTTATTTATAACGAGATTTGTGTTGCCTCCAAATTCAAACACGATAAATCTATGAGACTACATTGTGGCTGGCCATAATTTGGTTCAAATAGAAAAAAAAATTGTATAAACATAAAATTTAAACTATTAGAAATTATTTAGAGCTAAAATTATAAATAAATAATTTTTTTTTCTTTTTGAACCAAATTATGATCGGCCATAATATGATTGCATAAATTTATTATCTTTTCTTTTGAGATGATTTTCAAATAATTTTCTATCTATTTTTATCACGCTGACATAATAAAATATTCTCTCTTATACTTCCTCCATTCACGAAATGATGTCATGTTTCATTCATTATTTGTGTTTACCAAATGATGCCCTGTTTCGTTATTTTTACCCACATATCTTCGTTACTTTATTAAAATTACCACCGCTTGCCATTGATGACGCCACCTCACATCAACTTTATTTCTATTTTGTTGTCATCACAATAACTTTATTTTTACTTTTTTATCAATACCATAACTTTTTTGTCATTATAACTATCTTTTTATCATTATCTCATTACCCTTATTTTTTAACTTTTACTCACTTAAAAGAATTTTATCAGCTTTCTTAATCTCTATACTGTTTCTCCACCCCCATTTTTTTTTTTTCCTTAATCCATGGACGTAGGCAGTAACTTATAACACGGGGTATTTGATCTCAATCATTGTGGTGGGGCCGGGGACTATTATTTATACTACAAACGTTGGTGGGACCAAAATAAGAAATTGTGGGGCCAAATTTCCTAATTTTTCTTCTTTAAATTTAGGGAAACGGGGCCCTTATTCCTGCACACAGCAAAATAATTAAAGCAATTGCCCAAAGTTTTGACAATAATACCATCTCTATGAAAGCTACTCTCCACCTACTCTCTCTCTCTCTTCTCTCTGAGTGGAAGTGGTTTGGAAATTGAGATTTCTTTTGGAGTGTAAATTCTATGCACGAGCCACACACAAGAAAACCGTCTTTCTAGTGCTAGCTCGTGTGAGAAAGTTGGGAAATAGTTTTTCTTTTTCTCATCTTCATAGAAACTATTATCAATCAATTTTTGTTTGGCTTCTTTCTTTATCTCAAAACTAATTAGAATATGGAAAATAATAACACATCAAATCGGTTTTAAAAAGTTTATAAAGTCATCATGAAATATATAGCATGGGAAATCACATGGCAAATTCGATGAAATCCCACTTTTTTATAGTAAGGAAAAGCGGAAATAATTATGTTCTTTCTGAAAATCCCCAAAATTATACAAGTAAGATAAACTGTATTAAAATATTGGGTGTTACGATTAGAGATTTAAATTCAATCTGTGGCTCCAATATTTTAATACAATTTATTTTACATTTGGGTTAAAGATTTAATACATTGATCCGATTAGATAAAATTTTCTTTTTACTTGGTTATTGGACTTCATTAATTTATTTTTTTAATTTCAAATAATGAGGTCTTGTTTTAAATACTTGTGTATACGTACGTACTTTTCATATTCACTTTTCTATTTTATTAGTACTCGATAAAAAAATTAATTATCCTAAAATAATTAAAGAAAAAAATTATTATTTGAAGAACATGTGTCTAGAGTCCTTACCCCGCGAAGATACTTATTGGTTATTATGCAAGTTTAGGTAGAAATGACACTAATTCTTTTTGCATCTAATAAAAAAAAAATCTTAGATAAGAAAACATGATTTTTTTTTTCCTTTACATATATTTGTCAATATTTTCCAGTCAACTTTATAAATCCAATGAATTCGGCCGACTGATATCTGGAACGAGGAGTGTTGCTATATTATACTAATAATAATCCAAACTCTTTACTAGGAAGGAACTCACACGTTTGGTTATGGAGCACCTGTGAAATGAAATGATGAAAATGAAATCCCACTTCTTACCCAATAAAGTTGTAGCATCTTTTTTGGGTACTATACTTGCAAAAGCACCAACCATAGAGACATTTCACAAGTTTTTGTAACTATCCGTTGCTTCGTGGGATCAGATCCACCGTTGGATCAAAGATGATGTTTTTGAAATTCGATTTCAACTTTAATTCATCTTTTCTTTTTTTCTTTTTTTCTTTTTTCTTTTTCCCTTTTTGGGCTTTTGAACTCTTACATCAAAATGCCGATCGTTTATCCAATTTGAATAAAGGGGAAATTCTGTATGTATTAATTGCAGACGATTGATGTATATATTTATATACTGAATATGCCTCTTACAAGAATGGCAATGGAAGCAAGTAATTTCAATCTTCCAATACCGTTCAAAATCCCAACATACAATTGGGAAAAAAAAAAAAAAAAACTTTCGTTCTTAAAGAGTTATTTAAAAAAAAATTGCTATTACTTATTTGTTGAAATTGGGTGCTGTATATGTAGGATATTTCATATTTGATACTGGGATTAGATTTTAAATAACAAAAAATATCTTAATTATTTATTTAATCATATTAGTAGCCGAGTCGTAATATACACACACATATTTCTTGAAGGGTGTCATAACATATACTAGCACATATTGAGTTATTGACAATTTCATGACATGGATTAATTAATTGGAAGTGAATGACACAAAAAATTATATCTAGCCGTAATCATTAAGACAGTGTAAGGATAATGAGCAGATTACTATAATAATTCTATAAATGCATTTTTTTCCTTGAACATTGTTATACGTATACTCCCTCTGTTTTTTTATAAGTGTCCACCATCGTCAAAATACACATACCAAGGAACTTGATAAGTTACTATTTTTATCTATAATTATTGCTTAGAAAACTTAAAAAGTAAATAATTAGCATTTATTATTGAGGTAAAATGGAAAATTTTGCATAGTGTTTCCCAAAATTTGTATCAATTTTTTCAAAGTTAAAAAATAGGACACTTATTTAGCAACAAGAAAAAAGTCAAAATAGGACAACGGAGGGAGTATATAATAGTGTAATATGTCAATCTCTCTCAAACAATAAAGTGAAAAATAGTGTTACATGTCAGAATCGTATAAACGTTAGCGATTAGGTAGACTGACTGGTAAAGTACACTAAGGAATAATTTGAAGGTGGTTTCATAAGTTAAGTCGTAATCCATGGGTAACTAATAATTATTGGAGACAAATTGACGTATAGTAATGAAAAGAAAAGAAGTACTAGTACATATAAAGTAAAAATTAAATTAGGTGTTGGCCTTGAAAATTGTTATAAAATATTATTAGTTGATGCTCAAGTAACCAATCAAAATTAACACAAGTATTTTACTTTGATTGGGTGGTTGAGAAAAAAGTTGAAGAGAATGCAAGTTTGGTGAATCAACCTAAGGCACCAACTTATTTGAAAACCACAAAATTTTCTCCTCAGACTCGGAGATTAAAAAAAAAAAAAAAGAAAGAAATAAATAAAAAGCCCCGGCTGAGGAGCTGATGTGTTGTAGGCACTGGCGCGCGTGGTTCAGTCTTTGCCATCAGCAGGTCGGAGAGATCCAAGTTGAACCGGAACTTGCTTTCCCACAACTTTTGATGAGCCGTAAGTAGACAGATCGATTCCATCAGCTTTCTCCTTTTGGAGCTGCTCCTTGATCCAAAAGTATGTGATTCTCAACCCGTCCTGTACACGATCTAATCCTTCAAATACTGAGTCGACCTCGACAGAAACAGAAATAAGCATGCATGCATACCTTGACCTTCATGGAAGGAGCCCAACCAAGCTTCTCCTTGATGAGGCTGTTGTCCGAGTTGCGGCCACGCACCCCCTCCGGCCCCGGAATGTGGAGGATCGGGAGCCTCTTGTTTTCGAAGCTCAGCACAATCTCCGCCATCTCATTCATGCTCACCAGCTCGTCCGTCCCGATGTTCACCGGCTCACGAAACTCGGATTTTGTCAATCTACACATATATATTAATTAGCCATGCAATTATAATACTCCCTCCATCCCGGTATTAATGACTTGTTTCTTTTGGGCAGGCGAATTAAGGAAAGAGTGTTTTGAAGGATAAAAGTGACACAAGTTATGGAGCTCACACCTTTTTGTGAGAGACATTAAAAGGAAAACAGGTCATTAGTACCGGGACGAAGGGAATAGGACATGACACTATCACTATGGTATGCATGGTGAGCATGTATGCCTTAAGACGGCCTCAACACATTCGTCTACGAAGGTGAAAGATCGAGTTTGCAAGCCATCTCCCCACATCTCAAACTTATCAGTAGAGGTAAGTGTCTTCCTGCAGAAAGCAGCTGGTGCTTTCTCCCTCCCACCTTTCCACGTTCCAAAAGGGCCATAGATATTGTGGAACCTTCCAATCCTGCATTCCATTCCAAAGTCCTTGTTGTAGTGCTTGCATATTTGCTCCGTCACAAGCTTCTCCAGCCCGTATGCATCTTGAGGCTTAATTCATTTTAAAATAGTAACTAATCAAAATGCTGTATGTATATATACAGTAAAGTAAAGTAATGCATCGTACATTTTTGCATTGTTACGATAATGCTTTTTGTGTTCAATTATAATGCATCGATCAATCAGAACTGTAGATCTTCAAAGATTAATGGTCGAGAAATTAAGAAAGTAAGTAAATATATTGTACCTCAGCTGGCCAAGCATCGGATTCCTTCAAGCTGACATTGGTGTCCAACTGCTTAAACTCGGGATAGATGCAAGCGCTAGAGGCATAGAAGAACCTCTTGACATTGTTAATTCTGGCAGCCTCAATCATGTTGAAGCTAATCATGGTGTTGTTATACATGATGACGGAGTTGTTGGACTGGATGAATCCCATCCCTCCCATGTCGGCGGCGAGGTTGAAGACATGATCGGCGCCGTTGGTGACTCTAAGGCAGTTCTCCATCACCCTGAGGTCAACCAGATGGAACTCATGGCAGAACATGTCGTCACTCATGTGCTCGTTCTTCTTCCAGTCGGAGGCGATGACGTAATGCCCCTCGCTCTTCAAACGCCGAGCAATGTGGGAGGCGATGAATCCACCGGCGCCCGTCACCGAAATCCTCAGCTTCTCCGACGCCCAGTAGGGCTCCCTCTCTAGCCTTTCGTATGTGTATGCGCCATACTTATTATCACTACCGCTCCCCATCCTCACCAAAAACACTACAACCACATTCATTAATATTTGCACACCAATTATCAACAAAACAGATCAACCTCCATCAACAAATATTAACCTCACTCAATCTCAACACTTCAATAAACTCATTAATTCACTACTAGTATATATTACAAAAATCAAGACAAAGAACACGAAAATCACTACTTTCATGAAGTAAAATGTGAAGGAATCCTCCAAAATTTTGAAAGAAAATTAATGCAGTCTTTACTATTTCAACGAAATTGACATACTATCTCATAAACTTCCAAAAGCCCACACAAAATCCGACAACTAATAATATTAAGACGTGAATTTGTTTTCAAGAACATAATTTCGCGAGAGCAGGAGCATGATAATGTATTCGTTTTTGAAGAAAATAAGGCGAAAACTCGCGTACCTCAAAATGTTTGATTCTTTTCGAAGGTTTAACGTAAGATAACAAGTTTTTGTAGTACAGAATTAGAATGGTTCTTCACTCTTCTTATGTTGTATATATATATTGTCAGGTGCTTTATCTTGGTCTAAAAAATATTGATTTTTTTTAGTATATTTTTTCTTTGAGAATTATTTGATTTATTCCTTCAAAAGGAATTATTTGATTTTATACTGATTTTGGTTTGTTTCCCAACATATAACGATGACAGAGATGGTGTGCTGATCTTCTGTTTGTCAATGAGAGGAGTTTTCTTATTTTGCTAACATATTTTCTTTATTTGATTGATATTTGACAAAATAATAGTAGTAGTATTTCCGTACTCTTTGAACTTTTCTTCAAATTTTTCAAAACTTTCAAAATAAGAAAATGAAATACGAAAATGGAAATGAAGCTGAAGTGGCAAAATGAAAATAAATATAATTTCAAATTGTTATAAATTATAAAACGAGGAAGTTGAAGTTAGAAAACTGAAATAAAATAAAATAATAATACTCCAAGCTAGACATGATTTTGACATTTTTTATAGTATCCAGGGTATATGGGTTTGTAACCATGTTATATTTTTCATACCATTTCAAGAAGAAATATTCCAACTTTTTTTTTTTTTTTTTTTTTTAAGTTTGAACATGTTTATTTTACCATGTCTAATGAATAAAACTAAGTTCAAACAATTGAATATTTTCGGTTTCGGTATGATTTGATAACGAATTAAAATCACCAAACTTGCATTTGAGCCGGATAGAACTAACAATTCCATTAATAAGTTCATTAAAGTCAATTAATCGGTTAATATGATTAATCAATTTCATGTTCATATAACGCTCTCTTATTAAAGTTATTTTTGTTACTTCATATTTTTTTTCCCTTATGCTCTCATCAAATCAAACCATCGAGTTTATTTCTTGAATTCACGCCATTTGGTAACTGTATCTTGAACTATCAAATGTGACTAATAAGGGGCGGACCTAGGTGGGGCAAGGGGGGCTCTAGCCTCCATCGAACAATTTTTTTTTAGGGATCCAACTTTTTAAATACCACAATATAAAACACTATTCTTTTATATTCTTATTTTAAAATATATTCTTTTATATACCAAAATCTATTAAAAGATTAATATATCCTCAATTTACAAAATTATAACAAAATAAAATTTAACTAAAAAACAACAATAAAAAACAAAACTAAACCCTACCCACCCAACCGCCGGTCCCCACAAACAAAAACTTTGTGTCGGCGGTCCCTCACTCTCTCTCTCCCCCAATTCGACTCCCTGTTGCCGCGTCTACTCCCTCCCTCACGATCTCACGACAACCTCCTCCTCACGATCGATTGATCGTCGTGATCAGAAGAACATGAGCAACCGCCGCCACAACTGCCGCCGCAATGAGTCGCCGTCGACGTCCTCCGGCGAATAGGAGGAAAATTCAAAATTTTGAGTCCAAAATTCACCGGTTAGTGCCCTTTCTTTTTTTGAAATTCATGCTTATATCTTCGATTGAATGCATGTTTATTTAGTTCTACATGTTAGAAATTGTTATATGTTAGAGTTATGATTTTTATGTGGAAGATTTCGACATTGTTTTGGTGTATAGAGTTCGACATATTTTTGAATTTGTTGGTGTTGGGTAGTTCGACATTTGTTGTGTTGGTTTGGTGTTCTTATGGGGTTGATGGAGGTGGGGAAGACGACGGCGAAGGAATCTGTCGTGCTCACGATGGGCTTCCATCATGAGGTCACGATGGCGAGGGCTGTCGTGACCATGGCAGAACCCTTCGTCGTCGTCACGCCGGTCCTCCTCCCGTCGTGACCATGGCCACGGGCTGTCCCCCCGTCCTTCATCTTCTTGTGTTATGTTGGTTTGTTGAATTATAACACGTTACCATGCACTTAATACTTGGTTTTATTGATTTTGTAGGAACATTATCAATTTGTTAGACCCGCCATGCTTTATTCGTCTCCTAAAGTGAACCTTTACATGAGGGTAGACGTATTTGATGAAATTAGGAGAGTTTTATTTGAAATTTTCGGTGATCATCAAGCCGAGACATTCCTAAGAACCGGTGTTGTTGGGTGGTTGATTGATGCGAGAAGAAATCAGAGTGCAAGTAATGCACTAAATTTGACAATAGCCCGACAGTTGCAAGGGATTGGTGCCAATCGGCTACCAGAGAATGAGCTTTGGTTTTATCTTGGTCATACGACCATTCGTATGACGGTAGTGGAATATGCTCTCATCACCGGGCTTCACTTTGGAAACTCTACATTTAATCCACATGCAGTTCATGTATCTCCTAGAACTGACATTCACTACAGATTTTTCAACGGCCGAGAGATAAAGACCAATGAGTTGCGCGACGCCTTTAACAAAAAGGACTTGGGAGAGACATCGAAGACTATTTGAAGGCGGCCAACTTGCTCATTTACTATTATTTCCTCCTATGTCAGGACAAACCCACCATAGAGGATTGGGCATGGACGTTAGTCGAAGACTTCAAGGCTTGGGATGCCTTCCCATGGGGCTCGTACACATGGGGAACACTGTGTCACTATGTGTACAACGCCCAGACAGTCCCCAAGGACTACCACCTCTATGGTCCGGTTTGGGCTTTACAGATTTGGACTTATGAGATAGATTCCGACGTTGGGGGATTTATGTGAAATCAAAGATCGCATTGAGAGAGTGCCTCGGTGCTTGATGTGGGCCACAAGAGTGATGAAAGTTGATTTCAGTCAATTCTTCGATAATCTACGGGTACATTTATGATATTATAATATTTTTCATTCATTCAATGATGCTATTTATATTAGTTTCTAAAATTCTAATATTACGTTTTCATTACCTTTGCAGCTTCAGGTATTGGAAAGTTTTGAAGCTACGGAAGTAGAGAGTTATGAGTATTACATGCTGAGCTTCCAGGAATAACCCGACTACAAAGAATGCAAAGCAGAAGACAATGGGAAAGTTGAAGCAGTTAGCAGTAAGGGTGGTCCGTGGTGACCCGATACGACAGATGTCGAAGCGTCGTCGAGAGGGTACCTTACCATGACGCAGTTCACCACCTCGTACATCACAGTGGAGGCCCTCAGGAGAGCCAGACGGGGTCTGTTGTTTGCAAGTACGACCATGCCCCCTCCATGATAGGGGCACGAGCAACATGGGAGGACGAGATTGAGCTCCGGTTGAGAAGCGTTTTGGACGATGAATCTGACAACGGCTTCCTTGCTAAACTGACTCGGAGAATGAGTCAGTTTTTTGTTATGAGGCGCCCAAACAGTCCTCCACAACAGTCACATAGGAGTTGTAGGACGGCATTGGACGCTCACCGTCACTCTACCTCGGCATTCGACGCTCAGATGCGGGCTGGTAGGGTCGATCAGGACTTGGATCCGGCCCGTCACTCTTATGCTGCAGGTTTTAGTCACATTCAGACTTCTCCAGTTCGGCCCCAGCACTCTCTATTTCGGTCACACCATTCTGGAGTTGGGTCCCACCACGACGAGTGGCAGACTTCTCACCACTCTCACCGACAGACTTTTCTCACCACTCTACTTCTCACTACTCTGAGCCGGTGCCTTCTCACCACTCTCACAGCAGACTTCCCATCACTCTGAGCTGGTGCCTTCCCACCACTCTCACTGGCAGAGTTCCCACCACTCTGAGCCGGTGACTTCCCACCATTCTCACCGGCAGACTTCCCACCACTCTGAGCCGGCACCTCCTTAGGATTTTACGGCTCCTTCTCAGCGCCCTCAAATTGGTGTTACAGTTCGTGATGAGCCTTTCAAGCAGCTTGGGCCGTTCCAAGCCGATTAGGAGGCGCAGTCCTCACAGCAGATTGGTCAAGACTTGTTTGTCAAGCTCTTTCAGTCGATGCCGATGTCGGCCTGACAGAGCGCTGTCGTCACACACTTCGTACAAATAATATTTATAAACACCTCTTGCCCAACAAGGTAGTAGTCAGCGGCAAGTGGGATCGTACCCAAGGGACCTGGTGTAATCTGTTCTTCCGATGTTGCTCAACAAAAGGGTTTTGGTCACGAAGTATTTAAATAACCTGTACTCAACAAGTAACAATATCAAATAACAAAAGAGTTTGGATTGGGTTTCGAATCCATGATCCTAATTACTCTTTATTCGTTCATTGGTGCAAAGATATTCAATTAACTAATTTTATCACTTGGTTTAAGGCAAAGTTTAGTTACACCCTAAGGTCATGAAGTCACGATATAAACACACTTAACCTATGTCTAATCAATTTTACAGATCTTGACCAGAAGGCAAGATCTCCTCTCTTGATCAGCAAAGTCACGAAGACACTTCAGTAACGATGCTGCCCAACAGGCATTAAGAAACAAACAGACCCAAGTCAGTCAAGGGGTAGGTCAATACCTACTGCTCTCCAACACCCTTTACCTTCTTGGACACGAAAGACACTCTCGTGTTAATCCCAATTTCTGTTAATGACTTAATCTCAATATCTAGTTGGTGATCCATCAACTTCAATATCAATTAAATCTAGAATTAATCCTAAGTGTTTTGGAAGCAAAATCAATTAACGAACTTAACCAATTAGACCTCACGAGTTTGAACGAGTAATTTAGAATCACTTCATCTACATCCAACCCAAACAATAAACTTAGCTAGACATGATATTAAATAAGAACACAAAGCAAATAAAGGAAAATATACTTAGCATAAATCTGGAAACGGGTTGTTGCCCAAAAGCGTAGTCAACAAACAAGGTCTTGGCTTCACGCCAACAACTAAACTTAAAGCAGTAAAAAATACGAAATAAAAGTAAATTGCCTGTAGGAATTGTTTCTTCCTCACTTCCACTCGAATTAAGATGCAGAACTAAACTATTAAACTCACTAAAAACGGGGCTAAGAACTCTCTCAGACATAATGGAGTCGGCCATATATATATAGGCGATGGAAATTTAGGGTTTAGGGAAGCTTCCTTGTTGGTGAAGGATTCTTCCATGCATATCACATCCGCCTTTCTCTCTTACCAAGCATGCACGATTCTTCTTTCCTTGCGTGGTGAATATCTTCTTTGATTAGGCTCGGCTAGGATAAGGAAAGAAATATCTAATCCTTATCCTCTTCCTTGAAGGAAAAGAATTCTGCTGCTGCTGCTGGTCCGACTCTGTTCCTGCCCTTTATCGTCTGCATCCTGAATTGCTTCCTGTCTTGACCAAGATCCTGGCTCCTCCGAGTATTCTATCTGTTGGCTTCAAGGATATGGGAAGGTACTTCCTGACTTGTAGATTGGATATTTTGATGTTGCGCAGCTACAAGCTTCCAGCCCTATGCCCATTCGCATCGTATCGCCATCACAGTATCTCAACAACAGATTTTCCATTGGATTTGCCCAACATCCACTTGTTCTTCCCTGCACATTATCTCTCGACTTGCGTGTCTTCCCAGACACATATTGACTCGATAAAGACTAAAAACACAAGAAAAATACAAGAAAAGATGGACACAAATATGGGTTCATCACACCTACATACTTGAAGTACACTTGCTCTCAAGTGTATGGTTGCAACTTGCCCAAGACTCAAACACAGAAAATACAAAACAAAAACACTGACTCAAAAGATCAGCTCATCAACATGTTAGTCAAAACAGGATATGTAAACAGATATTGCCATCAAACAGGTCAAGATAGAGTTATTAGGCAATAAGGATTTCCTCACCAGCACTCATCTCTCAAGTGTATAAGGTTAAATGTATAAGCTCTTGATCAACATCAACGAAGTTTTTCCATAGGCTTGCCTGCCCTCTACATCTCTACTTCTTTGAACAAAATCACACTACTTATCCTTAGGTCTTAAGCGGGTTGTAATGTGGCTTTAAGGCAAAAAGGTGGGAAAATTTAGGAACTGGCTAAGTCAAGAACTAGGTTCTCGAGCAACAGACTGCCCTTGATTTCTTACTCCTCCTCATCTAGCACACTTATTCTTTTCTGTACCTAATTTTTTCTTATTTATTATTTAATTTTTTCTTTTTTTAAAGGACCCAACACCACTAACGTAGGTGATATTGCTCAGTATGTGCTGCCCAATATTTCCTTTCATCCCTTGTTCTTCTAGACCTGAGTTCTTGATCGGGAAGGCGTAAAATTCAGGCTTCTATAAGTGAATAGAAAGAATACGATCCAAGCTCAAGGGGGCTAAACAAAGGATAATATCAAGGTAGGGAATTTTTAGGCCATGGGCTTCTTTGAACTAAAATTGCCTAATTCATCTAAATAATCCGACTAAGTTACATGAAGCTTTAATTAAGAGATGCAGGCAAGTTCTAGATCAACATATGTTAACTGATCATTATCACACAAGAAAGAATAATGCTGCATATGTATATAGCATTTGAAAGCTCAAATCCTCACAGTTAATGCCCAATATCTCATTCCGTCCTACCTATTCACATACGGCCTCATCTATATCACAATCCTATTCCAACTTATCATGCTATCATGCTGATCCATAACAAAACACACTTTAAACACACAAACTGACACCCCAACACCCACACACTTTGCCTTCAGCAAAGTGAGTATAATGTTGGGTAACAACTAAAAAAAAACCGACTCAACACTTACTTACAAACAAACTGAGAAGGGAGCTTTAAGGTCTTCACCACACAATTTGCAGCAAATTGTGGGTGAAGTCAATAAAATTGCCCTCTCGACCAACAAGACATAACAAAACACAAAACAAATACAAAATACAAAAACGAAAAATAAAAACCTAAACTACCAAAAAGGGAGGAACACAAATCAAAGAGAAGATTCAGGTGGATACCTGAATCCTTGGTGTGCAAAGAATGCCAGCCGGGCATCCCTGATCTCGGTCAACAACCTCTCCATATTGGCCAATCTGGTCTCGATCTCGATGTTGGGCAGCACCGTTGCGCTGGTGCTTGCCACCTCCTTCTTGCCCAAGGGTGGTAGCCTGGTGGATTTTGGTTTGTCGTGTTCAACAAACACGTACCTGTCATTCCTTATCTCAATATCGTTCATCTTTTTCAAGGCAGAATCTCCCAACTTGATGACGATAGGCCGCTCAACCCATGCCAACGGTATTGTGCTTTCAATGTCTAGATGTGGAATGATCCAATTGCGCTGTGTACGCTCATGCTCAACCTTGCTTTCTGATTGATGGTCTGATGAAAAGTGTCGCTGCCCCATGAGCCTATCCATTTGTGCCGGCTGTCCAATCCAAACATAAAACTCTTCTTTCATTGATTCAAGCAAATCTTTACGATGATCTTCCTCTTTATCTTCGGATGTAGACACCGCTTCATCCTCCTCATAATCTTCATCATATTCATCATCATCATCATCGTCACTATCATCTTGTGCACCCGAGGTGCTACCTCTCACATTAATTTTGAGGGCGGAGTTGCCACGGTTTTCAATCACATAAACCTCCGGATCCTCTTTAGGGTCCGCTAACCATCGAAGTAATTCTAAATCGCCCCACAATAGCACTTTTGCTTTCATGCCGTTAATGTTTGTGATGTACCATAACACATATTCGGTCTCCTTCCTACTATTCAAACCCTCTCTAATGAGCTCCATAAGGTTAGCACGATTAATCATGCCGGGGTCGATGTAGACAAGAAATAAATCTCCATCCATATTTGTCGATCGCTCCCAATGACCGCCGTGATGTATAATAATACGGCGTAAAGACATCTGAAATTAACAAAAGATACAAAAATGAAGTGTAAACAATCAATGAAAATGCTTGTTTAGGACACATCTGTGGTAGTCACGATGGTGATCACCATCGTGAGGTGACGATGATGATCCCATCGTGTGCTTATGATGGTATTGTCAACATGAGGTCACGAATCGTGACCTCACGATGGTGATGACCCTCGTGATCACGATGTACTTCATCATCGTGACCATGACAGAATTCATGCTGAGCTTAGAATCATGTATTTCATCTTCTTTTAACCCCCCGATAACGTGAAATTTTTAATTTAATACACCCTTATATGAACAAAATAATACATTTCATGACATAAGATGAAGTATATCTTGTATTATTTTTTTAACCCTAATTTCACCCTTAAAATACCCTAATTTCAGTAGCAACTATATCAAATGAACAAACATTATGCATATTATGCTTACCTTTGTATGAAGCAAGGAACACCACGGAGCCCCCATTGATGTTTTCGTTCTTCTTGGGCGAGATCTTGGATGCTTGGAATGATGATTCGTTTTTTTTTTTTTTTTTTTTTTTTTGTATATTGAAGTGAACAGTATGTTTGTTGATTGTGAGGTTATGAGTTTGAATGTGATTATTCTTCCCCATTACTACCACCACCAACCTCTTACTAACAAAATTTAAGGAAGTGGCTTCATTTATTACCTAATACACCCGAAAATATTCACCATCGAATGTGCAGATGCAATTAATGGGTTTCGCATGCATCTGTCTTGGTTATGATGGGAAAGTCCATCGTGACCTCACGATGGGAGTGCCATCATGACCACCCCATCGTGACCACTCCCATCGTGACCACGCGCAGAGTAAAAAATCTAATACGGTTGACTTTGAAACCTAAGGGTATTTTAGTACTTTTACATGATTTTGGTATACAAAAGAGTGTGTTTTAAAGAGAGGCTATAAAAGAAGTGTGATTTATGTTTTGGTATTTTTTTGTTAGTTTATATTGTAAAATTATCAAAAATGTCAATACTTTGTTTAGATTATTGTACAAAAGCCCCCGTTACCAAATTAAATTACATGCAAAATTGATTTTATATTTTTGAATTTGAAATATAGAAAACATAGCCCCACCGACGATTTTTTCTGGGTCCACCAGTCTAATTTATATCCAAAGTATGAAAAAGAAATACCATACAAAACTATCACCTAACAATTTTTATTTTACTTTTTTAGTAAGATCGTCAGAAGTTGACATCTCATGATATGAAAATAAACATATATTTCATTTTTCAATTATTTTCAACATTAATAAATAATATATGATAAAAGACGTCACAGTCAAACATATTATGTAAGTCATACTTTATATTATGTAGCAAATGACTTCTTAAAGTACTTCTTCCGTCCACGAAGAGTAACGGGGAGGGGACATATATGGTGAGGTGAAAATATTTTTCCTATTTGTTTTTTTTTTTTTTTAGAATTTCCTATTTGTTAGTTAGGCGTGATCTTATTTTCCTGACATTTTGTACAATATTATTCTCAAGTATTATTTCTGTATTACTTAGTCCATTCTTCTGACCTAATTTTTCCCATTTCTTTTCAAAGTTGTAAGAGAATAATGTGAAAATAGAAAAAAAGGAAAATGAAATTTGAGAAATATGGTTTAAAATTGAAATTCCTAACGTTATTTTACTCGCGTAGCGTATAGCATTAATGGCACTAGTATTCATGTAATGGGCTCAACCCGATACTGACAAAATCAAGCGTCGAATTAAGAAATGGGCTCAAATAAAGCCCGCTATTTCGATTAAAATTAGGCCCAGTAAATGTAATCAAATTACATCAATTTCACGAGAGCGAGGAGAGGGGGAGAGAGAGAGAGAGAAGAAAAGAGAGATGCAAAAGAGAGAGCAAAGCAAGCTGGGCGGAGCTACGGGCGGCTCCGCCCCTCCCGCCGCCAAGAGAGGCCGTCCAATTGGCAGTGGTAGCAACAGTGCCGCTTTATCCGCAGTGACAGCTGCGGCTGGTGGTGACGCTATAGCTCCCTCCACCCTCCTCGGCCCCTCGCTGCAGGTCCACTCCGCCTTCGCCGGTAACTCCCCACTAAAACCCTAATTTCTCTGCAAGTCCTGATTTCTGTTTCTAGTCGTATCTCTGGGCATTATTACTTAGAAATGATGTGAAATCGTGAATTTGTGATTTTGAGCTTTGAAAACAGTTCTGCGTGGTGGTTTTTTTTTTTTTTTTTTTTTTTCTGAAAGTTGTGAATTTTAAATGGCTTGTTGCATTGTTTCAGCGGCTAGAAGTAGGGGATTTGTTGCTTAGGGATTTCATATGTTAAAGACAATGCTTTAGCAAGATACAGTTTTTCTGATTTCTGTCCATGGGTTAGTCCAAAGGGAACGAATTAATACCAAGACACACAACACACACACATTACACCACACCACACCACACCACACCGCACATAGACCAAAACCCTTGTGTGTAGGTTTTAGGGCTCCAAGCTAAAGAACAGGATGGAAATTTGATCTTTCAGTTTGTCAGCTATGATGTTCATCAAAGTGGTTTAATTTGATTTATTTTCCATCTTATTTCCTTGTGATTCACGAATTTTCTTTGTCTTCTGCGACTACTTTACCAGAGCAGAATAACAAAAGGATAGTTATGGCTCTTCAAAGTGGATTAAAGAGTGAGCTGACATGGGCGCTGAATGCTCTCACATTGCTTTCATTCAAAGAGAAAGACGAAGTCCGGAAAGACGCAACTCCTCTCGCCAGGATTCCTGGACTGCTCGATGCTCTACTTCAAGTGGTGTGTAGCAATTTCTGCATTATATATGTATCTGTTTCTTGTCATTGTTTTTACACGAACATTTTCAACTAGAGCAGATAGATGACTGGCGTGACATAGCTCTACCGAGGGTTCTTGCAAAGACACCAAGGGCGAGGCTGCTGGGTGCTAATTCTGCCGTTACTGGATTTGGGAGCGAATATGAGACTGTCAATCCCAGTGATTCTGTTCCACATCCTACGTAAGGAAAAATTAACATAGTTTCTCTTGATCATTCAAGTTTTAAGAAGTTCAGCTTGTGGTGTTGGCTTAGATCCTGATATGTATTTCTGTGCATGGTAGTGCTGGTTCTGGTTCTTCAAATAAGGATCCATCTGCACCAAAGAGTACTTCAAAGTCTCGTCCTTCAGGTTGGTGGTTCGAGGAAGATGGCCTCTTTAATCTTGATGACGAAGGGCGGGCGGAAAAGCAGCAGTGTGCAGTAGCTGCTTCGAACATAATTAGGAACTTCTCTTTCATGGCTGAGAATGAACTTGCAATGGGTCAGAATCGTCATTGCCTTGAAACAATGTTCCAGTGTTTGGAAGATTATGTTACAGGTTACAAAACTCGTGTCATGTTGCTAATTTCGTTGCCTCTGATTTCGCATTTTTATGTTTTTTTACCATTCTTTCCTAAATCTTCAAAAATGCTTCAATGTGGACAGAGGATGAAGAACTTGTCACAAATGCCCTTGAGACGATCATGAATTTGGGCCCGTTGCTAGACCTTCGGATATTTAGCTCATCAAAGCCTTCATTCATCAAAACGATGACGTAACTTTTTTTGCTCAGTATTTGCTCTATCATGTCTATGTATGCTGCGTGTGATCTGATCTTTTTCTCGTTACGTCCTTTCAGAGAAAAACGCGCACTCCAGGCCATCATGGGGATGCTTGGATCTGCTGTTAGAAGCTGGCATTGCGCAGCTGCTGAACTGCTTGGCCGCATGATACTTAACCCCGACAACGAGTCTTTCCTTATGCCGTTTGCTCCACAGGTCACTGTCTGTTGAATAGCATAAAACTTGCAATTTACTACCATTCTCTCCTAGATTTTTGTAAACTAATTGATTATTTTGATATAAATTGCAGATTTACAAGCGCTTAGTTGATATTATTAGCTTTCCTGCTGGTGACGCTCAAGCAGCAGCTGTTGGTGCACTATACAACCTCGCAGAAGTTAATATGGACTGTCGGCTGAAACTAGCCAGTGAGAGATGGTTGGTTGAAATTCATAACATCGCTAAAGCTCTGATTGTCTTAAGTTAAAGTTTGTATCTAAATATTGCCTGCGGTGAATTTTTCAGGGCGGTTGATCGGCTTCTGAAGGTTATTAAGACGCCACATCCAGTGCCGGAGGTTTGCAGAAAAGCAGCATTGATTCTGGAGAACCTTGTGTTGGAGCCTCAGAACAAGCCCGTACTGCTAGCGTACGAGAACGCATTTGCAGAGATGCTCTTCTCCGATACAAGGTACGCCGACACGTTTGCTCGTATATTACATGAATTGACTTCTCGTCCGAGCAACAAAATTGCATCTGCTCGTGGTATTTGGGGCATGTAATAGAAGGATTTCTCGTTCTCTTAGTTTAAATGGACTCGCCAATTGTAAAGTGTGGCTGCTTGTCTACTAAATTTGTATCATACTAAATTAGTCAGTTTCTTCATCTGAATAGCTCCCGTGTCTAATTTTGACGTTCTTGATTTAGGAGATGTAAACTTCTTACTGCATTTCTAATTATTTGAGTTTATAAGATGTATTTATATTCCTGCATAAGATGTTGTATTTATATTACTGCATAAGATGTATTTATATAAGAGAGAGAGAGAGAGAGAGAGAGAGAGAGAGAGAGAGAGAGACTATCGCTTCAATTGAAGTGAAAACTCATTGTCAAGGGTTCAATCAATCAGTAATGCCTGCTACTAAAGAAGTAGATGATCTGGAATAACGCTCAATAAGAAGCAGAACCCTAACTGCCTTCCTCTGAAGATGCGAGTCATCTAATATACTTCGCGACGACAGTTGCCCGAGCGGCAGCCTTGCTGCTGCTCCATAAAACTCCACCATCTCCGTTGACACGAAAACCTTCTCCAGTAGGCTCAGAGCCTCTCCTTTCAGCGACTCCGAACCCCATCTCAGCACCTCTATAGTCGGCCCGATTGCCCCATACTCATGCAGCACAGCTGCCCCTCTCTGAGGTGAATCCTCTTGAACAAGGGTCGAGAGCGTCTGTATCGCCTCATAGGTCGTGGCATGCACTTTACCCTGCAGCAGTTGAACCAGATCAGGCAAGGCACCAGCTTCTATCAAACAGAACGTCGTGTCAACGCTGCACGAGCCTCCATGTGCCCGACACACTGCAGCCCGTGCTCGAGGAAACCACGAGCTGAAGCAGCTCTGCTTCTGGTGCATGCCACTCAGCTCTGGGCTGCGCATGGAGAGATCTCCGAGCAGAGCTGCAGCTCTCGCGCTTGCTGTCACTGAGTCGGCTCTTAGAAGGCCGGTGATCAGAGGGAACGCACCCAGATCAACGACAACACGTTGCGACTTGAGGTTTGTGGGATCCGTGAACCTAAACAATGCACTCAGAGCATTCTCCTTAGCTTCTGTTGTTGTCCCTGACCTTATGATCTCTACGATTGCTTTGAGCCCCCCTAGCTCGATTAACTTCTCCGTTAGCGACGTTTCTGATTTGGGGAGGTTGGCTAGTAGGCCGGCTGCGGCCATCTGCACGTCGCCTTTTTCAGAGTTCTCGAGGAATCCGACTAGGGCTTCGAGGCGTCTAGGCTTGAGGAGATACTCGACCACTCCTTCCGGTTCGTGCTGCGAGAAAAGGAAGAGGATATTGATGGCGAGCTCTCGTATCTCCTGGTTGGAGTCGTCGAGCAGAGCAAGAACAACAGAAACGCCACTAGACGAAAGAACTGCAGACTTCACAAGTCCAGCTTCGGATTGACAGATCCCGAGAAGGGCGCGTAAGGCTGGCCTTCTGATCATGTCAAGTGAGTTGAGATTGTGTTGAATGGCGAGCAAGTTTGCAGTGACGGTCTCCAGCTCGAGGCGCGCTCCGTCCTCGTCCACCAGAAACTCGGTCCCATCACCATTTGAAGAGAGGTTTGCTAAAATCTCAGCAGACCTTGCAATGACGACGGTGAGTATGTGGGGCGAGGACAGCAGCTTCAGCACGAGACGAACACCGCCACCACGAGCAATGAGGTGTTTGTTGCAGCGGAAGGCTGACAGCTTCACGAGGGCGTGCAACGAAACCTCCTTTGACTCGATATTTAGAGATGCCATCTCTAGCAGGGGCGGAATTACCCCCTCCTCACCAAGTAACTTCATTTTCTCATCATCTAATTCTAAGCTAACAAGCTCCCTCACCATTGAGATTCTCTCAGATACCGATCCTGCGACACGAATCGCACAATCGAACACAAGTTTCCACCAAAAAAATCTTGAATTTTGACATTATTTAACGTTCAAAGAGCTAACCTCGGACCACCTTATCTACTAGTGGTCTGAACCAGTTCACTCTAGCAGCCTTGATAATGTTGTCATCTTCTTCACAGAGTTTGAGAAGTATTTCCTCTGCTATTTTCACGCTGTCGTGAGCTGGATTCTTGAGGAGGGAAACGAGAAAAGGGATCGCATCGTTCTGTTGAGAAAGCCTCTTGCAGAACGATGCGTTCCAGCTTGATCTATCGAGCAAAACCTCGTACAACAACTCGACAGCAGCCTCTGATACGGGCGAATGCAGTCCTAAGCATGGAACAATCTTCTCGATTCCTCGATTCTCTACAAAGATATTCTGCAAAGTCAGAGTAGACATCATTACATTTATAAAATAAGATTGGAAGTAGCCATCATTGTAGGCAAGCAAGAAGGTCTAACCTTGTTTCTAGCATGGCCATCTATGATATCCTTCAAGGTCACCAATAGTTTTTTCTTCATAGTATTAGTAAGCGTGCTATCGAGCAAGGTGATGGCAACATCGGTTAGCCCTCCAATTGAGATCCAATCCTTGTTGATCGAGTTCTCTGCAACGAGCTCTTTCATCCGATCAAGAGCCTCTTCAACGCATGAATCGACCCCCGATCTCAGTTTGGCCTTGCAAGACCTAATCTTAAGGCAATAGTTCAGCTCTCTCCATTCTTGGATCGACTGCCTCAGTTGAATATTAGGCCTCCATGACAAATCTTGAAGAGCTTCGCCGGTCTCCGGATCAGTCTGCCCGCCTCGTTGCAGCCACGTCTCCACAGCCGACCTCTCACACGCAGTTCCCGTGCATAGGCTGACAGGATCAATCATCACATTCCCGGTTATACAACAGATGAACGCCTTGAAGGGCTCGATGTATTCCTCTTTAGGATCATAGCGTTCAATGACTTTCAGTCGTTGTAGATAGTGGCTGCTCACTTCCTCGTAATCCCGTGCAGCATCCGCACGCGACAGCAGCTCGATCACCTGTTCTAAGAAGAAGACCTCAGCCCTCTCTTTCCTATTCTCTGCTTCCTCCTTCTCTCTCTTGAAGCTAGCAAGCTCTTTACTGATCTCCAAGGGCTCAATGGGCACACCTACGGCGCGTGCTATCTCCTTGAGCATGCAATTGGCAAAGTCCTTATCGAATGCTTGATCGGAGATGCCTTGATTTAACTTGTCAACAATCTGGAGACGGGACTGAGATGCCTCAAACTCAGCCCGTTGCATCTCGTTCTGAAGCCGGTGGACCTGGTCGGAGATCCCCGAGAGAACCTCGACGTTAGCGAGAGAGAGAGCAGCCAAGGAATTCCCAATCTCTCTGGTGACATCCTGTATCTCCTTGACAATGTGCCTGCACTTGACCAAGAGGTAGAAACGGGCGCGGCCTTTGTACCTCTCGACCAAGGTGTGGGCCTTCTTGACGTCCGTTTCAAGGGACTCCAACGCCTGCCTCGCAGCAGGGGAGTCGTTGAGCTGCTGTGACTGGAGTTCCTTCAAGACGGGCTCGATGTCGAGGAGATGCTCCACTAGAACCCTAAAGCTTTCCTTCTCGAACACGACGTCCTTGGCAGCTTGGCTGATCTTGATGATCTGGTTGGAAAGGAGAGCCAGTATGGTTCCAATAGGTACAAGCTCAGTCATGGCAGATTATTACCTACTTCTACTTTCCCTCTCTAGATTATGTGATGTGATCAAGGGAGGATGGACATTAATTACCGCTCCTATTTCGCTTAGCTTCGTCGTCTGCATCAATTTTTCTATTACAAACAACTCCTACAAATGGTGTAAATCATAATGTGGAATAGAAAAGATAACTTGGAACAAACTTTTGAGAACAGCAACAATAGAGCTAGATTACACGTTACTCTCTCTCTCTCTCTCTCTCTCTCTCTGTCTCTCACAAACACACACACACACACTTTGAGATCATATTCTTGATAATTTTCATCACAAAGAAAGTCGATTATTACCAATTTCCATCCCCACACATAAATTATACAGACAACAGTTAAAGCATGCAAACAATCATTGACATTCACTGCTGAAAAGAAGAAAAAATCAACAAAATGAACTCCATCAGTAAAGAAGAAAGAAAAATTGAAAACCTGGAAATTAACCAAAAAGGAAATTGTTGGAGAAAATAGCAACCACAACAGTTTCAGAAACACATCAACTTCAATGACTAAATTCAAGAAAATGATTGAAACACAATTATTTTTTGTATGAATAAAAAATACAGAAATAAAACAGCTGAGAATCTACCTTCAAGAAGCTCAAAACATTTGAGTTTTGATGAAAAATTAAAAATCCCATGTTTTGTATAAATACAAAAAGCAACATGGTTTAGACTGAATTGACTCTGCAAGTCCATAAGTCTTCTCACTGGGATTTTCTCATTATTTTCTTGGAAGAAAACTTCTACGCGTTTGAGTAGAAATTTCTCTCCATTTTTTTTTTTTTTTTTTTTTTTTGCTTCTGAATTTTCTGGAAATTTTCTTTTCATTTTCTGTTCCATTTCTCACTTTGGCAACGGTTGATTCGACCAAAGAAATTGTGTGTGGGCCATGAAATTATGTGACTGGCGCTATCCGAATAAATCAACACTCCGATGCGGGAGTATACCCCGGTCAGTGCTGGCGCGATTAATCATAGTAGTTTTTTTTTTTAATTACGCAATATTTAATTAATGTTAATTGGGATTTATTAACCTTACTTGGACCTTAATAACCTCAATTGCGAATAATAAATACTAATTACAATTTAATAAATCCTAATCATCCGCTAATTACGTCTCATTACTCATAATAACTTTAATTATCTCATAATCTCTTTGATTATCTCCTGATTACGACCACCTAGTGGAGCAAATTGGTCATACCCAAAAATTAATCATCAGATCATATGATACATTAATAAGTTTACGAGAAATTATTATTTAATAAATTAATAAAATTTAATATATGATATTATAAGAAATGTATTGCTTATTATTTATTTTTTATTTTATTTAAGTAACATTCATTAAAAAATTTAAATTTATTTCACGGTCATTTTTATAAGTAATTTTTAAAGTCCTTTTTCTTCTTAAACTAATTAATGTGGAACAAAAACTATTCACTTCTTAAATAAATTGTCTTGTGATAATTTGTATGAGAATTGGGGTTGTTCTTTTTTATAGCAAATACTTCCTCTAACCCACTTAATTTGATTATTGTCAATTGCCAACATCATTAAGTTGGTTTTATTCTTTTGTGTAATTATTTTGGAAAATCCTTTGCAATCACGTGTGATTAGGTTCATGACTCTTGAATTGTGTATGCTTGTATAAACATTACATTCGTGCATATTTTGTACAATCATGCAAAACTAAACTAATTTAATTTCTATACTTCATTAATATAGCATAGAAACTTCGGATTAAGCAGATATCCTCTTGTCTGCAAATCCATCAAGTATGTGACTAAATTACTTCTAGAACTGAATTTACAGTTAATAAGCTATCTTCCATCTTTTTATGTCAACAACTTCGTAGTTTTTCTGAAAATTAAACACCTTTGTAGCATAATATTATTATGAAAAGAGGTATCATAGTAGCTTGCAATGGGCAACAAAGTACTACTCAAAAATACCCTAAAACGGAGGAAGATACAGATGTTCTTATATCTTTTGCCCCCAGCTTTACAGAAATTGAATCATAAAAATGCAAACTACATAGTTGAAATGCTCATCAACGATCCTTGCAGCTCAATGGTATTGCTCAGAGACCGAACTTATTTTCTATTAAAAGAAAAACATAAACGCATGCACACGCACCCACCCTCTTATCATCGTTTATACAAGGAAACGAGAGTTGTTCCGACCACATCATCCTCAGCCAAGAGTCTGGATTGTTTCAGATGTAAAAGATAAACTTACATGTCCAAAGACACCATCTATCACTACCAGTTGAAAAATATTAGACATGTATGTATCCATAGCAGCTGCATTCTATCCATCCATCTTCAACAATAAAGAGGAAAGTAAAGTAAAACAAATGCTGAGACTTCTTCTGACCTGTTTGTTCTCTTCTGTCCACACGAATTTACCAACCCGATTACTGGAACCATATACGGATCTTCTCATAAGTGTTGCTAGCACACTGTCTGAACGAGTTATGGCTGCAATTGTAAATGTCTAAATGTGCGATCTTTAGCTAAGGACGTGGGATCCGTCACTGCCTCCTCTCTCTGTTGCGAGCTATTTCCCTTGCCATCTCCCTCATTTCCTCGGGGGATGGTGGCCGTGGCCCTTCAGGCGGATACACCACATATTCACGCTGCACAATATATGTCATACGACAAAATTAGAGAAGCGTTCAACCAAGTGCACGAGTTCACAGACCAACTTTGAATAAAATCTCAGCTGTTGCTACAAACAATGCAGATGATCATAAGGCTAAGCAAAGGTTGTTTCATCAAAGTAGAAAATTAAATTCATTTCCTACATTAACATAAACAGATAGCAATATTTCTTTTTACTCCTTTTCGTTTTTGTGCCTATCTTAATTGTGTACAAGCTAAGAGCTACGTTTATTTGCTCTTGAGATATATCCAAAATTATCTCTTCCACAGCAGTAGGATAAATTGAGAAACCAAAGTTAATGAAAAACTTCTACATTTTCAAATTAACAACTGAATTTTCCCACTTTTATACAATTCAGCCAGAAACTGAATCCTACTTTCCTACGCCTCAACGCAACGAGAGAACAAACATAGTTTAAATTAAATAGCAGAATTAAACCATCACAAACACAAAGGAAGCTCAAATTTACCAAAATTCAATTCAGGAAAAGCTAAATGAGCAAACGGAATTGGGAAAAAAAAAAAAAAAAAAAACACGAGAAAATGAAATGGATTCTTACATTTCCCATAACTTTCTGGAGATTCTTCGTATTGCTGGCGAAGAAGTACATCATCCCGATCGGAACGGCGACGTATACTGCAAATTTCGCAATCTCCAAAACCCCTTTCGATGTACCCAAAGACGACATTGATCTTTATTGCTTTCAGCTAAGCTTTTGCAGAGATAATTTGAGATTCAAATGGAATGTGAGAAATAATCAGCAGAAGAGAAGTAGAATCACTTGAAAAAGACAAGGATATGAATTGCTGCGATACGTGGAGTTTTGGGGGCTAAAACGAGTATATTAAAGGCTGGCCCATCAATTGCAATGAGAGATTTCAGAGCCCAAAATAAGAAATCTAATTGGGCCTGTAAAAATCCAACATATCAACACCAATTTTTTTGTCTTCTTTTTATTTATGCGTCACATCCCATTTAAAATTAAATGGTAATGCTTCCTTGATTTCAGGTGTTTCGAGTTCCTCCCGCCGGCCACCGCAGTGAGCTAGGGTTCCGGTGAAGAGATTGGGCGCAGTTATCGCAAACGGCATCGCATCCAAGGTTTATTGGAAATCCTCTTTTTTCAGTTTCTTTTTCTTGTTTTATCCAAAAGGCTTTTGTTATTCTCATTTTCTGATTGTGCGTTTTAAGTTCGATTACAAGCTTAGGGTTTCGGATATCTTTTGGTTTTTAGCTCTTTCGTTTCATACGAACTGAAATTTTTGAGTTAATTATACTTATTGCTGCGTGTTCATAATTATAGAATTGGATAGAGTGAAATCAAACTGATAAAAATGCCAAAAAAAAGGAAGTTATTTATTCCAATTTTTGTTATCTTGTGGTAGTTTAGCTTAAATTTTATTCATAAAATTGGGGGACTGATCCGTAATGATACCTCAATTTGAGCTATCAAGTTTGAGATTAAGGCATGCATTTTAGAGCACTTGAATTATTATACTACTAAATCTCATTTCAAAAGCAAAATGAGTTTATATCTCTTTGGTTTAATAGGATGAATGTGGAATCGAGAAAGTTGAGATTTTGTTGTTGTTGTTGTTGTTGTAGTTTTAGCAGTAATGGTGGAGGTAGTATGGTGGACGCTGCTGGGTGCAGCAGTTCCAGTTTTCGTTGCTGGTCAAGCTTTGAGAATCAAGACGAGGCACGCTGAGGAGCAACGGATCAAGAGTGCTCGAGGCAGGGAGAAGAGCGCGGACGACATTTTTGTGTGTGAGAGAGTTTGCACGTCGAAGAGAATGCTGAAGAAAGTAGGGGCATTCTCCAAGGATCCGATCCCAGATACATGCGTTACAGTATGTGGAGTCTCTGAACTCGATGCTTGTGCTGACGCCTGTGCTCGAACCGTCTGCGTTAACCAACACCAGGTACCCAATTGGAACGATGTTTGCCTCCGTAGATGTCAGAATGAATGTCTCAAGTTATCTGCTTCTCGCTCTTCATGACATATACTATAAGATGTTCTTGCTGTTGCTGTATCAGTTAGTGGCTAATGTTGCACAAACGGTATTGTTAATGTTTTACCATTTCATTGATTTCTATTGGAGTTATTTCGAAGTGAAACTTTTCATGACTGTTTCAACATGTTAGTTACTTCATTGATAGCATTTTGGTCGATTCAGTTCGATTTTGGTTGCGGTGCACTTAAACCCGACCAAACCAAACTTCGAATTTTCTGTTCGAAGAGTGAAGTTCGGTCGGCCCGTTTCTTCCTTTCACAGAATTTTAGTTTTTTCGATTTTCCAAATGACTGAATGCTCACCCCTACAGATGAGATCTCAGATACGGTAAATCCGTAATCCAACAAGAAAACCAAAAGTGAATACAGTTTTATTCAAAACAAATCCTCATTTATTAGCCCCCAAAAGTAACGAAGTTTATTCAACAAACAAACGACCACACCAAATAGAAAAAGAACAAACAGAGGGAGAGAGAAATATCTGAGAGTACAACACCGTAAAGCATGATTAAACATAGGCATCTGGGTTTTGAATGAGGAAAGCTTCAACAGCCTTGTACATTCCCAACACCCTATCTTTGCCAGCCTTCACTTCCTCTTCTTTCAGAGTGAAGTCCCCAGCAGTGTAGTACTTGCTCGTCACCTTTGAAATTGAGCCACCATCACCTGACTGCTCGAACTTCACCTCGTAGGTTATCTTCTCGAGCTTCTCCGCCAACGAATCTCCTTCCACTAACGAGTAGCTATAAGTTAGCGTCTTCTCATTCAGTTCATCCACACGGTATTTCACACACTTCAGAGGGCTACCTGCAAGGTTAATTGAACTATGCTTATTGCTTATTCCATTACTGTTATATACTAATAAAAACTATATATCCAATTCTTGATCAAAATGTGGAAAATATAACTAATTCTTGAACAAAATCGAAAGCACGAAACTCAGAAAGTACCTTCAGCAAAGTTGATCTGCTTGATGCTCCCAGCGCCTCCATCGCCTTGGGTGATCTCTATGCTTTTGATGGCCTGTGGGAGGAGTTTTGGGATCAAGTTGTGAGAATCGACAATCGAGGCCTTGAAGATCCTTGATGGGGCAATCGGGGAGGTATATTCATCACTAAATGTGGTTACACCCATGATTTTTCTTTTATGATCTGAAGGAATAAGAAAAAATGGTATGTTTCAAGAATTACTTTTATGGCTTGTTAAAGAATGAGTGTGTGACTGTGTGAGGAAGAAGAGGAAGAAAGTAGGGCAATTTATATGGGAAGTTTTTGGTTATTGAGGTGATTCCAGATTGTGTCATTACACGGCAGACGGCCAAAATTATACCATAAATCATCCATTACAAAGCTAAAGAAATGTTTTTTATTCAATTTAGAGTCCTAAATTAGAAACATTTTAGGACAAAAAAGAGCATATCTTAAGCTTTCATCAATTTAAACTCAAATCCAAGAATGTTTTTTAGAGTCCCAATTTACAGCCAATCTGAAAATTAGAATAACATGTTAGGACAAAAAAAGCATGAAGCTTAAGGTTTGATCATTTAAAATTTCAAATGCAAGATTTAGAAAGAGAAAAAAAAAAAAGTATCTTCATTTCATAAAAAATTCCAATGTAGAACAAACGAGAAAATAGATATATACCTGAAAATGCTTCATTACTTGTATCTCAAGACAACCGCAGTCTAAACTTCATCATCGGTATCATCATCATCGTCATCGTCATCATCCATCTTCACGACGGAGGAAAGAGTTGCAGTCCACAACTGCAGACCAGACACAGTGTTCGTCTTCCTCATCTGCTCAAGCTTGTCGACTGCACTCTTAGGAATCCCGCATTTTATGAGAATGGTACCGAGCAACTTGAATATGGTGTCATCAGGTACGATATGACACTCGAGCATCTCACGAAATGTGGCAACTGCTTCTTTATATCTCCCATCAGATGCATAGAATCCAAGCACAAGATTGTAAGTAAGCAGTTCGGTCATAAGCCCTAATTCTCTCATCTTTTTAGCAATCCAAAAAGCTTCCGCAGATCTCCCATTCCTCTTGTACATGGACAACATCATAGCATGTGTGAACTCGTTCGCCTCTCCATTTTGCTTCAATCTCTCAAAAACCTCCTCCGCTTCTGCTACCATCAAACGCTCACTGTAAAGATCAATCATGCAGTTCGAGGAGTAAACATCAAGACCCGCCTCCAACGACTGGAGTATCCTGCATGCTTCCTCCGCTTCTTTCAAGTACCCCACCTTTGTGTAGAGCTTGATCAACGACTTGCATACGACGGGATTCATCGACAATCCTAGGTTTCTCATGGTGCTAACGTAGGATGTTGCTTCGTCTACACTCCCAGCATCCGCGAAAGCATTTATAAGGACTCCATAGACCATTATGTCAGGCTTCACGTCGTGAGAGATCATCTCCTCGTATATCTCGACTGCCTTGTCTATACGACCTAATTTAGCATAGCTAGACATGACTGCACAATATGGGACACAATCAATCACCAAACCAGCCTCCTGCATCTTCCTAAGATAGATAATTGCGCTGTCTGGTAAATCCGCGCTAGCAAGCATTTGTACAAGAGAATTATAGCCACAATTATCGGGAATCAAACCACGTTCCTCCATGCTATCAAATAAGGAGCAAGCCTGCTCGAATTTCTTGCTGATACCGTACGCTTTGATCATCACGTTAAACTCAAGAACAGTCAGTTTCTGAACTTGCAAGCAACAATTAAACACTTTCTCAGCTTCTAAAACATACCCTCTCTCACCATAAGCATCAATGTTAGCAGAATAGCACTCAGAAGTCATACTCCCTCCACGGTGGAATCTCTGAAACCATGACCACGACTCTTCCAGCAAGCCAGCTTCTATATACATTCTTGTCAAAGAAGATTGAGTAAACTCATCAATCTTCAATCCCCTCTCATCCATCTCCGAAACGAGCTCCTCTGCCTCAACAACCATATGCCTAATTGCGTAGGCATACAGTAAAGTTCGATAACTGACAGCATCAGGCTCAAGAGAAGCTGCTTTCATCTTCTTCCAATATTTTGCAGCTAACTCTATATCATCGTGCTTAGCAAGAACCGATATCACAATGTTGTATGTTCGTGTATCGGGACAGCATTTAGCACTCTCCATTCTTTCCATAAGGGAAGCAACTTCATCAAGCTGGCCATTGTTACCATACATATGAATCATAGTGTTAAAAGTCACTGTGTTTGGAGATATACCTTTCTTCACCATCTCCTCGAATGCCTTGCTTGCTTCATTGATTTTTCCTGCTTTTCCATATGTATCAATCAAAGTATTGTAAGTATAAGAACTTACACAAACATTTCTTCCTAAAGAATCAACATTAGCAACCGTTTTGCTCTTCCATACACCACTTGTACTACGCCCCTCCAACGTAGTGCTACTACTACGCGTCCACTTCTTGAAGAACTCCTCAGCAGCCATGAAATCCCCTGCTTTCTTATACATCTGAACTACAATCCCCATAGTAACCTCATCCGGCTCCATCTTACGCGCGTTCATCATCTCCAACCACTTCATCGCCTCGTCCCTACACCCTCCTTTGCTATACACATCAATCAGAGTTCCATAGGTGGAGTTTATCGGCTCAACCCCCTTCCTCGCCATCTCATCCCACAGCCTCTCGACCTCACTCCATTGGCGTGATTTCCCAAGAACTCGAAGCATTATGTTGTAGTGAATAACATTCACTTCGTAGCAGCCTTTCCTCTTGAACCACTCGAAAATCTCCATTGCCCTCTCCCATCTCAGCTGCTCCTTCAATAATATGCTCCTTTCTTTATTAGTTAGCGTTGTTTCCCACTGCTTCAGTGCCTCGTCCACGTCGCTTATCTTCTCCAAAGCTTCTAACATGGCGGGAATGCTACCTCCGTACCTCCCCCATTTCGTCGAACACTTGGTCTGCATCTCTTTAACCACATCTTCCCGCCTTATTCCTTCCCTATTTTTACTGTAATTGCCTCCATTTAGGCTTGCTTTACCCCCATAATCATCTGGTTTCACCTTTGCTCTCCTATAGACCCTATTTCTCCCACCTCCCGCCACCGAGTTACGAGCAGGCAATCCCTCCGCCACACAATTAACTCCATTTTTAGGCATCGAAATAACATTAATGCTCCCATTTTTCTCAACCTTACCATCTGAATTGTCCAAAATCTCGCCTTTTTTCTCAGGAACACCATTTTTGCCATTACATACGCCACCTTGAGCATCAAAACCACCCCCCAAATCGATGTTTTTCTCGATTATTCCACCAGGGCCTTTGAAAGATCCGTTTTTCTTGAACAAACGGCCGCCAGCCGGGCTCTCGAGAACTTGCTGCTTCTGCTTGTGTTTGATTGTGTCGTTGGATTTGTGGGGTGGTGGAGTGACTGAAGTTCCATTATTTGGAGGCGTGGTTTTTGCGGAACTAAATATGCGCAGTCGCAGACAACTGGTGTCTGAATGATGAAACTGTACAAACATTTTTGCAGGATTAAGGTGAAACAAGAGAAATTCTTGAAATACGGCAATATACAAACGGATGAAGCAAAAGAGCAGAAGCACTCACTCCTTAGTAAACAAAAGAAAACAAAAAGCTTTCTTGTTTATTTTATCTATCCTGATATCTAGCCGTCTTAGCTCAGCCGGTAGAGCGCGTGGCTTTTAACCACGTGGTCGTGGGTTCGATTCCCACAGACGGCGAGTTTTGGAAACAAAACGGTTTACTTTGAATAATTTACAATTTTACACGCTTTTTCTGAAAATATTTGGTATAATAGTGTTAAAAAAGATAATTAAAGTTAATTATCACTTGTTTTATTCGAATTTGTAACTAAATAGTTAAATAGTTTTTCAATTTTTTAATAATTAATATAATTAGTATTTTGTCTATACCTGTTTATGTTATTTTAATCTTTAAATTTAATTAATATTTTGAATTTTTAAAAAATTTAAAAGAATATTTAGTTACGAACATGTCACCGTCGTCCGGACAACTGTTGTCCAAATATTAATACTCTTTGTAATTTATACATTTGTAGAACATTTGCATTTCATACATTTTACAATATCATGCAACAATGTTTTTTTTGTTACAACTACAACTTATTCACTCTTTACCATTAAAGTATATCCAATATGTAACGTGTTGTACGAATATAATTTGATATAACTTGAAATTATAGGGTTACAATTGTAAAAAAGTCGAGAAATGTTTATCCGAAATTGCAGTCTACACATTTTGTATAACTGCAACAATATTACTTTTATTAACTTTTTGCAATTACAACCTCCTCAAATTTTAAATAAGAGTTTATCCGATATGTATCAATATTTAGTCAACTCTGCAATTCACTGTAAACCATTGTAAGAATATTATTTTTTGAAAACTTTGCAACTACTACATTCTCAAAAAAAAAAAAAATTAAAGTTTTTGCAATATGTAGCTAGAACGACTTAGTTTATTGCTTAAAAATAAAGATGTTGAAATTGTAAAACATAAACTATTTTGTTATAATTTCAATGTTTTAACAAATTAATGGGAATAACTAAGCTACTTTAATTATTGAAATTGAAATTATGATAACATTTTTGAGATTATGATAAGCTATTCGATTAGTGGAAGGAGGATATATTCGATAATCTTTTGGTTGTGTTTAGCAAACATCCCTCCATACATTTCACTTAACGAACTATAAGACGAATATTGACAGACTCATTTAATAAATGAGATTCTTTATAGTCTATACGAGCTTGAATCAGCTTGTATTGAATGTCGAGAACAAAATAATTTAGAAATAACTCGATTTATACATCTATCCCTATGCACATTTATAGATGGAGGAGAGAGGAAAAGTTGTAATTTTTTTTTTATAGATCATCAATCTTTATCTTTATAAATTATAATAGCAAGCCTGAGCTGTTATTATTAGAAACTTTTATTTTCAGTTTTTTATTTAATATTCTATTTTGAGAATTAATTTTTTTTTAATATTATATCATAATTATTCATATAAATCAACCAATTACTTTTTACTGTTACAAAGCATTAAAAAAATTTAATGAGCCAATTAAATTCAGCCGTTACAAAAGCAATAGTCATGTTAATCAAGTCATGATTTCTCCATTTTCATATCCGATTTACAGTTCATCTCCCACATCTCACCAGTCAATTGGGGAATTTGATTGTTTTGCACATTTATTGGAAATTTGCCAATTATTTATATAATATAAATAATCTAATATTCTGATTCAACCATAAAACCATGCACATAAATTAATCTATATCTATATATATATTAAAGCAAAATCAAAATCTACAATTTTTTTTCCCGCCTAAAAGCCTCTTCACCTTCAATAATATTTAATATTTTATCTTTTGCAAAAGTTTTGTTGAAGTCGGTGAACAATTAATGCATTTCACTGAAAATCGTTTCAGATTTCAAACGCATGCTTTCTACCTTCAATAAAGTTTAAATTTTAAAACAACAAAATCATTTTCAATTTTGAGATTAGAGCTGCATTTCAAATTCAATCTCAGATTATAGAGATATTGCTAATTCTTTATTATCTATATATACCAACCAACTTCAGTATTTTTCTTTGAGCGTCTGCTCATATTACTCATCTTCTTATTATATCTTCCGAGCAGATTCTAAATAATACTAGCAAAGTATAATAACTGAGAAGTCATCATGGATCTTCAAATTTTATTCGAATTCTCTACTTGATGTGTGATGTCCCAGCAATAAGAAGAATGCACTCATGAAAAACATCAAGAGAAAGAAAATGGAGTGTAGTGAGAGCTCTCTAAAGATTACCGACTGTTGAAAGAGAGTGAGTCGCCCTCGAAATTTCGTATTAATCCTTCGATTGTCATCAATAGCCGTGTGAGAACTCAACGTACAGCAGATGCTTGATTTGATATCAAGACGAAGACTTACAGTCAATAGAAAAAAGGTGGTGGAAGAGAATTAGAGTGGTGAAGAAGAAGACCGGCGGCGGCGCTGTTAATGATTTAGGTCTTATAAAACTTCTTTTTTTAATTTTATAATCAACTTACTAAAGTATGGGCCGTGGATTTATTTTTAAGGGCCCGATATTTTAGTTTATGTTCTCATAAATGTTCTTCATTTGTAATTTGGATATTTATTAATCAATTTAACTTATTCTTATAAATGTTCTTCATTTTAACAAAGTAAAAAGTATAGTATTTTTATATCTCATATTAATTTCATATATTAGTTATATATATAGTTATATCTGAGCACATCAACATGAATAATGCTATCTATTTATGGCTTTTATTTGCAATGATATTGATTTCCTTTTAGTGCATGTATAAATTTTAATTGTTTGATAACTTATTTGATAAATGTTGAAACATATTTGTATAAAATTTGAAGTTTTAATATAAAATTTTAAAAAAAAATTACAGTTTTTCGTTTTTTGTTTGTTTGTTTGTTTTTTTTTTTTTTTTTTTTTTAAGTTTGTTGTTTAGTTTCTGATAGACTTTCTATGCTTGCTTTTATACTATTGTTATATTAATAGCAAGGGCAGTTTTTATTTTTACGTTATACATATATACATGTAACACAAGACCCAATTATTTATTAATTATATTACTCTACGTAATTTGAAGATATGATCAGGGACTGGTTTTAGGATTCCAATAGTGACTGAATAATATTACATTTATGTATTTAGTTTCGAATTTGGACAGGTGAAATTACTATTATACTATATGAAAATGTGGGGAAAATAAATAAATTCAACCTATATATAGCTTAAAAGGAAATTGTTCGGGGGACGTTTGGTGTCCCTCAACCACTGGATCCACCCCTAAATATGCACGGGAGGAAATGCTAGTTACGTAAATAGCAGTACAAGTTAATTACTCTTAACTGTATACGTATAATATAATTACTACATGATGTTTTAATATGTTCCCAATAGTGAAATCATGGCGTTGCTTATAATAAATTTAGTGTATAGTGTGAGAAAAAATTTTATACCCACCTCTAAATGTGTAAAATAAAAAATGCACACTCATTTTTATTTCAATGAATTTTACCCATTTATACAGTAAGTGTCACTTCTCGGCTGACACACTGTAAAGATGTTTGGGCTGACGTGACTTTTTTTTATGTTTTATTTTTTTTTTGTGTTTTTAAGTGTGTCTTTTGACCTTCACGCAAAATTAAAAGTGTCATTTGACCGGCCCAAACTTTTAGGTTAGAATTGATAACATAACCCATACTTCTCCTCCCCAACGTTTGCAACAGTAAATAAAGATGGCAAATTAACCCCCACCTCACATTACATATCTTGCTCATCATCTCATCTCGTTCTTCTTCCTTCTTTCCTCTTCCCACACCTATTCATCCTGCTCCATACATTGCTAGAAGAAAATATTTTGCAAAAACCATGGCAAATTACGGAGAGGTTAGTTTTATAAATACTATTACTTTATATGAATTCCATTATTTTAAATTCATGCTTTCGATTTTTAATGTGATATTTCATTTGTTATTGGTATTAATTTTTCTGGTTCTATTTATTTAAATCCCGCTCGAGTAACTCCAACTTATACTATATCCCGCTGAAACTCGCTCGAGTGGGATGTTACTTCGTCGAGCAGGAAGTTGATAATAATCGAAATTAAGTAGTTTGAACTTTATTGGTAATATATCTCGCTCAATAAATGTTTAGAAAAAGCAAATCCCGCTCAAGCGGGATATTGCCCAAGAGAGCGGGAATTAGTTTAATTTGCTATTTTATTACTATTAATTGTGTATTACTTACCCTAGTTTATTAAATTGGTTCGTGGATTTACCGTACGCTTGGTCATTAATTATTACTAGTAATTACTTGTTTTTCCGAACGTTGAAATTTTTTTTTTCTGTGGAATTTGGTCATAATTTATAATTTAATTCATACGTTTATGTAATTGAATATCCTGCTCGGTAAATCTAATTTGTCCCAAATCACGCTCAAGCGGGATATAGGTTAACCGAGCGGGGTTATGTTTTTTCACAAACTTAATTTATTTGTATGCTTTTCACAAACGGCATGCAGATTAGTTTGGCGGACCTCTTGGATCGATTTTGCCAGAGGCGTGTGACAGATCAAAGTGGGCTGCTATACCTGAAGGTCGCGCACGTGTTAGTGTTGTATATGTTGTTGATTGGTGTATAATCGAAGAAGTATGTTGCGGATTGGGTGTGGAAGTTGGTGGACGATCTGGAAGCATTTTCTCGGTTTCCTTGGGACGTCCACACCTATTTGAATCTAAAGCACTATGTGGACAATATCAAGCGCACGCCCAAGTACCACTTCTACGGTGCAGCCTGGGCTTTCCACGTTTGGTTGCTGAAGGTGCTGCCAGACTTAGCAGCTAAAGTTGCGGTCATTGACAACCCGGATGCACGGCCCAGATGCATCAGATGGAAGTTCAAGAGTAGAAGTGGAATAGACCTCGAGCCATTATTTTCTTTGCAAGTATATTATATTTTTTTGATTGAATGTATTTTCTGAATTGTTTTAGTAATTGTATTTGTGTTATAAAACTTTTTGTATTGTAGGTTGGTCGATTCAACTCTTTCGGACCGGATGATGCTGAATTGCAAAGCTTCTATTTCCAATCCACTCAGTTTCTAAATGCACTAGCAGTGGACTATCCAGTGCTGCACAATCCGTTATGTGAAGGTGAACAATTCCCCGTTAGGCACGCGAGCCCATAGTACGTGATGATGAAGCTGCTGATGAGAGACCTCCTGCAAGGAGAGAACTGAGACAACGAGGTGGACAGAGCCAGTATGTTACCTACGAACATGTAGAGACAGAGGTAGACGCAGAGGGAGAGGCAGATGCAGAGGCAGAGCCGTCACCTGAGTACTGAGAGCCACCCCGCCACCGTCATGCTGGATTCGATTAGAGATTTATAGGATTTTGATATACTTTGCTCCAAGCTTCTCGTGTGTAGTACCACTGAACATAATTGTATATTTGGTCACCATTTTTCCTACAATTTAACATTCAAAATATAAATATAAAAATATAAGTATTTTCATATAAAGGAAGATGAATAAAGTGTCAAGTGTACTTAAGTTATTGCAGCAATGACATAAGAACAAGGGAGTCCATCAGCTTGAAATTCACAGCAAGTGCATGTCTTCATGTTGAGGTCCACTTGGAACGATCTTTTAACATCACGAACATTGAAGATCTACCTCATGGCCCGTGTCGCACTATACATCAAACCTTTATTCATTTCTGCAGTCAGTTTTGCTGCCGTCTCACCAGTCAGTACAGTGTCATCGCCGTGAGCTTCCTCTCGTCTCTCTACGAACCACTCGTCGATGACATGTCTGATTACATCAAGCATTGAGCATATTGGAAGACGTCGTGCCCAGTCCAACCGCCCATTCCAATTCTCTGCTGCATTTGATGTCAGCTGACTGTAACGCGGCAAAGGACAGTGAACTCGAGACCATTTCTTGCGGCCTACACCGATCAATTTTTGGTAAGCAGATTCGCTCTCTCGGCAGATGATGTTCATTGCTTTATCAAAAACCGCTCGGTGATATACAAATATAGCTTTTTTATAATAAGTGGTAACTGTTTTTCCGTAACGGTTAATCTTCTGCAGCAAGTGATAGTAGCATAAACCATGAATTGCATTCGAAAAAACCTCCTTGACAGCGTTATCTATCGAGGGATGGGCATCAGATACAATTAATGTATCATTTAATTCTCCATATGCAATTCTAAATCGGCTGAGGAACCCATTCCAAGAGATATCATTCTTGATAGGGCCAACATCAATCACTAGAGGAAAGGTATGCTCGTTGGCATCCTTAGTGATAGCGACAAACAAGATACCTCTATTCTTGCCTTTCAGATGAGTGTCATCAATTGCAATCATAGGTCTCACATTCAGTGGATAAGCAAGCCTACAAGCACCGAAAGCTACAAACAAGTGTTCGAACTTTCCATCAATCCCAACTCGCAAATCAGTAATTGTGTCTGGATTCCATTCCATTAGCATGTGAAGATAGCATGGCAACATTCGGAAGGAATCAACATATCCCCCGTATATACTTTATATTGTTGCATGTCGTGCTCGCATGGCCAAATCATAACGAATGGTGAACCTAAATTTGCCTTGCACTTCTTCCATAATGACCTTTGGCTCTATTATTTTACACTACCTTCGTATTTTTCGAGCAACGTAGGCTCCAATCACATTCATGTGAATTTTTCTACGAGCAACACGTCCTATTTGACGTGTGCATGCGTGATTGCCTGTAAACTTGGTAATTCTCCAAGCTTCTGATCTGCCACTTGATGATGCTTTGAGCTCAAACGGACAAGATTCCATACGCTTGCATATCCATTTTAGACGTTTTTTATCAGAGCCATCACATTTGTATTCTACTCCAATCTCCATGTGCCACAAGCCTGCTGCAATATTTAGAGCTGTTTTACTTTCAAAAACAGAGCCAACGGATAAATCACCATCTCCTAGCGGGTCGTTTTCACGTACAATGATTGAATTGGGTCGTTTTCACGTACAATGATTGAATTCGTTGCATTCACGGGAATCACTGGAACTAACCAACTGCCTAGATCAACGGCTTCATCATCTTCTTCGCCGCGAATCCATGCTTCGCGCTTCAACATAGCCGATTCTATCATTGTGTCCTCTAGCATCTCTTCCGACGCATCACTGTTAGTTTCCAGCTCATAATTTTCGTCCTGAGCACCATGTGCCTCTTGATCATCATCATCACCATTTGCCTCTTCATCATTGTCAGAACCATCTGCTGTCTCTAGAACTTGAGTCGACGTGGATCCGAAATAATGTGTGGATGTCGATGCATAATTACCCCCAGCGGGGTATACATCATCAGTAAAAGTAGAGGACAACATCTGTCTTTGGATACAATCCATTTCTTCATAATAATCACCACCAAACTCAGGCACGTATATGTTCGTGTATTGGTGAGTCGCGTACACAGTTGCTTCTGGCTGCGAAGCGCACAACTGATAAAAATCACCATCGGTGCTTAATGAGCACTTTATAGTGCGTCATCTCGGAGACTTTGACAGATAATGCAACTCGTACTGTGTGCTGAAGGAATTTACGCTCAATTGACAATCGATGTTGTACCTCAGGCCGTGGAGATTTCTTTCGACGAAACGAATTCATATCTCCCCGAGTACGTACAACCGGACCATATTCCTCCGTATTTGATAATGAAGTAGTGATCCATCTACACAGAAGTATAAACATATAATAATTAATAATAATAACTCAAAAATAACAAATCCCACTCGCCAACCTCATCAATTTCTCGCTCGAGCGAGATTAAGCTTCACGAGCAGGAAATTGCATGGTTCGAGCGGAAAATGACAACATTCGAATCGAAGTCTATAATTTTTTAAGTCCTAATATACAAAATCCCTCTTGGCAAACATAAATCCCGCTCGAGTGGGAAATTAAAAAACGAGCGGAAAATAGCTATGCTTGTACGGGAAAGTTTAAAGATAACTTTATAGAATTTTTCTTAGTTTATATTTGGAATAATAACACTTGCCTCGGAATTTCACTAACTAGAGCGTGGAATAGTTAATACCCATATTTGGAAATAATAAATTTCAATATTCGGAATAAAATCTATTCTTAAAATGTAATCTATACGTCATTCATATAAATTTCAATGTTTCGAATACTAAAGAGTCTTTTTCTAATTTATTACGTACAATAAAAATTATGCAGACAAGAGAGGAAAATTACAAGGTTGGAAAAATACCTTATATGATGTTCTTGTCAAAGATTGTTGCCCACTTTCGAATGTGATGATTTCAAAGGTTGTTCTTCAGGGTGTGTAAAAGAGAGTTGTGAATGGTGAAATATATAGAGTTGTGAATGGTAAACTGATTTTTTTCTGCATTCACGTGAAAAATGTACATTTTTTATGTAGTGAAGTTATTTCTACATGCATAAATCAGCTTTACTTATGTCTCATGTCTGCATAAGTAAATAATTCATGTCATGCACCAATCAGTCATCATTCTGCACATTGACCAACTTTTCTGCTATGTCCCGCTCGCCAACTGGCAAATCCCATTCACCACATGTCAAATCCCGCTCGAGCGGAATTTGACACGTGGTGAGCGGGATTTGCTTCTATCCGAGCGGGATCAACATTTAAGTTGGTTTAATGCCTATTTATAATTTTTCAACTGAATTTAGTACACTACTTAATCCTTATGTATTTCATATAAAATACTCCCTCTGTCCCACGAAAGATGAGTCACTTTCCTTTTTGGGTTGTCCCATGAAAGATGAGCCCTTTCTGTTTTGAGAAATAATTAATTGCATTCACACTGCTTTTACATTCTTTATTATTTATTCATACTACTTTTACATTCTTTATTAATAAAATACTCCACTAAATACATCCACTACTATTTCTTCTTAGTCTCCTTGCCCAAACCAGATGGCTCATCTTTGGTAGGACAGAAGGAGTATTTAAATTACATAATTATTGGCTAATGATTGTCAAATAATCACAAAATTAACCCTAAATGATTGTTGACTACACGCACAACCAAACTTGGCATCCCCTTTATATCACATTTCTTACACATGTGTAAGAGATGTGATATAAAGGAGATGATATGATGACATATTATATTACAAATATTCAAAAGTGTATATTTTTCATTATTTTCAAAAGCAGTGTGTATTTTTTATTTTGGCAATTCGAAAGTGTGCATTTTTATGGATGTTCACTTATATATTTATATCAACTAATATCAAAAGCTCTATTCAGTTAATACTTCGAATTGTCTGATTAGCATATTAATTGAAATGATCACACATTGTGTATAGATAATAGACTATCATTTTCATTTTTTTTTATTTTTATTTTTTATCAAGTATGAATGGTATATCATAATTGAACTTAAATACAATTTCAATCAACCAATTAAAAGCGACAGTTACAAAGACAAAAATCATGTCAATAAATAATTTTTTTTCCTAATATTATTACTAATATTGTATGCATATATTTGAGAGTTCAGATGAACTAAAAGCACACACTTTTCAACTATTTTTTTTCTTTCATTTCATATGATCCCTCTAAATAATGCACTATTGATATGAATGAGTTCATTGCCTAAAGAGCATAAATTGGCTTTAAGATTTTGCGTTTAATTTGGATAGAGAAGGATTTGTCACAGTGAAGTATGACATTGCGGCAAAGGTCGGAGAATCTAAACAATGATCGGCACAGTTCGCGAAGAACTTTTGTGCAATAACTTTGATACTAGAGGCTAACATCTCCAGATGAAGATGCTGATATTGTTGTAATTGATTTAGCAAATAATAACTACACAACCTCAAAAAATATGGAAATTTATATTGTAATTATATATATGAGGCACTCTCCTGTACGGCAGGATCCATGCGACCGAATCCGGGTCGAGTTGACCCGATCAACCCGAGTTGACCCGTTGACCGGTCATTTTTTTTTAATTTCAGTTTTTTTTCGGCTCCGATTACTAATATATGGATAATCGGCGAGCAATAATTTGGACTTTTTCGGCTCGTTCCGAGGCCTTCGGCTCCCCTCGCTCGAATCTTGACCAAAGAAGAAGCGGCAAATAAAAAAACAAAACGGCAAACAAAAAAACGAAGAGGCAAAAAAAAAAGTAGATTTTTAAAAAAAAATTGAAATAAAAGTTGAAAATAAAAAAAAATAGAAAAAATGAAATTAAAAAAAAATCGGAAAAAGAAACCTGAGCGCGTGCACCCCACGCGCAGTCGCATGGGGTGCGCGACCGATCTTATACAAGTATTTGCGTGTATATATATATATATATTAAATTGTTCATCAGTTTCTATAAAAATAAGCCGTTCTTGCTCAAAGTTAATGTGTGTTTGTGTATTTGTGCATATTATATTGACTAACTATGCCACCTCAAGAAAATTGATTAATACAAATGAATACAAAATTAAGGGGGTGTATTCAAGAAGGAATTTGGTGGAAAAAATTTTATGGACGAAATTAAGAATTCCCCAATTCTGTAAGGGTATTGGGTGGAATTCAAGTGGAATTCGCGAGGAATTGAAGAATTGAATTCCACGAAGCCAGCGACCACGGGGACGCAGCGTCCGCTGGGATTAAAAATTTCCAAATTAGATAACTCCCCCATCGAGCCCTAATTGCTCACTATCATCCCTCCATCTCCGCCCCCATCGCAATCATCCCTCCCACAGTCCCACTCCCGATTTTTCTCCCCCGCCGGCTCCGCCCCACCCCTCCTATTAATGTAAATATTGTGTTTTCATTAACTCAACTCAACCGTGTACCTTACAATATATACAAGAGAAAGAAGTCTTCCCTAATCTATACAAGGAAAGAATAAATTAATGGAATAATACAATCCTAAATAATAGGCTGAGAATCTGAAATTGATTCTACTCTATCATCCCCCCTCAAGCAAGACGTGGGATGAGGTCCAACACGTAGCTTGTCACGAAAAAATTCAAAGAGTGGACGATGGAGAGCTTTTGTGAAGATATCCGCAACCTGTAACTTAGACGAGATAAACTGTGTATCTAAGTGTCCCTTGGAAACGAGCTCTCGAACAAAGCGGTAGTCAATATCAATGTGCTTAGCTCGCTTATGAGAACTTGGATTTTGACTTAAGAAGACAGCACTATTGTTGTCCGAATAAAGGATCGGGCAAAAAGGTAGTTTGACTTGCAGCTCACGAAGGAGATGAAGTATACACACAATTTCAGAAGATGCATTTGCGAGAGCTCGATACTCAGATTCACAACTAGAACGAGAGACTGTCGGTTGTTTCTTAGCGCTCCAAGAAACTAGATTGCCGCCAAGATAAATAGAAAAACCATAGGTAGATCGTCTAGTTTCAACACAACGAGCCCAATCAGCATCCGAATATGCAACTAAAGAAAATGAAGAGCTGCGAGTAAAAGATAAGCCAAATGACGGAGTGCTTTTCACGTATCGTAAGATTCGTTTTACTGCTTGAAAATGAGTAATAGTAGGATGCTGAAGATGTTGACTAACAAGATTCACAGCAAATGATAAATCGGGGCGTGTAACTGTGAGGTATTGTAATGATCCAACCAATGATCGATATAAAGTAGGATCCTTAAATAACTCGCCATCGGAAGGAAGTTGACAACCCGCAACCAAGGGTGTAGAAACAGGTTTTGAATCTTCAAGACCTGCTCGTTGAAGAATATCACGAGCATACTTGGACTGATTTAGAAAGATGCCCGAAGAAGTATAAGTGACCTCAAGACCCAAAAAATAATTTAGCTTACTCTTTATGAAGACGACTGATGAAAGATTGCAAGTCATCAGAAGAGTTTCCTGTTAGAATTAAGTCATCAACATAGACTAAGAGATATAAAATAGATGACCCATGAATATAGATGAATAGGAGGGATCAGAACGGCTGCAGATAAACCCAAAGCTTAGAAGAAAATCACTGAGTCGTTGATACCATGCAAGAGGAGCCTGCTTTAGACCATATAGCGCTTTGTTAAAGCGCAATACATGATTTGGGAATTGAGGATCTATAAATCCAGGGGGCTGTTCCATGTACACGGGCTTGGATAAAACACCATTAAGAAAAGCGTTTTGGACGTCCAACTTATGAAGAGGCCAATTATTTGAGACAGCAATAGCTAGCACAATTCGAACTGTAGAAACCCGAACTACAGGGCTAAAAGTATGGGAATAATCAAAACCCGGGAGTTGAGTAAAGCCTTGTGCAACAAGTCGAGCTTTATGGCGATTAATTGAGCCATCCGCCTTGAATTTGATTCGGAAAACCCATTTAGAACCCACGACATTTTCATCCACAGGACGAGGAACAAGTTCCCAACCATTTTTGGAACATATAGCAGCAAGCTCTTTTTTCATAGCTTCAACCCATTCTGCTCTTTTTAAAGCAGATTTGATTCCACGGGGTGCAGTGACAGTAATGAGAGCATTAAACAAGCGAGTACATGCATAATTTGGCAAATACTTTGGCTTAAAAATACCTGACCTCGAGCGGGTCTGCATCGGATGAGTGGAAGCTGTTCTTGATGGCTGAACAGGTTCTGGACTGAACTCAACTTGTGAATCGGGCTCGAAAAGCGGCTCATGAGCAAGTTGGTCATGGTTAGTTGGCTCGTCCAGGTTGGCTGAAGCCTGTGATGTCGAGCCATGAGAAAGATGAGAGTTATCGTCACACAATTTGCATGGACTTGGTGGAAAATCCGCAACAGGAGCAACATCACGGTGATTCGATGGACCAACCAATCGTGTCGGTTCAGAAAATTCCGAGACAGGTATCGAGTGAGAATTTGACCTGTTTGGAGATGTAGAGAACGAAAAAAATAACTCATCAAATTTAGCATGACGAGAAACATAAACGCGGGAAGTTATAGGATCGTAGCAACGAAACCCTTTGTGTGAGCTGCTATAACCCAAAAAAATACAAGCTTTGCTTCTAGGCTCAAACTTATTTGCAGTGTAGTCTCTGGGACATGGATAGACCCTACATCTAAAAGGATGAAAGTTTTCAAAGTTCGGAGCAGCAGAAAACAATAATTCAAATGGTGATTTTCCATCGAGCACTTTAGAGGGCAAACGATTTATAACATATACAGCACTACTGAATGCTTCAACCCAAAATTTCATAGGAGCGTGAGAATGAAATAGCATTGCAAGACCAGTTTCAGTAACGTGTCTATGTTTACGTTCCACTCGTCCATTTTGAGCAGGTGTATATGGACAAGAAAGAATGTGGCGAATGCCTTATTCTTGAAAGAATACCTGCACCTTAGTACTAGTAAACTCTGTGCCTCCATCACTATGGAAGATTTTAATACGCTTAGAAAATTGATTCTCAACAAAGGCATTAAACTGAAGTAAGACGTCGTAAAAATCAGATTTTTGTCGTAAAGGGTAAAGCCACGTAAATCTGGAATAATCATCCACAAAAATAGCATAAAACCGAAAACCAGAAGTAGAAGTAAAGGGGGCAGGCCCCCATAAATCACAATGAACGATGTCTAAAACAGAAGACGACTGCTTGTCATCCAAAACAAAGGGTAAACGCTTACTTTTAGCTTTCTCACAAGAGTCACAAATCACAGGTTTAGGTAGCAAAGCACTAACAGATATGCTCCCATTTTTATGTAAAAAAGAAATTACATCAAAAGAAACATGGCCAAGCCTAGAATGCCATAATTCGAATGATGCTTTAGGCGTACGAGCTGCAACCAAAGCCAACTGAGTATCATCCATTTTGTAAAGACCATGCTTAAGGCTTCCCCGAGCTAGTATTTTCCGATTGACCCGATGCTGAATCGAAAAATATTTATCAGTAAAAACCACATCAACGGGTAAATCTGCAGTCAATTTACTGACTGAAAGCAAGTTCTTAGTGAGTCCGGGAACAACCAATACGTCAGTCAATTTAATAGAAGTATTCAAACAAGTAGACCCAGTATGAGAGATAGATAATAAATCACCATTACCGACAACAACTGAATCCGAACCTGTGTAAGGCATGGAGGAATGCAGCTGCGTTGAAGTAGGAGTCATATGTGTCGATGCGCCCGTATCCAAGTACCAATCGGAAGCAGGAGGATCCGAGATATTACAAGCAGCAGAAAACGCCTCTGCAATGTTAGCCGTTGGAGTAGCAACACCACGATTAAAACGATCTGGACATGCATTGGCATAGTGGCCATTTGTTCTACAGATCTGACAATGAGGTTGGCGTTTCTGTCCAGTACCACGACCGCCCTTTTTCTGACCTGAACCACGACCACGAGACGACGAGTTAGATGAAAATCGGGAGTTAGTGTGCATGGTGAAAGCAGCTTGAGACGCAGTGTTTGGTTCAAGTGCTTGTTGAAACATGTCCCAGGCTTCAGCATTGTTGAGAAGATCAGGAAATGACGGCAATGGAGACATAGCCATTTGAGTTGCTGAGAAACTAGAGAAGGCCGAGCCAAGCCCTTTCATGAATAGATGAATTTTATCTGTTTTATCAACAAAGCATCCAATTGCAGATAACTGATCGCAAACGAGTTTGAAATCACGACCAAATTCAGCAACTGATCGATCGCCTTTCTTCATAGACTAAAGTTGACCTTTGAGACGGAGCTCTCGAGCCTTAGATTGATGGCTAAAGGTATGCTCTAGGGCGAGCCAAACGGCACGAGCAGTGGTGCATCCGACCACCACTGACATTGCTTCCTCGGTTAAAGAGGAAAATATGAGACTGACAAGTCTCTGATCATCAACACGCCAAGATTTGTATTCTGGATTTGGTGTTGATTTTCCATCCACTTCCACTTCAGGTGGTGGCGCTGGACGTGATCCATCAACTAGGCTAACAAGCCCTTGACCAATGAGAATAGGGTAAATTTGGCTTCGCCACAACAGGTAATTTGTCGATGATAGTTTAATAGTGAGCATATGGATTAAGGTAGCATATGGTAAGATGTCAGAAGAGGCAGTGGATGAGGGGTTTGAAGCGGCCATGGCGTGAGACCGATGAAGGTTGGCTGGAAAAAGGTGAAGAGCAGCCAAAAAAAAATAAAAAATTAAGTTAGGGTTTCAGTTGCTTAGGCTGATACCATATTAATGTAAATATTGTGTTTTCATTAACTCAACTCAACTGTGTACCTTACAATATATACAAGAGAAAGAAGTCTTCCCTAATCTATACAAGGAAAGAATAAATTAAGGGAATAATACAATCCTAAATAATAGGCTGAGAATCTGAAATTGATTCTACTCTATCACCTCCCACTCCTCCACCGTTAATCATCCTCCATCTCCGCTCCGCCCCATCGCAATCATCCTCCACCTTTTTTTTCCTCCACCATTATTTTCCTCCAAGAATTCTTCCTTCACTGTTACTTCTCCTCCGTCGACTTCCACACTACCGCCTGCCGCCACATTCCCTAACCGGTACATCGTCGTCGTCTGTCGCCTTTGTTCACAGCGCCGCTCAACCCCAGTGGTCGCGGCACTCCAGCAACCGCTGGATCTGAATTACAGTGAGCACATAGCCCCCCGGATGAAGAATCCAACTCCTCCAGAGGAAGCTCCCATCGATTACACTACAAGGTTAAACTGTCCATTTACTTTTATAAATAAAGATGAAGCTATTATCTGTCATAAGTTTCGACAACATTATGTTACGAACCCCCATTATCTAGATTGGGATTTGATTAGGGATCTTAAGCTTGAGGAAGACGTTACTAGATATTTGAAGGTGTTGGGGTTGGATCATTATGCAACAAATATTGACTATTGGGGTTATGATAAATTGTGTTATGAGTTCTTGACTTCTTTTGAGGATGGTGGGGATAAGAAGAACTCTAAGGTCAATTTTAGATTGAAGAACAAAAAGTATTCTATCACTTTGACAACGATGAAGCAATTTTTTGGTTTTCCAATAATCAAGGACAACCTAGCGAAACCTCGTGGATATAATGCTAATATTGATTGGGAGGGGTTGACTGGGTTTAATAATTGAAATTCTACGGGTATGTCTGCTGGGTATCTTTTGGATCCGGCATTGTCGATTGTGCATAAATTTATTGCTTATAACGTTTCTGGGAAGCTTGAGGCAAACAAGGTGAATACTACCGAAGTATATTTGTTGGCATGTGCCAAGAATGGCGTAAAAGTGGGTATTTCTGGATTCATTTGGAATGAAATGGCTCAGTGTCAAGTTCGTCCAACTTTCCATACCTCTTTCGCTCCGATCATCACTGGAATAGCTCAAAATATGGACTTTTGCAAGGAACAACGGGAACACAAGAAGGTTATGAATCGGTTGAGCCTTGTTGGGTCGAAGAAACTGAGCTAAAGGGAGGGCAAATCATACACGATCGATACACTCTATTTCCTCCGGCAAAAAAACGATGTGTCGAGCACAAGATCAACAAAGATCTTGCAAGTACTTTACGTGTTGATGAGCCAGGGCCAAGTAATCAAGGACAAGGAGATGATGATGAAGAAGAAGATGGTGGAGATGAAGAAGAAGAGGGTGGAGGTGGAGAAGAATGAGAGGGTGGATGTGGAGCTGGAGGCCACCAACAACCTCAAGGGATTGATTTTCAGTCCTTCGTTGCTCATTTCGACACTTCAATGGCTTCATTCCGATCAGATGTGCAATCACAATTCACATCATTTAGGCAAGATGTGCAAGCCGGATTCGCATTCCAAAATCAAAGGTTTGCGACATTTAGTACCGATGTCTACTCGAGATTTAACGCACAACATTCGCAAATGAAAGCATTGCAATCTCAATGGAATGCTTGGAGTGCCCACTACCCGTCACAACAACCACCACCAACCCCAAGAACCACCACAACAATCACCACCTTAGGTATATATTTGGTTTATGTTTGATTATGTTTGCAATTTGGTTATCAATTTGATTATGTTATGAATTTGTGTATATTTGCAATAGGTGGAAGTTGGATTGTATTTCATTATGTTTTTTATGATGGTATTGTGTAATGTTGTCGGATGTGCGGGGAGTGTGCTGAGTTGGAGCTGCAGAAGCAGGAGTCCCGCGGACGCTGGGCTCTTAGCAGACGCTGGGTGCGACTTCAGAGAGCTCATCCCGCCAAAGCTGGCTCCCCGTGGACGTTGGGCTTCACTTCAGAGAGCTCCTCCCCCCAACGCTGGATCCCCGCAGACGCTGCCTTATGTTATCTTATGTCATTTGCAATGAACCCTCATTTGTATTTTAATTTGAATTTGGATTACTTTATTTGATTTATGTTTGTAGGATTATCGTATTTGGTTTGTCGTTTATCTACGGATTATGGTATTTCATATCTCATTTTTTTTATATGAATTTTCAAAAGTCCAATGTCTCCAAAATAGAAAATATCTCATAATCAATCGTCAAAGTCTAATGTCTCCAAAATAGAAAATGCATAATCAATTGTCAACCTCATCATCTTCATTTTCATCACCATCATAAATCGGTCTACTATCCCACATTGCATTAGCGATATTCATTCACCATACATGTGCTTCCGCTCTTTGTTGTACTTGACTTTGAGCTTCTCCATCTTCCTCATTTTCATCTTCTTCTTCCACATGCGGTTCATCTTGAGCGTCTTCATTTTCTATCGGAAATTCATCGGATCGACACTCTCTTCGAAGAAAGTTGTGTAATCCCACACACGCCAATACTAATTCGGCTTGTGTTTGAAATGGGAACGGAGGTGTGGTTTTAAAAATTGTGAATCGGGACTTGAAAACACCAAATATCCTCTAAATCATATTTCTTAATGAGGCATGTCGAAGATTGAATAGCTCACTTGCATTTCTTGGATGACGACCTTGACCATCAAAATCTTTTAGATGGTATCGAACACTACGGAATGGAGCTAAAAATTATCGCCGATTAGCAAATCCATAATCGACGAGAAAATATTTACCTACATAGAGGTGGCCAACTTCGGTTTCGGTTCCGAACCGGAACCGAAACCGACGGTTCTTGGTTCCACTCCGGAGGAACCGGAACAGAACCGGATACCTCTTCGGTTCCGGTTCCAAATCAGAACCGTCGGTTTCGGTTCCGGTTCCGGTTCTAATTTGGAACCGAAGTTTTAATTATATGTATTTTATTATATTTTGCTACTTTTTTATATTATAAATATATATTTATGCATTCTAATATTAGTATTTAAGTGATATAATATGAATTATGATATAAATATAAATAAAAACAAATAAAAAATAAAAAAATATGAGGAACCACCGGTTCGGAACCGGAACCGAACCGAAACCGGCGGTTCTCGGTTCCACATTCTTGGAACCGGAACAGAACCGGCGGTTCGGCGGTTCTCGGTTCCAAAAAGGAACCGGTGGTTCGGTTCCGGTTTGGTTCCACCGGTTCCAGTTTTTTTGGCCACCTCTATACCTACATATAATTTTCCAAATTAGTTACTTTGTGAGAATGTAAAACAATTATAGACAAATAGTCACCATCTCACCTTGAGGTACTTGGAGACCATTTCTTCTTGAAAGGGCATCAATTAAAAGTTTCGAGTCATGCGCCGAACCTTCCCACCCACTAAGCATGTACATAAATTGCAAATCAAAATTACAAGCCGCCAAAGCATTATGTTATTGGATGCCATGACGGTTGCAAAAACTGCTTACATCTCGTCCTACGACCATCGCCGGTATATGAGTACCATCAATAGCTCCAATACAATCCTACATTTATAAAGAATATATTATACAAGAAAAGTACAACAATATTAGTTATATGGATGTGATAATATCAATAATTTTTTTAAAAAACGGGTTAAATCGTGTACTTTCTTGAATTTTTACTGGCATCCCCGTTGACGGCTTAGCCATCAAATCCTGTGCTATCTTGTTGAGTGCGCTCAAAACTTTGTGGAAGTTTTTACTTGTAGCAAAGTGCGAACGATCGAATCTTAGACGCACATTGCCAAATCGATCGTTATGTCCTACAACGATCAAGAAATTTGCCACCATTTCTTCAACACTGATGTATTTAGTGTCGTGTAAATCAGTTTTCTCTTTTATGATAGCACATAACCTTTTAAACGGATCCGGCGGCATCCTATATAAAACTCGAAAACTTTGAGCATCTCCATCCATCATATTTTGTATGAAACGAGTACCTATTCGACTAATTGGCCATCGCACCAATCCACATTCAATACGCGTCGTAGCAATATTACCTAATAAAACAATCACCGTGTTTATTGCCAACATCAATACCCGAACTTGGTCGTAAAGTTCCACCTCCTCTTCGTTTTCCATTTCTTCATGCATTGCTTCTTCTATTTCTTCATTTTCAATTTCTTCTTCAAATCTATCACGATTGTCCATTCTGCGTAAAAAATAAGATTGTCCACAACTCACAACAAATAATATAGATCAATTCAAAATAATATAGAGCACAACCATATGAAAATAACAACATAATACGAAATAGTCAATATCGAAAAACATGTTCAAAATCCAAAACAATCCAAGTCAAAAACCATAACAACACCATGTTCAAAATGTAAAGACAACCATATTCAAATAAAAAAAGAAAACAAAGTACTCGACTTAAAGCAACTAGTCATCCCTACGAAGCTTGTAATCTATCCACATTGCTCGTTCCTCAACCGTCATCTTCAAGAAACTATCCTATAATGATTTGGTATTGAGCAAGTCAAAAGTCTTCATACGTATGTCATTCTCCAAATTTGGGATCTCTTTGATAGCATCCCATGTAGTATAAGTTTTTTCTCTTTCTCGTTGCTCAAGTTTCTCATCCCTTTTTCGCAAGAGCTCGTGAACTCCATCCAAAGTGGTGGTTAGTTTTTTAATCTCATCCATGACTTCATTAGAGCTACCACTTGCTTCAAATTGGCCTCTACTTCTTTTCTTGGGTTGATTTCTTTTTTGAGTTGATGCATCAGAAACGGATACTTGAGGTTGAACCGAAAGTTGTGTGGAACCAAGTGGTGTCTCATTTTGAGAGAGATCTACGAAGACCTCGTTTTCAACATCATAAGAAAGATCTTCTATTCGTGCCTCACTATGATGATCTTCATCTACTAATGATGTCCTTGCATCCGTAGTACCACTACCCAACCCGATAGAATTTCTTCCCACGGCAACACCATTTCCTAGGGCAAGCTCCATGTGCTCATAATCAGGAACTTCCAAATAGCGCAAGTGTCCATCTTTTGGGTGAGCCTAACATGAAATAAAGAAAAATTGATTAATAACTATATTATAAGCAAACAACATATTATGGAAATTATTGCAATAGTACAAGTATACCTTTAAGTAATCATCTCATACTTCATCCAGAGCCATAAACCTTTTAGTATTCGCATCATACCAAAAACCCGAGCTAAACTTCTTAAGATTGCAATAAGACAACCAAGTTTTCTTAAGCGATTTGAGGTGGCCCGTGTATTTGTCATAAGTCTTATTACATTTGAGTTTCTCGTTAAGTTGGGGAAGTATTCTCTCATCCACTGTTTGCTTACTAAAAATTCCACTATTGTCACGCCATCCGTTACGTGCGGCGTCGGCCATGAGCTATAAGAGTAACTTACTTTGTTGCTTAGTTCATGATTCATAAGATGCCCTCTTTTTTGTATCTTGTTGTGAATCTCCCATTCTTACTTCTATAATAAACACAATATATATATATATACAAGCATATATCACACTTCTAACCAATAGCATCTAACCAATATCATACTTCATGTTCAAAGATCTCAAAACCAAACCAATAGCATCTAATGATCATACTTCATCTTCAAAAATGTCAAAACCAAACCAATACCATCTAACTATTATCATACTTCATGTTCAAAAATCTCAACAAAAGCAATTAACTATTCAAGCAATACATGTTCACATATATAACAACAAAAGCAATAGCATTTAAGAAGGGCAAGAGCAACAAATAAGTGTAACAAGAGCAACTAACAAGTGTAACAAGAGCAACCCAAGAGCAATGCAATCAAGTGTAACAAGTGTAATACCTTTGTTGTGGAGAGAATCCAACGATTATTGTATTTGGAGTGGAGAGACCTTCTTCTTCTTCTTTTCTACTTTTGGATCGAGTTTTTTGCTTCTTAGCTCGAAAATGGTAACTTCTGGCTGTCTGATCTCGAATATTTAAATTGGAGACGTTTCATGTTCCAGCGCCCGCTCAACCATAGCAGACGCTCAGAACATTCAAGCGAGCGCTGAAACGCAGCGACCGCTGGAAAGGTTGCAGCGGTCGCGGTGTCCCAGCGCACGCTTGGATGTTCACAGAATCTGAATTCCAGTGGGGTGAAGGTCGGAATTCATGCTTAACAAAAATGGAATGATTTCCACCAAATTCCACCAGAATTCAAATTCCAAAGAATGTTCAATACACCGGGAATTAGATTCTATATTTGAATTCTATGTAGGATACACCTGGAATTAGATTCCACATTTTAATTCTGTGTTGAATACACCAAGAATTTTGAATTCTTTTAAATTCCACCAAATTCCTCCTTGAATACGCCCCCTAAGACACATTCCTAAATATATATAACTTTTTCTTTTTTTCTCATGCAATAATTTTTTGTGACGTTTAAATATTGTGAATAATTCATCGGAAATTGATCAATGTTTCATGGTTTTGCATTTTTCCGAATCGCCGAATGTAACATATTACATACATAATTTTGGGAAAGAATTCATACATCCAAACAAAAGATAGATGTACAAAAGGAAATGTATTTGCAAGGATTCAGATGTCTTTTTTTTTTTTTTTTAACTTTTTTTCAAAACGCAAATTGATAGTAAACGTTTAGAATTTTACATTTTATTTTTTTTGACTATTATACATGATTTTCAATTAAATAATTAAACTACCTAATTTATGCAGAAATAATGATTTACCAGAGTAACCTGGCAGCCAATTGTGATTTTTTCGAAACCCTAAGTGAAATTTAAAATTCAAATTTTGTCAACTTATGCATTAATTCAATTTTTTCTTTCCAATTTAATCAACCTTAATTAAGTAAAGTTAGTAGTTAAACATATTTTACTCCATTGTCTGCGTGTGAGTAGTGATTGAGTTTTATTAACTGATCCTAACTAAATATTTCATGTTCTTTTTCGAGATATTTCCCTCTGACAATAGAAATAGTAATTTTCACATTTTTTTTGTTCTTCCTCGAGAAATATGTTGAGGGAAATTTTGGAGGAGTGTGCATGAAAGAGAATTGTTGGGAGTGTTCCATGCATTAACGCTAATAACAAGTTTCTGGTGCAAAATATATGTAAGGGTAGATTAGTAACACAAGTTAGGACATCAAACCGATATTTTAATGATTGAACCAACTGCTTGCTTTAGTCCAACCGTCGTCGTGATTTTGTGACATAGTGTCTCCGGATAAAATTATTGAAAAAAAAAAATAGGGATGAGATTAAGGTTTGTAACCAGATAAGGAAATGGAAGGAACATACATTCGACGTGCCTCAAAATATGTGATTGAATCCACGCGTGTTTGCACGCGCCCATTTCATCCAATAGTTTCGGCATGTAACCTATGAGATGCATCAACATATCTTTTATATTGAAAATATTGAAATGTAAAGATGCACAAATCTCTAAATTTTCTTCAAATTTGTCACTTCATTATTTCAATTTGAAGAAAAATTGAAGAAGCTTCAGGGAAAATTTTTCTATGCCTACAAGAAGAGAAGGCATGATGACGGGGAACGTGAGGATGAGCATCAAATATAAGGGGCATAAGTAAGGATGTAGAACCCAAAAAATTCAAGTCTAAAAATTTCGTTTTAAGAATATAAAATAAGAAGAATAAAAAAATTTAATATTAGAATGGTCACTTATTCCCGATCAACTTTTAATTTCTAAATTATATTAACTTTAGACATTACATGCATTGTATAAACACGAGCATTCATATTATGTGAGTTAAGTGCACAATATCGATATAATTGTTGTTATACAATATTGTGATTAATTAGAAATAATAATCAAAAGATGAATTATAATATATATATATATATATATATATATATATATATATATATATGAAATACTTGTCTATTAAATTATGAGAGAAATTATTTTATGGATTAATATCGATATTGGTCTCGTTAAGATCGGAATAATTAACTCTATTCGTATACTCGATCGAAACTTCGATCCGTTAAATAAATAACGTATAATGAAAGAATAATCGAAATACTATGTAAAAGGAAATTATATAATATAATAATATATATATTATATAGGAAAGTGAATGTGTGCGCGTCGTGAGGTTGTGTGTACGCGTGAGTATGTGTGTGCGTGTATAGAGATGGCAACGGGTCGGGATTTTGTGGGTACCTGCACTTTTCAAACCCTGATGGGACGGGTTTGAGAAATATTAAATGGTTTTGGGACGGGTTTGGGTCGAAACAAGCAAACCCGTCACGGGTTTGGGTCGATTTTGGGCAATTACCTCTGGGTACCCACTACTCAAACTCATTTATATATATAAGATAAAAGATATTATTATATGTATAATTTATAATATAATTATAAATATTAGTAGATTTAGGGTTTTATCTCATTTTCTTAACCCATACACACATTCCGTAAAAGTCAAGTCTTTAATGTTTCTCCTCTATTTTTGTAAATCTACTTTCGAAATATGACGACACAACAACAACGTAACATCAATAATTCATACTTTTAGTTATGTTTTAATATTTTGTAAGTTCGTAGTACTTTACTTTGAGATTAATTTTAGTGAAAATTTCGGCTGACGTTTATATTTTAATCATATTTATAATATTTTGTTATTTGATGTTTACTTTTTAGTATTCAGGTTTTTAGTGGGTAATAAACGGGTATTACCCAACGGGTTTGGGTCGGGTATGGGTTTTAAAAATATTTTTTAATCGGGTTTGGGACGGGTTTGGGTATTGGGATTTTTCATGGGTTTGGGTTTGGGAAATGCTTGATGGGTGGGTATCCGACCCATTGCCATCCCTATGCGTGTGTTTTGTGATTAGTTAGGATAAGTTTAACCTATTACCTAATTAAAATAAATAGGAAAACTAAGTAAATAAGGATTGGGGAAAAGGGGAATAACAGCAGAGAATAAATAGAATTAGAAGGAAAACGATTTGGGAGAATAACGTGTTGTCAGAAAAGAAAATACGATCTTCTCTTTTCTCCTTCTCCAACGCAGCCGCTCAAATAAGCCAGTAGATGGAGATTAGGGGTAATCATCTTGTAACCTACGCTATTCACTCCTATGTCTTCTCCTCATCAATAAGGATCTGTTTCTCCACCATTCCTTCCATCGATCACCAATCTTTATTCAAGCAGAAACACAAAGAAAATCTTAACCCCCAAAACCACCACTATCCATAACCGCTGCCGCCGGCCACCACCGGAGGAGAGGAGGTGACCGGAATCTCGTGAGGAAGAGGGCCAAGAGTTGGGAAGTAGGCTGGGAGAGGAGGAAACGTGAGAGAGAAGGAGGAGAAGGAAGCTAGGTATAAATCTTCATCTAGTTCTTTTGCTTTTCCTTCTTTTATGAACAAGTTAGGTTAGTAATGAATGGTTATAAGAGTTGTAAATCTATGTTAAAATGATGCTAATCACGTTTTTATGAGTTGTGAAGGTGTTCCATGTGTTAGAATCTAGGTTATGAATGTGTTTGTATGAAAAAGATGTTTGGCAGTTCGTAGGGTTGCACATGTATGTTAATGAACGAGTCATATCTCCCAATATACTCCATGAAAATGTGTGAAATCACCTTCAAATGAAAGCCTGGTATGTTGGCTACAATATATGTGAAAATGAGCCATCGATTTCAAGTATGAAGGTGTCAAAACATTTGAGTTGTAACTTGCTCAAATCTATCAAAAAACTGACTAAGTGTGAAAGACATGTTAATATCTTGAAAACGGCTAATATATTGATAACATGGCTTGTTGGAGTGTGTTCTAGACTTCTTCTGGTTTCTAAAATGATAGGACTCATTGTCATAGGATGAGTTTTTAATTTTAAAATGATTTTACGGTGAACAGCTACGTGCTGCAAATTTGCAGAAGTATGATAATATGTGTTAAGTTATGATGTTTATACTTAAACGGTTTGGGATGATTATAGATGTGTTGCATATGTGAAAAACATGATGGAATATGATTAGTTATGTGTTTGATGATGATCTCATGAGCTTTGAATGTGGTAAATGGATTCATGATGGTGTGAAGATAAAAATGATTAAGATTATGCTTGAAAACTTGATTAATTAATCTGCCACCTCGTAAGTACCGAATTATTTAAGATATTTGAAGGCATGAAATCAGTATTTTACTAATGGATTATGAATCTATAAGTCCTTTAGTATTTATGATTTTAATATCATAATTTTCTTATGAAGATAAGAACCCTCAAAAGATTTTATAAGAAAATTCAGTGGCAAATTCCAGCTTTTGTATAGATGATGGGAAATCGGCTATGAAATCTTTAATATAAAGAATTTAGATGAATGGCTTTCTGTATATGAAAATAGACTTATTGAAGTTTTTGTAATGATAAAAAAATTATAATTTGATTAAGAACTTGAGCCTAGGTAAATTAATCGTATAGGCTCTTGTGCGGCCCAAATTTAAGAACTCCAGATTTTTGTCATAAAGTATGGATTAAGTTGGGAAACTTATGTGCATAATAGTTCGATGTTAGTATTTTTAAAATGAAGTTTAAGATGTTAATTTTGTTCAGTTAAAATTTCAAGTCCATATATTGTGTCTAACTATTTTAATAAAATTGTGTATGGGTACACTGCTACTAAGGATAAAAATTTCGAAATTAAGCTTTGGTGTGGACACTTAATTAATTTCAATTGGGCTTGAACTAAAAAAATGATTTGGGCTTTTAATTTAAATTTGAGTGGGCCTAATAATTGATAGATTAGGCTCATTTATTTATTTATTAGACTTATATGATAATAAAAAAGATTGGGCTTATTGTTTATAAGTTAATCTAATGTTGGGCTAAATTATCCTAAACTAATTAAAATAATTGGACTTAATCTTGTATGAGATTAATTAATTACAATAGTCCAATGTGACTTATTTATGTGTGATATGGACCCCTAGTCCGTATCTATATGTAATTAAAAGTGGAGTTGTATAATATATGATTAATGTTTATTATTATCTATGTATTATTTATTTATTAATTGAATAAATAATTATTTATTAATAACTATTAATTGAAAATTAAATTAAATAAAATACTTTCATAATTAATTAATTATATGTTTTAAATAAATTAATAAATTATTTATTAATTAATTAATTATTTTTATTAATTAATTAATTATATGTCTTTAATAATTATTTATTAATTAATTAATTATATACCTTAATTAATTAATTAATTCTTTATTAATTAATTATATGCTTTTAATAATTAATTATTTAATAATTAATTATATGTCTTTATTAATTAATTAATTTTTTAATAATTAATTATATGTCTTAAATAATTAATTCTTAATTAATTAATTATATGTCCTTAAGTAATTAATTGATTTTTAATTAATCAATTAAAATGATCTAAGTCAATTGAATAATTGTTATATATATTCAATAGTCAAGTATGGATCAATGGATGTATTACATGTTTTAAATTATGATCTTATGACATGAGATATGTGATTACTTAAGAGCACATGAATATAGTAGGACACGATGTAAAGCATATAGTATGCATAGGACATCTATGTGACTCATGTGACATAACATGCAAGACATACATGTTATAACTCGGGAAAGCTTGACTTAGGATGCTAAAACTCTAGACACATACATGCTTATGAACCTAAGTGTTTAAGACAACTCTTGTAGGACCAAGCAACACTTAAGTTCGAGGACTAGTCAAGTGAATCCGAATCAAGGTGGGTTTCTATTTTCAAACTGTGGGATTACAAACTCCCACTGAGGTAACTTTAGGGTTATTAAACCCAACGCTTTCCAATGTGATATACATGCTAAATCTTTTATGCTCAATTGCTTGTGGATTACCAATGTTGAAAGTCTTTATAATACGATCGGCCTTGTGCTCTGTATAAGCCAAGGTAGTGTACACAGGAAGTTATGATGGTTTGATTGGGGGGAAGTGGCTCCCCTCTAATTGGACCGGGCGGTAACCCAAGAATGTGAGTTGTTTTATGGTTCGAACCGATTATCCTTTTAACAGTTTTAACTTATGAGAAGGACAACCATTTTCACTAAAGTAACCCCTTCCATAAGAAATAAGCATGATATATCTTTTCAAAATCATTTTTAAAATGGGGCACGGAATCCATTGAGTGTTTTTGTACTCAGTCCCCTGCATTATTTTTCCTAATGCAGGTTGATCAACGTGGAGGCGGAGAAGGGGGATGTCGTTGTTGTCTACTTATTCCATTCCAGTACTTGTTGTGTCGGTCTTTATGACCATTGTCTTTATTTTCAATAAGGCTTATGTCAATCAAACTCAAGTTACTTCCCTATGTTATAACCATCTATTTTGAGATAATCATCTTTTGAAACGCTTCCGCAGTGCAGGGCCGATGTCCTCATACATCGACCCCAGTTATATTATGCTAGGGCATTCATGTTAAATTAATTACCCACCTTATCTTTATTATTCCAAACACTTATCTTTTGATGTTTTCAATAAATAACATTTTATTGTTACCTATGATTATGATTTCTATGGTTTCACCCCACCCCCGCCTAGCGGCTCAAACGGATCTGCATAGGTCCGGGTCGCGGGTCGCCACAAAGGACGTCAACGGACACTGGTTTGATGGGAAGTAAATTAGATTTTTTGCAGATTGGTGGAAGAATGGTGGCTAGATAATCTATATTGGCCCTTACGATTGATAAGAATTTGCATTTTTTTTTATTAAGTACATATATGGGTACAAATTAAATGTTTGACAGTCATGTAAATATAGACATACTAGACGATATTCACCTTGAACTCTCGAGCGATATCCAGTAATGGTACATATCATCGGACATGGCTACTCCAGATAATTTCAATTACCTTCAAGACAATGCCATGCTAGCTACAACACTTGATTTATCTCAAATCAGTTAATCAGTACATGATATCCAATAATATATTTGATAGTAAAGAATTTTTAGCCATAGACAGTACATGCAACTCCGATGAAATATTGATATAATGAATGATGTTCACACACCTAAATTTTTGGATAGTCTGAAGTTTTCAAGAATGTCTAACTACAAGTTGAATCTGAAGATCGACACACCAGTAATATAGTAAAGAAATAGTGACCATTCTCTAGAATTGTACAATGCACATGTTTGGTTGTTACGAGACTCGGAATCATGTCATATGAAGTAACTCATCTCATCAAATCCACGTCTTCCATTCAAACTTGAATGAAGACAAGTTCTCTAATTGTTTGGTATGTCATGACAATCAACAAAAGTCAAGAATAATCTCTATGACATGTAAAACTTTTTCTTAAGAAATCAATGTTCTTCCATGGTTAATTATATGTCGATGTATTTAGAGTACGAAACTGAAGTAATTTGAAGATACTAATATGTGGCAAAGATAACTATTGCATGTACAACAAACATTATGTACCAGAAAAAATTTCATAATTTATAGAAATATGCAGTTTGAATGTATTTTTATTTTGATGCTGATTGATATGTTAGTTTTCTATATTTCCTTACTCATACTTATATTATTTTATTAAAAATATCAAAATTAAACTTAGCCCGTGCAGTGCACGGGTGCATTACTAGTATATTTAACGATCATGTTACGGTGAAATTTTTAGCCTCGACTATTAATCATTCTGCCGTCAGACAATACATTCACACTAGTATTGATGTGTGATGATGTCATGGTACACTTCTCTACATGAGCTCAAATTAGTTTGTATTGATTATCGAGTTCAAAACATACTAGTTTAGGAATACATCAGCTCATATACGTCATATCTAGAATTCTAGATGGAAAAGGAGATTTAAAGTTGGATTGAAATGTGATGATGCCATGATACACAATCAATTGATGAAAATTCTCCATCTCGTAGAAATTGTATATGCACTACTTAAAGATGATGATTCAACGTTCCTATGTTCTCATACTCTTTCACCTAACTTTGCCCATGTCATATTCAAATTTATTGCTATCTTTTGTTCTCTCTATTTAGTTCTCATATGAAAAAAAAAAAATTATAGATTTTAAGGTAAAGTTCTTCCATTTATATTTTTTTTAATACAAGATACATTATCAGGTCATATATGATGATATTACAAACATCTTTATATAAATCGCAAATCAAATTAAACTAAAATATATTCAAATAAAATAAAAAGAGTACTAATGCTTTGATGGAAATTGAACAAAAAAATTTCTAGTTAAGTAAAGATTTGTATAAGAATGGTAAAACTAACCCAAACTCTAGCACTACTAACTTTTTTCTAAAATATTTTTTTAGGTAGGTTAACTTAAAAAAAAAAAGAAAAAAGCAGCTTTTTCTATAATTTTAATCAAACTTTTCACGGATAATACAATACTGCCACAAGAAGTCAATATAGCCTGTAAAAAAATATAATTGCCACTTACATAACACCACTTTCATGAAAAAGCAGCTCCGACCTTTCAATTCTCAAACCTCGAAAACCTAATCCCCAATTCCAAACTCAATCGACAAAATCTCCGGCATGGCTACGGACCCGCCGGAGGGCTACGCCGCCGACTTCTTCGAGCAAATCCTCATGATGTCTCCCTTTACCGGACTTACCGGAACCGCCGCCGGTAGTTCGTCGGAGACACCGCCGTTGAATCCTAATGATTCGCAGCTGTACCAGCCGCCCATGTTTTCTCCGTTAGACCTCAGTCTGGATAACGCCCGCGCTGCCATTGGCGACGCCGGAGCATTTCCCGCGAAGCCTGTAAGCTCGAATTTTGTGTACCGCTTTTTCCGATTTGTTGGTCGAATTAGGGAAAAATGTATTACCTTTGTGTGATTGGGTGAGTGTTTAAGTAACTCCGTCGGGCTCGTGTTCATGAATTTGGGTGGCAATTTGGAATAGTTGTAGCTGTTTTGTTTGGTGATATGATTTGGTGAAGTGATTTGTGTTTGGTGTATAATTATTGATTATATTTACTTCCTGTTTCAGCAGGATGCAGTAGCTGTTAATAGCATGAGCAATTTGTATCCTGGTCTTGATCAATTACAGACTCATGCTGTCAACCACCCTCTCCCTCAGGTTCAACATATCATTCTCTTAACATACATGCATCCTCTTATATGCTTAACTTAACGATTAATGCTTGTTGTCGAGGATTGAACTTGTTCGCGTCTCTGAAATATGTATAAGCTTGTGTATATCGTGTATTTGCTTGTATGCTTGCAGTTGCATTTATAGAATGTGTATGTATTCATTGTAGGCTTTTCAAGGTCAAGCTACATCTGGCCCAGCAGTCTCTGCGCCAAATCCGCCTTCGATTAGGCCCAGGGCACGAGCACGAAGGGGTCAAGCAACGGATCCACATAGTATTGCTGAGCGGGTATATCATCATCATCAAAACAAGTTATGAACATTTTCTAGAAATGAATCTGACTGAAGTGGTTTGTGTTTGATACAGTTGCGTAGAGAAAGAATATCAGAGAGGATTAAGGCATTGCAAGAACTTGTTCCCAGCTGCAATAAGGTGTGTCAATTCTGCAACAGTGGCTATGCTAGTTGCTCAGATTTTCAAGTGATTGTGATTATGATTTTATATATCGTCTCTCTTTGGGCAGACAGATAGGGCTGCGATGCTTGATGAGATACTGGATTACGTGAAGTTTTTAAGACTTCAGGTCAAGGTAAAAGAGTTACTTATTCTATAGCAAGCATATAAAATATCTTATACCAACGTTTCCTTGCATAGTTTAGGTTTTATGTGCCCTAGTGAAATGTGTACCCATACCTTGCATTCTGTTCAGTTTATGTACTTGAAGTTTAATTCTTCATTGTTCTGGATGCTAATTCCAAAATGAAATTCACTCCCTCTTTTCCTTCATGATTATCTTCCTTCTCTTTTTATTGAACTAGTACATTTTTGTTATCAGATTTTGAGCATGAGTCGGCTGGGTGCAGCTGGAGCAGCAGCACAACTTGTTGCTGACATTCCCCTGCTGCCCGTTGAGGTAAGTAGAGAAATTATACGAAGTCAATGCAGATCAGATTGATTTTACCAAAACTTTGTTTGAATTTCACAACTCCTAGGGTCAGACTTGTGAAAGAGAATCTAATGATCACGTATGGGAGAAGTGGGCGAGCGAGGAAACAGAAGGCGAGGTAGCTAAACTCATGGAAGAAGATATGGGTGCTGCTTTGCAATTCCTCCAATCCAAATCACTCTGCATCATGCCTATTTCACTTGCATCACTAATCTACCCCAATAATCAATCCTATGATTCTACACATGTCAAACCGGAGCCTTCTGCCCCGTCATGAACCTGCTAAAAAACTTCGTGCACGTGCCTTTGACAACTCCCGGTGGCCTTTTATCCCCTGCCCATATATAAATGGATATAAAATCTTTTTCTACTTGTTGTTTTGCTTACCTTGCCTCATGCAACCCAAGTTGGATCCCACATTTTTGCCTTTCTTGTCTTATCCCATCTTTCCTTTTCTAGAACTCGACCAGACTACTACTTTTTCCTCAGGGAGCTCCCCACAACGACATACAGACATTGTCTTATGTTGATCGTTTCGTTGCTGTCTTGGTGGGAAGTTGGTGTTCCCCCGCGCTTTGGCGGTAGTTCAATATTGGTATTAAGGTGTAATGGTGTATGTAAATTTGATATTAGATGTTAAGTATGATCTGAGGGCCATTATCTTGCCTCATGTTCTTTCCTTGTCTTTTTGTTGGGATGAAAATGTGATTTTGCAATATATGTATGATGTGATTAAGAAGGCGTTAGCTTCATTGCAATCAATTGCTCAAATCTGCAAAAACATTGACCTAATTCTTTTTGCTTCTTTGTCTCTAATAATAAGGGGGTCAGGAATGCCTTTGGAAAAAAGTTTAAAGGTCAGATTGGTCAAGAACAGAGGCTGAAAATTCACTTATAGTTGAATTTACTTTTGCAACATGTCATTTCATTTGTATTAAAATAACAACTGAACTGATGGTAGCAAGAAATACGTGAGAAATAATCTAGACTTGAAAAAGAAAAAAATTATAGATCTCGACGAATTAGCATGTGCTGTACAATTACTTTTGGGTTTGTATATGCACAATCAGCAATCATGTAAAGCCAAGTATGTGCAAAAATTAATGTCACAATTTCTTCAACTTTTGATCTATTTTTTTTTTTATTTTTTTATTTTTTTATTTTTTTATGATGAAGGTAACCCCCATGACAACTAACAAGTATACATTAGATTAATTTTGTTCTTGTAAGATAGTCTGCAAACTATATAGGAGAAATAAGCCGGGAGAAATAAACCGAACAAGACAAAAATACGATAAGCTTGACAAAATATTGTTGTAATTTAGGAGAAATAAACCGAACAAGAAAAAATTAATACGATAATTTTGACAAAATATTGTTGTGATTTGTGTTTTCACTTATTGTGAATGCAACAAATTTAGTCTCACAAACCAGGAGATACATACACCAGGCAAAAACACTTAAAATGTGAGATGACTCTGGGTTTTAAGTTAATAAAGTGAGAAAAAAAAAAAGTTACAAAGGTAGAGTTAGGTTTGTACAAAGTAATATCATCTGCCCCTTATTGTGCCCACTTATTCTTTAGATGAACATTTCATTCATCTTGTCTATATTTAAATAAGAAAATAATTAACCTTCAAAATATTTTAAAAATGATAGGATCTATCTACTTGCTATTTTTTTACTCTTTATTTTTTATCTTCATGTCAAACACTAAATAGACACAATGAGTGAGACGGAGGGATTACTATAGTATAGTGAAACGAACCATTTATTCATGACTAACAACGGTTGTATCTAATACACCCACTTTTTGTATTTAATATATTTTATCTTTTTATATTTTATCTTTAGTATTTTTTGTTTTCTTATGCCTTTTTAGTGTTTTCTTTTTAATTTCCATTTTTTTTATTTTTATTACCAGATTTTTTTTGTTTCAAATTTTTTAATTTCCAATTTTTTTGTTTGCGTTCGATTTTTTATTTGCCGCTTTTTCTTTGGTCAAAATTCAAACGAGAGGAGCTAAAGGCCTTGGAGCGAGCCGAATAAATCCAAATTGTTACGTGACGAATATAATCGAAGCTGAAGGCTCCGCCGGAAAAAAAAATCTGAAAATTATAAAAAAAAAGCGCATGAAAACACACATGTATGGTACATGCGCCCACACGCAATGTTAAAAAGGTGCAAAAGTGGGTGTATTAAGTGCAACCGTAGAGAGTTCTTCTTTATTCATTTGCAGACCTTACATACGGTTGTGATTGATTTGCCCTAATTAATGTTAGGAATTTCCGATTCTACCCTTTGAACCCTTAGAAACCAATAATCGTTTCACCCTAAAATCTCACTACAGCGTTACAGGAAAGTAATCGGAGAAAAACCGACATCATATGGCTAGTAGATAAAGACCAGAGATTGTGTGAGGAAAATTTAGTTATCGAAGATGGGTCACGGCGGCTATGTGAAGCACAGAGGCGGCGCCGCCGAGAGGAAGAAGCCCGCGGGCCAGCGGCGGCCGAAAGCCCTAACAATTGATAAGAAATCGAAGGCCGGCAAGCCCAAATCCGTTACTTTCAAGAACCAAATCCGCTCCATTGAACGCATGCTTCGCAAAGTATTACTTCTGACTTTCCCATTTTTCACCACGCGTTTGTATCAATGAGAGTTTATGCTTTCGCTGGCTATGTGGTGAAAGTTTGCACTTAATTTGCTAGCTCCCGTGTTTTGGGGATAGGTAATGGCTCATGGAAACCAATTTATGATTGGTATTACCTGAAAATTTAGTTGTTTTAAGATATGCAATGGGGAATTAGGTTTTGGTTTTAGGTTAAGCATTGCTGTTTTCGGATGCTAGAAATATTTTGAAATTAAGAAAGAAAACTCCTTTCACATGTGGATGTATTTCAGTTTTTCCTTTGTTTTAGGTAAGAGGTTTGTTAGCCTCTGAATATCAAATATCAAGAAGCTCCCCCCCGCCCCCCCCCGGAATTGGATTGTCTTGTATGGCTGCTTTTCGGACTTTGTTACTAAATTAATAAACTCGTTTGATTTCGCTTCTGTATTATATCAAAAGTTGTGGATGATCAATTCTATTGTAATGCGCAGGATTTGCCTCTTGAAATAAAGGAAGCTCAAGAGAAGAAGTTGGAGGAACTCAAGAGACAAAATGACATTCAAAATCGTCTGGCTGTGGAGCGTAAAATATTTTTGCGGTATAGAAGGATCAAATTTTTCGGTGAGTATATACTTATGAGGAAATTTCAGTTTGTTCATTTGATGCAAATGCCCTTGTTCTTTGTTCAATTAAAAAAAAATGTTGGAAGTGTTTACTAATTCAAATTTTCCATGGCCAGAGAGGAGAAAGATTGAAAGAAGGATAAGGCGGTTGGAGAAACAACAGCGTGCTTCGACTGGTCAGGCTCAGGAAGCAGAGATTTCTGAACAACTCTCTAAACTGAAGGAAGATCTTGAATATGTCAAGGTATGTTAAGGCATGTCATGCAGCTGAGGCTCATCCTCTTGTTGTCACCCTTTATGGTGTTGTCGGATCAAAGCATATCGCTCTCTTATCATATTTCTGCTGGTATATTACTTTCTGAAAAGACTCTTACTGATCATTTTTTTTTTTGGAAACATAACTGCAGTTCTTTCCGAAAACAGAGAAATATGTCTCATTGTATGTTGGAGGTGATGAGGCAGAAATCATGGAAAAAAGAAATGCTTTGCGCAAGCAAATTAAGGATAACCTGATAGCTGCTGCTGCAAGTGGGAAGGATTTGGAAGGTATTATGCTTTCAAACTGTTATTGGTTCTGCTTAAGCTAAACAGGTGTTGGATTGCTTTAGCAAATATTGGATTTTCTTATTTGTATACTACTAGGAAAGGTATCATTCTTTTGTGAAGTGTGAACCCTCCATCACTAAGTTGTTGGCATACACTTAATTCTGTGTGGCATTGTGCCTGGTTTTTGTTTAAAAGCATGAAATTTTTAACCATACCATAGCGTTCTTTAAAGTAAAATGGATGGGGAGACAGAAAAATGACAATATACCATCAAGTGGGCAGCTAACGAGATTTTGACCTGCATAGCTCATAATCTGTAAAGCAAAGGTCATAAGGTAAAGTGAAGATTGTAAGAGCAACAATTTCTTATTTTGCCGTTTGAAGGTTATAAGCACATTGTTATAAAGTAAAATGAAGGATTGTAAGCTACTAAAAAGTTGATTGTTTTGTTAATTAGTAAGTGAATGATAACAACAAGATCTGCATTTCTTGTAACCTATGATGCAATCTAGCAATAGCTTTTTTTAGCCATTAGTGTATATCCCAATTGTCGGGCATTCTACTTTCTTCCAGGATTCTCAGTCTTATAAGTTTTAAAAGTGTTGAAGAGAGTCCGTGTGTGATTTGACTGCACAATGTATTATGTTGTTTATTTCATTTTTTATATTATTTATTTAGAACTACATCAATTTGAATTTGTGTCACAGAAACAGGGAGTGAGGATGAAGGCCTCTTGGATGCGAGTGATGATGATTTCTTCATAAATGGGAGCTCAAGTGAAGAAGCTGAAGCAGATGACGAGTGGAGTGCAAGGTACTCGTTCCAACTCTGGGTCATATCAGTTTTAGATTCCATTTTCGATATCCATTGCCATTGAGAATTTATGCTTTTCTCCTTTAATAGACCCTGTTAGAAAGAGAGTTCATAAATATTCAAGTAAAAATGTTGTACTCATAATGCCATTGTGATAAATCAGTGGACAAACCATAGGATTAGTCGGTGATCACTAATATTTAATAAATCACTTAACAAAATTGTTCATGAGCTAACAAGCAAAAATAGGCTTTGTGGAGAGCTTTTGGAGAGTTTTATTTCTTCTTTTTACTTTGGTTTCTGTTTGATACTTATGACAATAATTACCAAATTGTAAGACATAATGTAATAATAGATCTTTATGCTTATCCAGACATGTAAAATGATGCAAACGGCATATGCCCAAATGTGGAAATGCCTAAGCTACCTATGACTCGAACTTACCTTAGAATGCGTGGTTATATGTGCATTTGTAATGACTAATATATTGTTGTGTCTTGTGAATTCATGGTCACTGTAGAGAAAGTGCACGCTAACTTTCTATGATTTCCGACAAAATGTGATTTTTCTAGCTGAGGGCTACTTGTCAAAAGTAGCACTTCTGGTTTAGATATTGATACATCTAAAATTTTGATTACTTCAACAACTATCAAGAAAAATGTTATCATTTGGTATGCAGGGATCAAGCCTCTAGCGCCTCGGGCAAAGCAGCATCTGGAATGTCCAGCGACGAAAGAAATCAGGTTAGCAAGTGAATTATGGATCCTAGTTTTGCTTTTGTAAGTTAAGATCCGAAGCTGATGTTTCATCATGTTTTACCTTGCATAGGCACAGAAGCTAATTTCTGCTCGTGCTTTAATGCCGCCTCCTGGTCCATCCCGAAAGCCAGTTGCAAGTTCACTGAAAAAAGAGTCGAGATTTGCAAGTTCCAGTAAGAAGCCATTCAAGCCGTACACCAACAGAGCTGAAACATCTACACATAGAAACACTTCAAGTAAGCCGTACACCAACAGAGGTGAAATATCCACTTCTAGCAACACTTCAAGTATACCGTACACCAACAGAGGTGAAATATCCACATCTAGCAACACTTCAAGTAGCATTGGTCGACCTGCTTCTCGAGTGAGAAGCCCTGTGGACTCGACCACTGGAAACAGTAACTTGAGCTCCAACTCAGATGCTAGAGGTCGACCTACCTCCCGAGTGAGAAGCCCTGTGGACTCGACCACTGGAAACAGTAACTTGAGCTCCAACTCTGATGCTAGAAAACCGCGAAGAAAGAGGAGGCCGAAGAAGAAAAAGCAATAGATATCATAGTTGAGAAACCCAGTATGTGCCTTCGTCTATCTTTCTATGTTGCTTTTCTTCCTGCAAATTCAAGTGATTTGTTGATTCTTGATTAAGGTTTGACTGAAAAATGCTGTTGATCTAGTCTTAGGTTGATCTTTCTACTATCTGTAGTTGTTATAGTGTGTGAAGAGGTGTACAATACTTCGTGTATGTATCTTAAAACTCATCATCTTTTGCATATTTAACCAATTTTGTCATTATGGAACCAGAAGGGATTGCAAGAAAAAGGGATTCACAAGTTTAGTTATTTTCATTTTTGTGATTGTATGGTTTATCTTTTATTTTCAGCAATCAGCAATGAAGTTTCCAGTTACAGGCACAGCTCCACAAATTCACAATTTTGAAGTGGAATTGTGCCAAATTAAACGTAGTGTCTTCTTACAAGTGGAAATGCCAAAATCAAATAGTAGTATACTTTTGTTGAAAATTAGATCCTGCATATATATATATATATATATATATATATATATATTTTATAAATTGGAAGTTGATTATGAAAAATAGATCCTGCATAATTTGTTTAAGATTCCTTTTTATTTGGGACTAGAGTAACTTGCAGGCGCTACAAGTGGAAATGCCAAAATCAAAGAGTCATGATTCCTTTCTATCTTTTTGCAATTTAATTGATATTGTGTTTTAAGATTAGATCATTTTCACATAACGGTCAACACCGAGAATATATGCACATAATTGTTCATAGGAAAGAGGGGCTCTGTCCTGGTTATTGATAACAATAGATAGAATTAGCTTTATAGCAGCAGCACAGATATACTGCCAACAATGCTTTATGAAGCTTATATTGAGATTGCACATCGGATCTCGTCATCCTATCATCTATTATCGACAAAACAACATGGATAATCAATCTGAAGAATTCGTTGATATACAGTTTTGAGATTTTTCTAATGAGAGGTCAGTTTTTGAGATGGTTATTTCAAGACTTTGCATTAATGTATGGATAATTGCGATTGTGTTAAACAACTTCTAGAATAAAAATCATTCACCCAAGAAAATTATAAATGGCCATGATTCATTTCATTTCACAGAAATTACACACGACACACCTCTACCTAGAAAAAATTTCATAACTTTGTAGCGCCTGCAAGTTACTCTAGTCCCACAAACCCGAAAAGAAAAATAGGGCAGGAATACATATATGTGTGGAGTATAATTGTATAAAAGTATTATATTCATCCATCTGTACAATGGCAGAAAAGTAAAAAAAGGTATAGCTTTCTGTTTTCTCCTAATTATAACAATCAATTACATTTATCATAACAGCCAACCCTCCTAGGTTTAATGCTTTAAAAGGATCAAGAAAACTGTGATTAGTGTCTGAACTGAGCAGCTCAGCTCGCTCAATTTCAGAATGAATTCATAATCTTGTTCGATCTTCTTCGACAACCCAAGCTGCAGCATGCTTCTGTTTAGACATCATCATCCTCTCTCTTCTCTCTCTCTCTCTCTCTCTCTCTAGATGTTTTCATACACCACAACCTAAGCCTCTGGCATCTGATCCTTTCATGATTCTTAGCCTCTTGCAGGATGACTTGAACATTCTGCACAATTATTACCAAATAGAATAAGTATACAAGATTATTTTACACTATACTGTGTGTGTGTGTGTGTGTGTGTGAGAGAGAGAGAGAGAGAGAGAGAGAGAGAGAGAACTTACTCCCACGGAACATCTCCAACGAGCATCAAATCGCCATCTTTATCTTCATATGCAGGTGCAAAGTCTGATCCTTTGTATCCTTCTCTCTCAGAGTATTCACCTGTTGCACAAATCACACATCATCATTAATTAGTGACAGCCCACGAGAGAGAGAGAGAGAGAGAGAGAGAGAGAGAGAGAAATTAGTCTTACCTATGGTGAGTTTAAACATGGTTTCCAAAGCCTTGAGAAGCTCTGAATATCCACTGTAAACTTTTAAATCAATCTTCCTGAGGTAGGGAGCTCCATCCATGCTTACCTTCACATAAATCCCAGTTTCCGAGTCCGCGGTCTTGGCCGGAATATTGTTTTTCCGGTAAGATCTCACTGGCGGCCACCCCACAATCTGTGCCCTGAAATCAAACACCACTCAGATAAGTCGGTCACAACAATTACATCAAATTCAGCATCAGTTTCGAACATTCTAAACTATTGATCGTCTTACTTGGGCGGCGGCGCTGATTCCAGTCCAGTCGCAGAAGAGATGCCGGAATCCTCCGAAGACCGCTTGTTGCTTTTGGCCGGAGAAATGGCATCCGAACCGGGCAACCCCAATCTGAGCTCGGTGGCCTTCAAATTCAGATCACAGTCCATTTAATATCGATAAAGAAGAAGTCCAGATAATAGCGATGAAGATTGAGGTGGGAGACGTCAATATCAAAACTTTGGTTGATGGGTAAGGAAGAAAATGCAATGGGGTGGTTTTATAGGAATGATAGTGTTGAGAGAAGGAAGGAGGAAAGAGAGAGAAAGTTGTGGGAAGGGAAAGGAACATGATTAAAGGCAGAGGTGGGGGATTTGGGGGACAAGAGAGAGACAAGCTCAGCCGCCCAGATGGGAGACTTTGCTCACAACGGTCAAGATGCGTTTTGGGGGGCTGCGGTGGGCTAGGGGTGGGTGGGTGGGTACATGTGATGTGAGGCTACAACAAGTTACATAAGAAAATTAAAACTCCCTCCCTATGTCCAAGTTTAAATGCTCCATTTGAGGATGGACACGGAGTTTAAAAAATGCTGAAAAAGTATAGTTAGTGGAATAAAGATTGTTAATGGTAGGTCTATAATAAAAAAAGGTAATAATAAAGTGGAATAAAGTAGATTAGTGGTGGGTCCATAATGAAAAAAAGGTAAAAAATAGAGTGAATGAATGAGGGTATATGGGTCAATTTGTCCAAATAGGGCAATTAAGTTTGGACATTTTTTTGAGGCCAAACGAGGCATTTAAAATTGGACGGAGGGAGTACAATAAATCCGAAATAATTGCTATTTTTGTTATTTAAATCCGTCCACATAATGATTGTCACTTATGTTTATAGTAATTCCTCCGTACATGAATCAAATATTTACTTATCTACATGTTTTTATCCATGAATCAAATTTATACTTACTTTTCTATATAATCATACCCTTCTACTTTCCTTTTATTTACTATCCTTTGTCATTGATAGTTCCATCTCACAACAACTTTATTCCTATTTTTTAGTCATCAATATACCACCTTTTTTTTGTCATTACCACTGATTTTTTGTCATTATCTCACTACCCTTACTTTCCAACTTTTACTCACTCAAAACAACTTTATCAACTTTCTTAATCCCAGTGCCGAACACGAAATGGAATATCATTTCATGAACGGAGGGAGTATTATTTTCTTAAAACTCGTGACGTCCACAATGTGACAATCATTTTGTGAACGAGGGGAGTATTAGTAATAAGATGGAAGTGGCAAATAATAGTATTAAAATGAAATGATGGTAAATTAAATGATGTATGATTATTTCATAGTAATTGTTAAGTTAATAATGTCCAAATTTTCCGACGACTAAAGCAAGTAGTAGGAAATTTCCACTTAACCTCGCTCGACTCTACCGAGTTCGTCGTTGAGGGTGGAATGTGAGGGAAAGGGTCTATTTGGATGCCAGATATTGGGAAGGTTATGGCCACGTGGGCCAATTAGGATTGTAAATGAATCTATGTAATAAATGAAGTATTGACTTGTTTGAGTTTATGTTAAGTTGAGTTTGTGTGGAGTGTTAAATAACGAGTCTTTGTTAAAATTTAGTATGTTGAATATTATAGGGTTTCACGTTCAACCTTATTAAGTGTTGCATGCTAAAATTTAGCAAATGTCATTCGATGTAGTTTCAATTTTGAAGCATAATGATAAGATTAGAGTTGTCAAAATTATAGACGTGCAAGACTTTTAAATCAAATGAAAAATTCTGGCCTATAAAAGTCTCTAATAGTCAAACTCAACCCAATCCAGATTGGATTAGGCTCAGGTCGCCTAGGGCTAGTTCGAATTTTGTCGAGTCTTAGAAATGGCAGCCCGGGTTGGTCCCTAACTTTGGGTACTATTTAATTTATAAAAATAGATAAAATAACTTGCTAGTTGCTATCTTTTTTTAATACAAATAATTTCGCTATATTGATTATTTATCAATGATTACTTTTGATTCTCCGAGTGGAAAATATTTAATGCTTTCCTTAAGAAATATTTGTGTAAATTATGTTTAGTGAAAATGATGCCTCTTTTTTAAACAAAAAATTTAAAAACTGATCGCCGCAGGGAATATTTATATGACGACCCCAACCAAATTATCGTCCATTTCAATTTTAAATTGCGAGTCATACGGAAACGATATCGATAAGCTGAAAATTTCTGAATATTATTTCTAAAAAATAAACGCAAATATATTTATTCAGCAAAGATGCCATTTTCTGTCTGATTCCAGCGGGACATATAATTTTTTTAAATTCAATTATCCTCTCTTATCAAGGTTCAAAATAATTAAAAGAGGCTTAATAAAATTTCCCCATTTAATCTTTTTGTTGCGAGGTGACGGAGTTGAGTTTATAAAATAATCACAACCTTTTCACACTTAAGAGATGAAAGAGTTAAAATTCTTATCATTTTACTAATAAGTGTACTAGTAATTATTTCATAAGTAAGTCCAGTATATTAATTACGATAAATTTCGTATGTAGTTTTTAGTGGTACTTACATTTATAAGGAGAGTAATCGGAGATTGATACCTAATTTGTATCCCTCTATGTAGAAATAAAAAGAAACTATTACTAGCATATGTTACACTTTTTAAATTTTTTATATTGTGTGGAGCCAACCACATAAAGGTGGTGTAACGAGCTAAATTATGATATTTGCATCCGTTGTTTCTTATCCACAAAAAACAAAGAAATAAAAAAGAAAAAGGGAAAATGAAAAAAAGGAGTTTAAATTCAATCAATACTTTGAGATAGAACTTGTAATGTACGAATTTTCTATTGCAACTTACCTTTTTTTTTTTTTTTTTAATGTAGTTGGCGGATTATTATTATGAGAACAAAAAGCTTTATAACATAGATTTAGAATTAATTAACTATGCATATATATATGGGGAGCGATTCCCATGCAAAAGAATCTTAAGTGAAAATTAGGAATTAATTTCAACCATTGATTATATCTATATGGAAGGTCAAGATTTGGCCTGGTCAAACCCGGGTCAACCAGTTGACTTTTTTTTTTTAACGTTCAACTTACATGCACTACTTCACATATTCGGATGCACCATTTCACATATTCGGATGCACCACTAAGTGCATTGAGATGCACAAGATTTTAATTTTTTTGTTTCGTTTTTTTTCGTCTTTTTTTTTAACGTTCAACTTACATGCACCACTTCACATATTCGGATGCACCACTAAGTGCATTGAGATGCACAAGATTTTAAGTTTTTTTTTTGTCTTTTTTTTTTAACGTTCAACTTACATGCACCACTTCACATATTCGGATGCACCATTTCACATATTCGGATGCACCACTAAGTGTATTGAGATGCACAAGATTTTAATTTTTTTATTTCGTTTTTTTTCGTCTTTTTTTTTTTAAAACGTTCAACTTACATGCATCACTTCACATATTCGGATGCACCATTTCACATATTCGGATGCACCACTAAGTGCATTGAGATGCACAAGATTTTAAGTTTTTTTATTTCGTTTTTTTTTCGTTTTTTTTTTTTTCTTATAGTCAGGTCATATGCACCACATCATGTATTCATATGCACCACACTATATAATGAGATGCACCACTAAGTGCATTAAGATGCACTAGTTTTGTTTTCGTTTTTTTATTTTATTTTCGTAAAACGTTGTGCATCTAGTTACACTATGTGATGCATCTAGTTACACTGTGTGGTGCATCTGGTTACACATTGTGGTGCATCCGATTTTTTTTCAGTTATTTTTTTCATTTTTTTTTACAGATTTTACAATTTGGTGCATCTAAATGCACTTAGTGGTGCATCCGAATATGTGAAGTGGTGCATCAGAATATGTGAAGTGGTGCATCTTGGGTGACCCCTTAAAAAAAATTGAAAAAAAAAACTGAAAATCTTGTGCATCTAAATGCACTTAGTGTTGCATCTAGTTATATAGAGTGGTCCCGCCGAATATGTGAAGTTGTGCATCTTGGCTAACCGTTTATATAAAAAAATTGAAAAAAAAATCAACGGGTTGACCCGGGTTGACCCGAGTTGACCGGGTTGACCCGAATTTGACCCACTTTAACTAGGCCAAATCTTAACCCTCCATCATCCATAGATCTATGATAGAGATCTATTCTCATTTCTTAGGATAATATTTATTCTCATATGATTCTTTTCCGTATATATATATAAATAACAATGTGTGGTAGATATATAATAATATTCGTCTTGCTTTCCTATTATTAAGAGAGTGTCCTTAAAGTCTTAGACAAGATTGGCACATACAACTTGGGTTTGCATGATTATGTTTTGCAATTATGTATTTTTCTTTTCCAGTTCACAAACACAAACATTACTAATAATTTTATGTCTTCTAAATTCTCTGCCCTTTGGCAAGATTTAAAGACATCATATTAAATGCCCTTAGGTTGGATTAGTTGAAGTTTGGTTATTTAAAATCCAAAGATTATGAGTTGAATTGTACTTGTACTATTCCACATTTTATTAAGACCAAAAATAAATTCGCGACTTGATTTACGTGTGGTTCTCTAAATAATACTATCGTTTTTAATTTTCCCTTTTAAAGAGAGGTGAAAATATGTGAAATGCCAATATAACTGAAAGGTCATAAATTTTTAATAGCGTTCAAGGATAGCAACGATGATTTTTTTATTTATTTTTTTAAATATGTACATCACTTCTCGTGTGTAATGCTTAGCATAAAAAACATATATGCAAACACGATAACGAGCCATATCAGTTCTGGTAGGAACCATCCCTTAGGTAGAAATTAAGAACCAATCTTAATCGTTCATTTTTTTGATCAATGGATAATATTTATTGTAATTATTTATTTTGTCATATTATGTTTTATTATCTAAAAAAGTTAATAGAGCAACTGCAATGTTAGATTTAACTATCTCGTCCCTAGTTCCTAGGGATTCTTTATGTTTATCATCATTAATTTGTACAATAATTATATTAAAAAATATTTAACCTCATAAAAAATTAAGCATTATTTAAATAAAAATAAGCAACAACAATGTCGTAATATGTTGAGTATATTTTAAATAAGCTATTGAAAAGGCTAAATATATTTATACAAAACAAGCATCTGTTTATTTATAAATAAGCAAATCGAAAAGTGTATAGAAGCAATTCGAAGGTGAAATGCATATATAAAACAAGCATCTACTTATTTACTATAAATAAGCAATTCGAAAGGTATAGATATGAATTCAAAATAAGTATCTATTTATTGTATATAAGCACTTTAAAAGCTGTAAATAAGCAATTTGAAAGGTAAAAAGTATATATAATCAATCGTAAATAATCAATTGGAAAGATGAAATGCATTATTAAAATAAGCATGTGATTATTATAAATAAGCAATTTGAAAATTAAAGTGTAGATATGAATTAAAAATAAGTATCTATTTATTGTATATAAGCAGTTCCTAAATTAAAAATAAGCAATTTAAAAGGTAAAGAGCAGATATTTTATCGTAAAAGCTATATAAATAAATAAAAAATGACAAGCTGAAATATTTGTACAAAATATTATATTTTAGGCGATAATGTGTGTTTTATTGAAGCAAGATATGTTACATATTTGTTCACCATTTCCGATTTTGTTGCCGCATATGAGAGAGAGAGTTTTACAATCACTTTGTGGCCTCGTTAACGGTGAGTGGATAATTTATCTAATTTTTCAAACCTTACATTAATAATAAGATTTAATCTAGGACGTACAATTTTATCTAATCAACGGTTTAAAATGGTTTTTAGTTTCTACCTAAGGAATAGGTTCTTATTTGATCAACCCTATATATATATATATATATATGATGCGATCTAATGAAAATAGCCCTTAAAGTGAGAAATAGGAATAAATCTGGATCACACATCTCAAAAAAAGGGCGGGCGCGTGAGATACACTCGCGGGCGCATGTAGCTCACGCGCTTTTTTTTTTTTTTTTTCTTAAAATACGGTGCATCTAGATACACTGTGTGGTGCATCTAGATATACTGTGTGGTGCATCTCGTTACATATTGTGGTGCATGTCGGATTTTTTTTTAATTTTTTTTTAACATTTTTTTTCTCGGCTCCACCTTAAAGCATAGTACATTTCCTTATACCTAGTGGTGCATCTGGTTACACTGTCCCGTACATATCAGTACACGTAGTGGTGCATCTCATGAACCACAATGTGGTAGATGCACTACACTTTACAATGAGATGCACCACAACGTGAAACTAGATGCATCATATGTTACATGAGATGCACCCAGCTTTATGAAAAAATCAAACCTTAAAAAAAAAAAAAAAAAAAAAAAAAAAAAAAAAAAAAAAAAAAAAAAACTGAAAATTTTTGTCCGGATGCATCCCTCTTCTTAGCGAGATGCAACAGATGAATGGCTGAGATTGATTCTCATTTCTTAGGATAAGGGTCATTCTTATATGATCCTAATTCTATATATATACTATTTAGAATCTAATAATTTTAATATTATAATTTAAAGCTCATAAGTTTGAATCTCATCAAGACATTTTATGTCTAACTGTATCTACTCAATGCGTCAGCGTCACACAGTCGCACAATAAGAAATACTAGAAGATTTATACTGCTATATTTTAAACGGGATTTCAAATTATCTTACTAATTGAACAATCGATACACAGATCACAATTTCGTTCAACCCATGGATCGATGATCTAGGATTTAATAAAACTTTTGTAGTGGAGCAGCATTTTTAATACTTCACCCAGATACTTATACATTTAAACACACATTAATCATTAAAAATACTTGAAAAGGTGAGAAAATAAAAGGAACGAATTTATTGCAATAAATTTGTAGGTATTATATAGCATCTCTGGATCGAGAGTAGAAATATCGAGTGTTAAGGGTCCACTATTGTTTGGTGCATGCAGTTTATGAGTCCACACATTATAGATTTAATTTATTTGTGTGCTCTAAATTGAATCACAATTCATTGTCTCGCTTTACTCACCAACCCTACCTCCATTCCATTCATCATACATAATTCAACATTCAACCCCCCCCCCCCCCCCCCCCCCCCCCAGGTTTGTGTGGCTAGAGCTTTCGATTTCTTCCACTTTTTTCCCCGATGTAGCCTATCAAACATAATTTTGTAATGGCAACTACATTGAGCTTACTCTCGAGTAGAAGCTATATATTTTTTTTATTAAAGCAGCCAAATGTAATCTCTTCAAATTCTCCACCGACTACACCATATTTTTTTAGGCCCAATACGCTCGAGCCGCCCCAACCTTACTCGAAATTACTCCAAATCAAACTTCTAGTTCTCTACTTTTATATGCACATATGCATCCAAATCTAGTGATTGATTGTTTTTCAATCTGACCCATTTGACAACTCTATTTGTCAGTACTTGTCGTTATGGATAAGCTCTCATTTTGACACCCACAATAAGAAGTATTTAAGAAAATATTGAGCGTGCACGCACACACATTCATACCATAAAAATATGATAAAATATTTTAATTAGAAAACAAACTACCTAAAAAGATAACATTAAACAAAATGTATAGTATTTCTTAGAAAAACATTTTAGACTGCAGATATTGTAGGTATTCGTTCCACATAAATTATTTTAAATTTGCCTCTGGACTGATTGATTATTCATTCATTTCAAATTATACCACAATCAAGTAATAATGTGATAAATATGACCTTTGCATTTGCCTCACACTAAAACAAAATGGTACTCCTAAAAATTAGTTGTGGCGCATAAACTCCCACCCACCCACCCGACCCGACAACGGAACGCGCACGTGTTCTGTCACTTAAGCGTGTGGAGCCCCAACTTCACACGTTTGGTTGTACCATCTGTTTGTTTAGTAGTCAGCATTAACTCAAATTGCGTTGTAATCTGCTTCCTCTCATCGCTTCTCCCAAACAAGCCACTACACAATCAATCACTTGGATCCTCTATCCCAAAGTTTGGTGTCCCACTTTATCTCACGATTTATACCTCTGCATTTCATTTATCTTGTAACATAGGAGTATATATTTTTTGGTTGTCTCACCCATCTTGTAATATTTTCTTTTATAGAAATTATTAGAAAAATATTTTATTCTCTTTATTCACTTTATATATACTTTATATCACTGTAAAAATATTTTATATCACTTTATTTATGACATTAAACACCACATTTACTATTAAAACTATTCTTCTTAATACTTGTGCCAAAAGAAAAATGTTCCAAAATCGATGGGACAGAGTGAATATTATTTTACAATTATATGATATACTCCCTCCGTTCGTCAAAAGTTGTCCACTTTGTTCTGGACACGGAGTTTAAGAAAGTTGATAAAGTGAAAATTAGTAGGGTAAAAGTTAGAAAGTAGGGATAGTAGATAATGACAAAAAAATAGTGGTATTGACAAAAAAGAGGTGATATTGACCAAAAAGTAAGAATAAAGTTGTTGGGATAATAAAAAGGTAGGAATAAAGTTGATGTCAGGTGGGGTCCTTAATGACAAAGGGTAGTAATATTTGGAAAGTAGAGAGGGTAGTGTAGTACGATAAGGTAAAGTGGACATGTTTTGGTGAACATAATTACTGTTCAAAAGTGGACAGGTTTTGATGAACGGAGGGAATATATATTTTTTTAATTCTAATTTTTTATTAATATAATCAAATTTTTATTTTTGATAAATCTTTTTAAAATCGTAAAATTAATTGTAGGACACGAGAATGAAACACACATGAGTGGCAGAATATCCAATCTCATACACAACGGCAACCACACCTTTTTGCAAGTTGATAATCTTGCCACGTCAATAACCACTTTACCATTCAATTCTTTTTATTCTTATCTTCAAATCTTATTTTTAGAACTAGTCACCAAGTGTCAAGTGACTTCAATCATGATCAACATCACTTATAAAATACTTGAGATGTATATCAATTGATTAACAACATTAAAAATGACTAGTTAACCAATATTCATGACTAGTTAAACATAAAGTAATTGCGAAATATATGATTGATAAATGCTACAGAGCCCATATAATGTGTGGATATACACGTCTTTAATTTGCCACTTACATGGTCTATGGAAAACTACTCTATACTCCTAACGAGCATTCTACCATTTACTAAATACTCAATATCAACCGAGATGCTAGGTTCGTATATTGGTAAGCAGTGACTAAGCACGATAACGAGCATCATATGTCTCACACACTTAGAGGTGAAAGTATGGAAAACGGGTTTTCGGGTAATCGGTCCCTATTCGTACCTGTTCGGGTATTGAGTATCCAATACCCATAATTTGTGGGTATTGGATGGATATGATTATGAGGTTTTAAGAAAATACCCTAATGAATATATCCGTTAGGGTATTGAGTACCCGATCAACACCCGATCAAAAAAATAAAATTATTTATTATATATAATTTACTAATTTTTATATAGATTATAGATTTATATTAATAAAATATTTTCATTATAGATATAGTTTACCCGATCAATACCTAATTACTGCCTCTTGTTTTGGACTTTGCTTTGATGCTTAATTGTTTTTGAACTATGTACTTTGTTTGTTTGTTGAATTTTAAATGCATAAACTACATTTAGTTTTGTTGTTATTGTTTAGTTATTGTTGCATAGTTGGTTATTAATTTGTGTAGCTGAAAATTATTAAAAAATCGAGCAGGTGGAAAAACACCAAATTATAAGGCTGTTTTTTTTTTTATCTTTTTTAAAAACGGGTACACCGAGTACCCTATATATAGTCGGGTCGGGTATACCCGATCGGGTATTGGATACCCATTTGACTAAAATGAAAAGATTATAGGTTTTTTTTTTTTTTTTTTTTTTTTACTTATTTGGGTACGGGTACCTGGAAATGCGGGTATGAATATTCATGAGTGCCCGTTTATTCACCCCTAGACACAGTGACGGAACCAGACCCCGAGGATAGAAGGGAGAAAGAATTCTCTAAATTTTTGATAGGGCAAAAATCGAGATTATTTGAATAATTTGTACACAATTTTTGTAAATTTATACCTAGTCAGTGCCAGTGGTAATTGAAAATATTTGAGTGGCAATTGCCCCCACCCACCTTAAGCATATGTGGCTCCGCCAGTGGTGTGACATAAATGTTAGAGTCGAACACTCATTGTTTGTTCCGGCACATCTTGCACACTTGTAACTTAACCTAGTAAAAATATTATTACTATGGTTCGTTGGAGAGAAAGTAACAGTATCTACTCGGACACTACAGTAGAAGTGTGTTGAATCCTATCACCTAGAGATAGAGACATATTGGTCGTTTCCACACGCACCATGCATATACTCCTAATTCGACCTCACCTAACCTTATTAATTAGCCAGAGTCGAACACATATTGCGCGTTCCAACACGGATCATGCACACTCCTAACTTGACCTCACTTAATTCTATTAGGCATAACATGTTGCTCACCTACATTTATACTATGAAATTAAGAATTTTGTTTCGAAGCATTTGGAATATGTTTTTGTTCACGTGACAAAGTTGAAAGCAGACATTGCTTTGGGCCTTATATGGCTGCACAATATATGGGCCTAATAGCCCTCGTGGCATGGACCATTATTAATAGTAATCAATGTTTTTAAATGAATGAAAGAGATGCGGCTGTTGAAATTATGAGAGTATCAATTTTCTAAAAATAAATACCAAACAAACAACAACAACAAACCAACCACTGTTGTAATTCGAAGACGAGGAGAATGAAAAAAAAAATTATACTACTTTGAGTTTATTCAATATAGATATATTATATGATGTTACACATGAAGTGAAATTCCTTTCAATAGCACTCGATATCGATTAAATCTATAATAGTATTACATTACAGCCTTAAAAAGGGGCTAATAGGACCAAACGAGAGTATAACATGGTGATGGTTAGAAGATTATCACTGTCACACAGTCGTTGTTGTTATAAATATCATTAATTTCTGAAAATGAATGAATTTTTGCTATTTATTTTATTTATAATCTAATTAGTAAGCGTATGATTAAATTTCTAAGAGGATCTGACTGTGACGGGAAGGAATGTTACAGCAACAGTTGTTCTCTGTTGGGTCCAAATAATAATTGATTAAATTTTATTAGAGATATGCAAAATTAGATTTTATTGCCTGGAAATTGACCCTTAACTTATTTAGGACCAAAATATTCACTCTCAGGTTCGGCCCATTAATATGTCATGATTATATTTCACGTTTTCATAAAAACTTATTTTATTTTCTCGTTGGTATGGCGGTTTATATGTAATTTCAAACAGATTTTAATTAAATTTTGAAAAAATAAATATTCATGAAGTCAATTTCGTAATATTTATTTAAATCAATAAATTTTGGAGTTGTATATTGGGGGAAATAAATTTTAAAGACTTAATTCTATTTGGAAAAATCAACACGTACATTGTTAGTGTTCTTAATAATCTGTTCGGCATGGCAAGTAATTGGTTTGGATTTTTAAATATTATAGAATGTATTTTATGTGACAATGCTTCTTTCAAGGACCGTAACATGAAATTATCAGAGCTAATTTATGTGTATGTAATCTATGATTTTAATCAACATCTAACCATATTTACTTTTTTAATAAGAATTTATAGTTACACCACATATCTCATAATATTAAGAACATATAATAATTATCAAAATATTCCTAAGGGAAAGGTCCACTAATTCAAAAGGAGAAGGCAAAATCATCATTTTATACCACTTTTTAGTTAAACATGAAAAAGAAAAGAAAAGTAGTTAGGTTTTAATAAATGTCTCAATGGTAATGCTTATTAGTTCATATAAAATGTACGATATATTTAGTAAGTTGTGCCATGATTAGCACCACTAAGGAGATCCAAATATATTATAAAAAGTATAGAATAATATAATAGAGACCCAAAACCAAAAGGCTAAACCTGTCATGTATATATATATGATATAATTAATACAGAAATGAAGTGAAGAATTTCAATTTGATACAGAAAATCTTTGGAAGATCAAAATTAGCCGTAGCCACACTTGTAAAGGTGATTCTATCTGATTGTAGGGGATTCACATCATCTTTTTGGAGCCCCTAACTTAGTATATATAATACAGATTGATATATCACAATCTATTATTATAATTCAAATGGCGACAGAAGTGAAATATGATACTAGAAAATAAGTGATCTTAGTTGTGTTCATATCTTCATATTATAATTTCAATACAATACAAAATACAAAATTAACATGCCATTGGTTAACTTGTTGATCTTATGGTATATGAGAGCTAAATTTTGGGAACGAAAAGCTCACAGGAACAGTCCTAGTGTGATATGCACTAATTTTTTTTTTTTCAATTATTATTACGAACTCAACTATATATCAAACTACGAAAAATTATACAAATCTATCACCAAACAAAATTTTCAATTAGTTGAGCACAATTGTCGAGAGTGTGATGTGAAAGTATATGTTTTATGCAATATTTAGGTTTGAGGTTGAAAAAAATCGAATTGTTTAAGAACTTACGTGACAATGAAAAAATATATACTTGTACATTTATTTCTATGTCAACCCATATCACGTTCATATCCTGAATCCAAGTTACAAATTAAGAGAAATTAAATTAAATCAAACATACTTTCGATACATACATTTATCTGGCTGTGTGCAGATAGATTATAAATGTAATATGCTAAAATATTTTTGTGTCCTGCATAGCAAATAATTGCTAGGTTCAGCTTCCTTTTCCACTAAACTGAATTTGATATATCTTGTCAACTATTAAAACTTAACTTCTACATTGTCACAAGTAAAATAGTTGGTGTACAAGTTTTTGATTTGATTTGATGAAATATTCACATCTTTCACATAATCTGTCCAGATCGATGTATCCCCCTATTTATGAGATATCACTTTAATTAATCATATGCAACTCGATTACTTTAAAGATAATAAGTAAAAGGATAAAAGAACTGATTGCCGCAACAAACAAAATGGAGTGCATTAACCAAAACAGTAAAATAAAACTTACACCCAATTTTTGTATTTGAACCTAAAAAGTTAAGGGTATAGTAGAAGGCAACCTTTTTTTTTTCAAAAAAAAAACAGGAGCGAAAAAAAAAAAAAACAAACAAACCATAGTTGACTGCAAGAGATAAAAATAATTAAAAGGAATTTGAGCAATTAATAAAATGGTACCACAAAAGCGTGTAGTTAGATGGCAAAATAAAGAAGAGATGGTGCGCTTTTAAGACATTTCAAACCGGGGCCCACCAAATGCCCATTGGGATCCATTGTCCCATTTTCAACCAGCATATGGAATAATTATTATTGTGCCAAGATTCTCAATTTCTCATATATATGTATAAATTATAATTTGTACATATATGTATACTGCAATATGAGGCCCACACCGATAATTATTTAGTGTATTATATTGCTACTCATAATGGAGTTTTAATTTTAGTTTGAGTTATTAAATATTCATATTAAATTAGTTAGTGTTTCCAAAAGAATTATTAGAATGACATATTAGTACATTTTCATATTAGTTTTAGTTTTAATTTAGTTTGAGTAATTGACTAGTACATTTTTTTTTGGAGACTTTTTTTAGGAAATTAGAAGGGCATATATATATATTTACCATCAAATAAATCGTTATACCATACTATAGGCGAGACATCTACACCATACAAAGTTCACTACTCCGCATGCAAGTGAGATCACAACACCACCAAATAAGATGAGAATATACCGCACTCTGGCGGGAATTACAAGGTATACATATTGTTGAATATAACACGTACATCACTATATAGCTAGAACCATTACACTGCACGCAAGCGAGATTACTACACCTCCACATTAGGTATGAATATGTGACACCGCATACATGCAAAATTGAACTCAAGACTTGTGGTATGAGAGCAAGCCAATTGAGCTATGCCTCATTGATAGTGTATTTTCTCTTTTTGAAAGGTGATTAAAAGAAAATTCCTGGATTTGCCAAGATAATTTATTAGTTGCGCCTACTAAGAAAATTTCTTTTAATTTAAGGCTTGAAAATATGTCAATCTATTTTGGAAAAAATGAAACGTACATTGTACATTCAAATGTTTTACTACTAATTACTAGGTAGTAAATAAATTTCAAGAGTACTCTATAATTTTATTTGCAACTTCCATAACGATTAATATTATCTAAAGTAGGCCTTTCAAAAATAAATAAATAAATAAATAAAACTTCTAAAGTATATGTAGCGATACAAAACAATTCTTTTATAGAGTATATATGCTCTATTAGAAAATAAAATAAATGAGGCACCATGATTAATAAAGTTTCTCACACCGAGTATAAATATTGGAATATTATGTAACTATATACATTTTTCATTTCCAGTATATCTTATCTTGTATTTGTAAAAAAGTACATGTGAACTACTACTTTGTTTTACATTATTTTTAAATTGTGGCAATTAAAGTAATAACATATTTAATTACTTAATTTATACCGTTTTCACCAAAATGATTGCACTATGTTGTAGTTAATTGGTACTTATCATATATTTAATTTGGATTATTTAGGGATTACCGACAAATCAATTTGATTATGTTTGTCTAAATAAGATGTTATAGATTAGTCCCATTAATTTCCTCTCATTCTCTGTCACCCAATAAAATTCATAATCAGTAGTCCTATCACTCAATTAACCTCTTTTTACTTATCAATCAAAATAATTGTCGATTGATTACATAATGGATACCTTTTGTTACACAGAGAGAGAGAATAGTCAATGTATTCATTTTTCAATTATGACCTTTTATCATTTTAATTGCTATATGACCTCAAAATTTCTTTATCCCCGGATTATGATATTTTTTCCATTAAATTAACTGAACTGTAACTGTACAGGCTACAGCCCATCGAGAACTTGAATATCGAGTCTCACCAACATATCACTGAATCTGCTTACTCAAACACAAAGAGAAAAAAAGGTGAAATATAATAGATATAACTTCAACCAGGTCTATCGATAAATGCCAAATATACATACATGCCTATATATAGTGACACCAAAGTTGCTTATTTTGATAAAATAAAATAAATTAAAATCTATGTGTATGGGTTTTGTTACCTAACACATTTAATTGCATGACCAATGTGGTCCAATATTGAAAAAATTATGCATGTATCTTTGTAGGGGTTGCTTGGACCACTCGATATATATATATATATAAATCGGTTCAGGTTATTCTCAAACAGGGAGTCACTTTCTCTTAGGGATGTCTAATTGGGACGGATGGGTGCCCTACTCGAAAATATTGGGTACCTGATCCCGATTTTTTCAAATTTTTTATATCCTATTCCGACCCTATATTAAAAATCGGTATCCAAATACCCGAACGGATCATCCCGCTCGGGTATTAGGGTACCTTAATTACCCAACATTATTATAAAATCTATATTATATTATGTCAAAAAAATATCTGACATTATTCAAATCTAAATTATAACACTATTAGACTGGCTGCACTGACCATAACAATCAATTGATCAACAAAATTAATAAAAAAACCATATCAATGAGTAACCAATGAAACAAAAAAAAAATGTATATGCAACTTAATAATAATAAAAGAATATCACCAGCACCGTTAGTCTACAACATAAAACCATAAACAACCTAATCAATAAATCATACTTCCTCCGTCCACGATATAAATACATACTTACCATAAAATATTTGTTCACAAAGAAAATATCTACTTTACCTTTTACAATCAAATCACACTTTATACAATCACATTAAGTGCGACCTTACTCTATTCACAACTACTTCTACTCTCATTTTATTTTTTCCACTCACTATAAGTGGGTCCCTTATTCAACTCACAACAATTTTAACTTCATTTCACCTTTTTCACTCACAATAAATGAAACTCTTATTCCACTCACAATAATTTTAACTCCAATCCACTTTTATCACTCTCAACAAGTAGGACCTTAATTCAACTCACAACAACTTCACGAGCTTTCTTAATCTCCATGTTCAACTTTAAATGAGTATTTATATCATGGACGGAGGGAGTAACATTCATAATGTCAAAAAAACAACATCACCATTCTTTTTTGGTGGTTAGAGAGTCAAATACTCTTATATACTCCCTCCGTCCAAACTTAAATGCCTCATTTGGCCTCAAAAAAGTGTCCAAACTTAAATGCTCCATTTGGACAAATTGACCCATATACCCTCATTATTTTTGCTTTATTACTACCCTTTACCACAATTAACTAATTACCATTTTAATTAATAAATTAAACATTCATAATTACCCACCCTAATTAACCCACCCCAACAACCCAATAATTGATGCACTCTCTCTCATTTCTTCGATCTGTCTGGACCTCTCTCTCCCTCATTTGATCTGTCTGGACCTCTCTCTCTCTCTCTCTCTCTCTCTCTCTCTCTCTCTCTCATTTCTCTCGAAGCATCCATCTCTCTCACTCTCTATTCTCTGCAACCCTCACTCTCTCCGCCGCGACGACGCTCCCTTTCCCTCCGTTCTCTTTCTCTGCAACCCTAGATCTACTCTCACCCTCTCCGCCGCGACGGCGCTCCCTTCCCCTCCGTTCTCTTTCTCTGCAACCCTAGATCTACTCTCACTCTCTCTCCCGCGACGGCGCTCCCTTCCCCTCCGTTCTCTTTCTCTGCAACCCTAGATCTACTCTCACCCTCTCCGCCGCGACGGCGCTCCCTTCCCCTCCGTTCTCTTTCTCTGCAACCCTAGATCTACTATACTCTCTCTTCTCGTCGCCACGACCTTTGTCTGAATACAGACTCCTCCCCTCTAAAACCCTAGCGTCGATGAAGGACTTCAAGGCTTCACGAGGGTGGAGATCGACCACTCCCTCCGATTCGTCGATACCACCCCCTCCCTCCCCCTCGTGGGTACCACCTCCCCCTTCTGATTCGCCGGATTTCCCAGAGGATCTATGGATTCCACCAGGCTAGGAGCCCTCTTCAGTTACCGAAGATCCAGAGATGCATCGGACTGAGGTGGTGCCGAAATCTATGTTCCCTGAGGTGGCGGAGGAGCCTGCCGTTGCCCCGGTGTCTGAATCTGTGCTTCCCGTTGAGGCGGAGGAGCCTGCCGTTGCGTTGGATGGCAAACATGGCAAGGATCCATATAAGTCTGACTCTGTGGTTTGGATCCATATCAGCTATACTGCCGTGATGGCAAGGATCATGCTGAGTTCGGATCGGATTTGGACACTGAGGTTATTTCTTTCTTAAATACTCGGGTTGGTGATGGCCGGTGATACCTTTTATTGGTGTTTTTAGGCTGGTGATGCCTTTTATTGTTGGGTCGAGGCTGGTGATGCCCTTATTTGCTCGAACTGATAAGAATGTGATGACATGTTGCCTTAATTGATTGATGCAAATGATGCTATGTATGCTGTATGAGTCCCTGTATTGTTGCCTTAGTTGATTGATGCAAATGATGTTATGATCATGTTGATGCTTGCTGCCTGTGGAACTGATAAGAATGTGATGACATGTTGCCTTAATTGATTGATGCAAATGATGCTATGTATGCTGTATGAGTCCCTGTATTGTTGCCTTAGTTGATTGATGCAAATGATGCTATGCCCCTGCTGATGCTTGCTGCCTATGGAACTGATAAGAATGTGATGACATGATGCCTTAATTGATTGATGACATTGATTCATCTAAACCATCTATGCAGTTTTTCTGCGTTTGTAGTTTTTGGTGGTTGAAAATACATTCTATGCTGACTGTATTTGTTGCCTTAATGTGTTTCTGTGTATTGATGCAACCACTAGGTCAGCAATGACCTAGTTTAGGAGGCTCAATCCATTGTGATGCTATTGATTGAATATCATACTGCTCCTCTTCTATCTTCTGTGATGATGCTTGTGATTGTACATAAGCCAAACCAAAAAAACATTTACCATTACTGCATCATGGTTTAGTTTACATTTCAAACAAGATAAAAAACAAAAACATGCACTTTGTTTGTCCCTATAAACCAGCTCACTGAGTACTACTATTATTCCCTTCCATACCTTCAGTTCTCTAGCCCCACACTATCCAATGCCTCTGTTAATTCATCTAAGTTGTAGAATTTGTCTTCTCCCATGCCATGTAAATTTAAATAGTCCAAACTCTCTCTCACAATCTCTACATCAATTTCAATACAGTCTGGTAAGACTCCATCTTTGATCATGCTGTCTTTTCCCATATGAGGCATAGTGTAGTCATTACTCCCCTTCACTTTCATGATTTCTGCATAGTTTATTTGCAGTTGTAGGAAAATCTTGTTAATCTTCCAGGGAGGGTAATCTGCATATGCTTCCTTGACATTTCTGAGCAACTCATCTGCATTTGATGCACCTTTCTTATCCTTCAGTGACTGTATGCTCCTAAAAAACCCCAAGTCATTTATGTTGGTGTCTGGACTGTTTGCTGGTTGGTTTATCAGATGGATGTGGAATCCATCTGTGTGTGCAATAGCTTGAAATCTGGATCATTGTTCTTTATGTGTGGTTTGACATTATCTTGCTGTATCCATATTTCTTTGCCTAGACATTCTGGCCAGTTGCTTTTAATTGCTGGTACGATCTGTATGTTCACTTTTATGAGAAGTATGCATGATGTTATGATAAGAATGCAGATACTATACTTGATTCCTGATTGTGCTTATGACCCTATGATCATGCTGATGCTTGCTTCCTGTATATATCTATGATAAGAATGCAAATGCTATACTTGATTTCTGATTGTGCTTATGACCCTATGATCATGCTGATGCTTGCTTCCTGTGTATATCTATGATAAGAATGCAGATACTATACTTGATTCCTGATTGTGCAAATGATGCTATGCCCTTGCTGATGCTTGCTTCCTGTGTATGTGTATGATAAGACAACAGATACTATGTCTTGATTCCTGATTGTGCAAATGATGCTATGCCCTTGTTGATGCTATACTTGATGAATTGATTGCATTGGTTACCTCAGTGAGTAGTTGTTGTTTGGCTACTTCTCTTGTAACTGACTGCATTGGTTTGAACTCCATTGTGCCTTTGATTCTGTTCTTGCTGTTCCTTTGAGCAGGCTCTTCTGTGATAAATAGAAATATTCCCAGTTTTCCATCAAAGATGACAATTCCCTCTTTATCTATGATTGGCCTAGCTATGACACAACTGAACATTATCTTTAAGATGTGAGACTTAGATTGAAGCTGCCTATGTGGTCTTTTCTCACCCTTGGCAAGGTAGTATCTGTCCTTTGCTTTGGTGAGATAAAACCATTTCTCATCTATGTGAACTACATTGTGCATCTGCTGAAACTTTATCTTCCCACCATGAATGTTGTTTCCTAGCTGACTCATGCTCCAATTCAATCTGCATAACTTATTTTCTGGGGTCAGAAATGGCTTTACTGCATTGGTGTGAGCCTGCAACTCTTAATCTTTGTACTAGAGATGACACAGGCTCTTACTAACATCTAAATGTTTTGCCATACTCCTGAATGATATCTTGTGAAGTACTGACAGGTTTTTAATTTTTTCTGCATCATATGGCTTGTTTTTCTTGTGCACTGTTCCTATTTTCTTGCTTTGGAGACTTATAGGAACCCCCTGTTGAAGTTGAGTGCTGGCCCTAGACCAGATGGACCATACGGTCTTGACATTGTAATGGAACTTCTCTGCAGCTGCTTTTTTGACTCCATGTTCCAGTTTTCCTTGGCTGATGCGTTGGAGAAGCCACTGCGCAATGATGTTGAGCTGCTCACTGTTGAACTCATATGTTTTCCTTCCATCTACCATCTCTGCAGTTTTTCTGTATTTGTAGTTTTTGTAGTTTTGGGTGGGTGAAAATACATTGAATGCTGACTGCTCCTCTTTTATTTATAGGAGAGTTTTCTTGGGTTTAATAGCTGTTCAAATTTCCCTCCATATTTTGGATCAAATCACTCTTATCATCAATGTACTTTTACAATTATTTATTCAATGAAATGTGTAGTTTTGGCTCCAAAGTTGATCAATTTCCCTCTCATTTCATTACTGTCCAGTTGGTATTTCAATTTGAAGAGTTTAAATTTCTTCTTTTCATTTCATCGCATGTGAGCTAGGAAAAAAAAAACAAGTTACAAAATCAGATGAAAAAAAAAACAGAGGTGTGAGTAAAAAGAAAAATTCCAGCAACTAATTAAAAAAAAAAAAACAGGATTTCACCAAGGATAAATAAAAAATGAAACCACCAACTATCTTTCTCTCTCTTACTTTTGTTAATCCAAAAATTAAGAAACTAATAGCACACTATCCCACTACCCCTCAAGTCTTTTTTCCTCCACCAACTACACATTTTCAGCATTCCTTAAACTCCGTGTCTCTATTCAAATGGGGCATTTAAGTTTGGACGGAGGGAGTATATATATAAATTAATTCAAAGTAATATAATATATATAAAGAAATATAATATATGTAAAATAAATATTCGGGTATCTTAGGTACTCGGATCGGGTGTCGGGTATACCCGATACCCCAAATATCTAAAAATTTATCACGTATCCCTACCCGTTTATCCAAATATGCGGATACCGGATACCCAATACCCATCGGGTATCAGGTCGGTACAACATTATCCGATTACCCGCCACCCGTTTAGACAACCCTACTTTCTCTATATTTTATTTTTATTCCAAAAGGGTATTACAATAGCTGCAAATTTTATTTTATTTTATTTTCCCCAATTCCGAAGAAACAGTTTCTTGTTTTCTTGTGTGATTTCGACTGATCTACCAAGTTCCAAAAGATGAAAATAGATATATCATCTTTTTGGATAGCATAGATTATTTAATGTAATTTGGATAGGCATGGCTTTGATCTTCTCAAAGAAAAAAAAAGAATGGTTCTGATGATCAATTATTAACTACCCAACAATTAATATACACACGTATATATATATATATATATATATATATATATATGGAATTTAAAGAAATAGGGACCATCATATTTGTTAGAGAAAAATTGGTCCAATGCAATTTTATAAAAAAGATCACGACGTGTTACAAACTTATTTTTGATACTGTATATGAGTAGTTTCCGACGTTGAAAGAAGGTATTATTTGTAATATAAATAAAATGATAGAGTGTTACCGTACGTGCAATGAGACTGTTATGCACGGTATAAATTTTATGCATGTAAGAATTGAATTTATAAAAGTTTGGAGATAGTGATGGGGTTAGGGGTACAACTAGGGTTTGAAGATGTTTTTCATTGTAATGAGGATGTGACATGTCTCAAAATAATGGCCGTGAAATTTTAGAAAAATAGCTTTAGATTGAGTGATGTTTATGTCTCAATATGCAGCCTGATTTTTGACATATCATGCTCTACCCTTTTCATAATGCTTGGACAAATAAACTTATTGGATCATTGTAAATGGATTTTTTTAATAACATATGTATATATATTTATATACGTACAATATTCGTACTTACGTTGTTACAGAATACCAATATAAAATATGCTCACACACATACTGAAAATTGTTTTCGAAAAAGAAAAAAATGTTCACACACATACGCACAATATATTGTTTTGTTTTATAACATACTACTACTTAGAAGTTAGAACTCACTAAGCTTTCCTACTTAAATCCCATGAATTTTAGAAAAAATGAGCGCCTTTATTAGCTAACTAATCTTGCATCCGACCTAATTAATTAATTAATCAAAGTTTGATTTCATGTTTTACCACTAGTCTCACATTGAACGATCTATTCACTTGCATGACAAGAGGTAATTAAGTTTGGTTTTACGAAATAGTTTTGTTGCATTGTATATATATATATCACTTGTGTCAGATCGTATAACATAATAAAATTCGCCTTATGATATACGACTATTTACATCTTAATCAAATTCATATCTGACTGTATTCTCACCGATATTTAATAATGATCGATTTTGAATTTTGTTTCTTGAGTACGGGACGATTACACGATGAACCTCCATGTATATAGAAAAGAATAAAGAAATGGTTGGTGTGTGTGCATTTGCACAATGGCTAGTGAGACGGTTCCCCGAAATAAGAACCTTTCTACCAAAAGATAAATACAATATTTAAGCAAAATTAAATATATTGCTATAGTAGTTGCTATATATATTCCCTCTACCATATAACAAACCCCTTTTATTGTGGAAAAAAATATCAAAGTTTGAGGGACTAATTAATACTATGTGTAGCCTATTGATTGTATCTCTATTATTGCTTTCGTATTTAATCTCTGTTCATATAGATATATACTCATATACAAATATATGTATACATATACATATATAGTGATGTATGTAGATGGTAACTTTTAACATGATATTTTGGCATTATGTATCGTACTTGTTGAGACGGAAAAGACTTAATTAGAAAGTTTCTATATTTTACATTTACTAGTATTAAAATAAAATAATGGGTTACTTTAAAAATGTCTAGTATCACAGGGACAGTGGCGTAATTAGTCAAAGAAAGCATTAACTGAAAGGATTAAGACTAATTTCTAATTGTTTTTAGAAACTAATCACAATCACAGAAAAATTCATTTTGGATGAGTCACGAAAATTTCACAAGCAACACTATGATTAGTCAATTCATAAGTTTAGGATTCATTGAACTAATATTCATTCAAAATTTCATGAAATTTAGTTTTTCCATTAATAGGACAAAGAATATTTGTTCTCATGGTCTTTTGATCTATGGACCACAATCATTAATAGTTTAATCAGTTCGGTAAATTTGAAATGTTTGTTCAAATTAATTATATTCAATATGGAATTTTTTTTCCTTAATTAAACAGAAGTTCAATAAAATCATGGTCAGTATTGTACTATTCATTTCGATTATATTTAACAGAAATATAAAAATATTCCTTTTATATTAAGATTAAAATTTTATAACTTTTTTTTTAAAAGCGAACTTTTTTTATTTACGTAATATCTGAACAACATTGTCAGATCAAGAAAAATGTCATCACATCTCCCCCCCCCCCCCCCGGTGAAATTAAGAAAACCATCCTCCCCAGCCAACTTATATTTGGATAAATTATGAAAGCCCAAAAATGTCATTTCCCCACAAAAAATAAAAAGCTGAGATTTAGAGAATTTATTTTTGGCTAATTTTAAATAGCTAGTAACAATCATTATCTTAATAAAATGCTCTTGATCCAAGATGATAAAAAATACCATTACAATTTCCACGTGTCAGCACGCGATTCCTCACAACATGGTAGCCAATGCCGCCATTGGTATATTACTATATATTCCCATTAAACTCCACACATTTGCTCCCCTTCTCCAATTATTATTACTACAACCACGCTCATATCCCTACAGCCACTCCACGAGAAAAAGAAAAAAGGTTTATACATACTTCGCGGCGGAGGAGACGAAAACCGACGGCGGCGGCTGATCGAAGTAACGATGGAAGTCGGCCTCAATCTCAAGGCGACCGAGCTCTGCCTCGGCCTACCCGGTGGCGGTGAAACCGACGCCGTCAACATTAACGGAAAAAGAGGGTTTGAAACGATTGATCTCAAACTCAACCTTCAGTCAAATGAATTTGCTGCTTTAGATCTGAAGGAAAATAACAAGCAGAATTCCACCAAAGAGAAAGCTATGCTCCCTCCCAAGGACCCTATCAAGCCGCCTGCTAAGTAAGTTTATCGAGATCGTCGTGTTTTTCATATATCTGCAGCCGCTATTATAGATGCACATAAATAGTTTATCGAGATCGTAGTGTTTCATTTTATATTTTATTTCATAAGTATGTGACATAACTATATGTACTATACTATATGCATGACGTGCACTCATAAATTACAAAAAAAAAGAAATCGATTATTAATTTATTTCTATAAACAGTAAACACTGAAAAGTAAAATGTATTAATTTGTTTTTGAAAAATATAATTATTCTAGGGCACAAGTGGTGGGATGGCCGCCAGTGAGGGCGTTCAGGAAGAACATCATGACTCATCAAAAGAGTGACGGTGGCGGCGATGAGGCAGCATGCAGCGGCGGCGCCGCCTTCGTGAAGGTGTCGATGGACGGCGCGCCATACCTACGTAAAGTGGACTTGAAGATGTACAAGAGCTACCAAGAGCTGTCTGATGCCTTAGCCAAAATGTTCAGTTCCTTCACCATGGGTAAATAACTACATTAATTTAACAAAAAAATTAATATATAGTATTATTTCTTAATTAGTACATATGATTGTTTTGATTTATTTGATTTTGATAGGAAATTATGGGACTGAAGGAATGATAGACTTCATGAATGAGAGAAAATTGATGGATCTGTTGAACAGTTCAGAATATGTGCCAAGTTATGAAGATAAGGATGGAGACTGGATGCTTGTTGGTGATGTTCCATGGGAGTAAGTACTTCATTTTTTTATATGATTTTTTTTTTTCAAATACTTTAACAATATTTTATAGATCTGTATATAGTTTCGGATCATTTTTAACATTAGTGATAAAATTATTTCAGGATGTTTGTTAATTCATGCAAGCGTCTCCGAATTATGAAAGGATCCGAGGCAATTGGATTAGGTATGTTAATTAAATTACTAGCTATCTAGGCCACTAATATTCAGATCTCTATTTTAATTTAGTAGTATTAATTTCATCTCATATTTCATGCCGCGTATTATTTGATCTAGCTAGTAACATACCTAATCCTATTTATATAGTATCATATTTCATGTGGTATTTACTATTTATATTCGAACGGTTATCGATATGTTTCTTGTTTTCTATTTATTATTTCAGCACCTAGAGCCATGGAGAAATGCAAGAGCAGATGCTAAAGGAAATTTGTGTAATAAACTATTGCTGCAACTTGGATTGTTGGATCAAGAAGTTTATTTATGTATCATTATTGTTCGTTTTTTGTGATTTTTTTGTACTTTTTGGTTTTGAGTATTTCGATGAAGTGTCTGTATCTTATTGTAGCATATAGATATGAAAGATTTATGGACAAATTTGTATTAGACAAGAAGCAAACGCATTATCTGTTGTCTGGTTTGTCATAATTAAATTTTATGAATCGTTTGGCTTGTTTAAATTAAATAAATCACTCTCTTGTTGTTGTCTTCGCTGCCACAGTTGTTTGGTTCTATGATTAAATTAACAGAAATATAAAAATAAATGTTTTTTTTTTCAATTTCTTTACAAGATTCTCATATCTTCTTACTTAATATTTTATGTTTATATATTATGATTTCTGAAAATTATTATTTCATGATTACTATAGTCTCCCAACTAGGCTTTTGAAGGGAACATGGCCATGTGCATGTTCATGGGACTATTCCTTGTACTCTCTATTTAATATAGATAAATGCATATCAATTAATCTTGAATTTTTTTTTTTCATATTTAGCATGATTGATATATAGTTTATTTATTTTATGAATGGTCATGCTGGTTAATGTTTGTCAATTAGGGTTTCTTTGGATGAGCTGTAATTTTGAAATATGCATGATGGGTGGTCGGGAGCATGTGCATGTGCAATGCTATATATATATATATATATATAAGTATATATTGTTTATTTATTAATTATAAATAATAGTCGAGATAACATTTTATTAGGAGGGTACGCGATCCGGTTTGGCATTAAAACCAAACCAAATCATAAAATACGATTTCATAATTTTTAAAATTAAATGGAACTGTTTAAACACAAAAACGAACTAAATTAAACTGTACTAATACGGTTTGGCGCGGTTTACATATTTCCTCCGTCTACGAAATGGTTGTCACATTGTACTAATACGTCACGGGTTTTAAGAAAATAGTAGGTAGTAGTGAATTATAATGAGTATTGTTATGAGTGGAGTAAGGATCAACAATAAATGTGAGTGGAGTAACAAAAGTGGCAATAATTTCGTGCACAAACTTAATTGACAAATATAACAATCATTTTGTGAACGAGAGAGTATTATTTTTCTTGCTTAAAATTAAACATCTTTTATTTGAGTTATCGTTACGCGCATATCTTTTCTTCATACTGTGAAAAAGTTACTATATCTTTTCTTCATATTAAAATCCTTGTTGCTAAATTTGTAAAAGATATAGTAACTTTTTTCTCTGCCTACCGGTCTAAGAGAATTAGAGAAGAGACGTGCTACCAAAAAAAAAAAAAAAAAGGAACCTATCAGGGTTAAATTAATTAATTGCTAGTGTTGATTTTATTTATTCATTTAATCTTTCCTACGGCATAGACATGGGAGGCAAAATGACTAAAGAATACGTAATTCTTTTCTTTAAATAATAATAAAATATTAATACTATAATTATATTACGGTTTACGGTTTAGTTTCGTTTGTATTTTTGAAAATCAAACCTAAATCATAAATCATATTTTGTTAAAAATCTAAACCAAGCTATATTTTTAAACGGTATAGTAAACCAATTGTACAAGTACGGTTTAATTTGATTTGAATTACGATTTAAACCAACTTTGAACATTAAATTCCTACATTTTATGCGATTTTTAGAAGTTTGGCACCCATTAATTTCCTTGTTTCTCACTGCAGCGGTGTGTCTCATGGGGGGCTCGAGATACCCACGGCGACGAGATACGCCACTGCAACCTTCGGCGTCTCGAGCCTGTCTCAATCCGGCGCGTGTAATTCACGCACTGGATTTTTTTTTTATTTCGGCGTGTGCATTGCACGCACCAGACAGAAAAAAAAAATTCGCAACAACTAAAACTATTCGAACGGGCAAAAAACGGCTAATTCAGCCAATTTTAATTTTTTTTCCTTCATTTTTTCACCTATAAATACCACCTTAAGCGGCATCATCAACGCAAAGAACAACCTCGCTGAGGCAATAAGGGAGCATGCTCGGGCGAAGCAAGACGCCACCGATGCAAAAATCATCAGCATGGATACGTCGCACATGACGTCGGACCAGTACCAGCTGCATATGATGATGGTTGCCGACATCAAGCGACGTCGAGGATGGGCATAGTTATTTTTTCCCCTATCAACGACTATGTTTTTTTTTTCTAGTAATGTTTTTTTTTTTAATTTCTAGTAATGTTTTTTTTTTTCATTCTAGTAATGTAATTTTTTTATTTGTAGTAATATATTATTTTTATTTAAATTAATGAAATTGGAATTTTCTTATTAAAATTAATGCAAAATACAAATTCAGAAATTAGAAAGAGACACTCCTTAGAGACAGCCCCACTGCAGCTCACTTTCTCTATCTCAAAAAACTCCAAAAAAATACCCCTTAAAAATACTACTATTGCAAGTAGTCTTATCTGCTGAAATTATTGGGAATATTGTAAATAAATAAAAATAGCGCTGTAAGTGCTATGTTCTAAAATTCTTATTGTAAACTACACGTTTTACTACATTTTATGAGTTATTTTTAGCAAATTTGCTTACATAAGAGAATATATTAATGCTATACAATAACCCCTCGAACTTTCAAACCGGATAAGCCCAAAATAGTTTCTTAGATAAGATGGGCCAGTCTTAAATTGGGCTGATTCTTAATTTTTTCTTCTTCTTACCTCCTCTCGTTTTTTCTGGGCTAAACTAGGAGACCTAATTCTTATAGGATAAAGAAAAATAAATACTGTCTCCGTCTCTCTCATTATGTCTACTGTTTTTAAATGGAAATTCACTCATTTTGTCAATGACTAAATAAGAAAAAAATTAACTTTCAAAATAATTTAAAAGTGGTAGGACTTTTTGTTTTGGTAAATAAAAACCTTTATTCACGCACGAGGGGTGCAACCCATAAGCTAATACAGTTTCAACTAATACAAAACAAAATCACAACTCAAGACAACAAGATGAATTAGAGATCCAATCGTCCAAACTAAAGCAAGTTATGTTAGGAAATAAATTTGACACCCAAAACCAAAACATCACTTTAAAAATCTCGACAAGGTCCTCAGAGCAAATCAACGTATTCTTGAAAACTAACTCATTTCTATGAATCCATATGTTCCGGACAACACATATCCAAAGGGCTTTCCACCATTCTACTGAGCTCTTCCTCCTTTAAATTCCAAAATGTAGCTGCAAGTGACATATCGGACTAACATGTCCAACATATTTGATTCTAAACCAACTATAGCATCTAATCCGGACATTATATGCAAATGAGCAGGAGAAAAAAAAACATGCTCAATAGATTCATTGTGTCAAACAAGATGAGCACTTGTCGTCATCAAGCTCACGTAACACTCCTCTTTTCGAAAGATTTTGTCGAGTTAGAATACTGTTTTGCAGAAGTTTCCAACAGAATGATGTTGCTTTGCTTGGAGCAAGTTTGCACCAAATATCCTTCAGACCTTCATGCGTGACAACTCCTTGATTCGTCTTCTACTCTATCTTCTCATAAGACGATTTCGATGAATAAATTCCCCAACTTTCTGTCGACCACTTTCATCCGTCCTCCTTATTTTGATTTGGTTTAAACCTGTCAATAAGAGATAGAAGACAAGAAAACAAATCCTTTTCCCATTCAAACAATTCCCTCATCCAGCTCCAATTCCAGTCCTAAGAGTTCATTACCATTTTCCTTTTTCTTTGATGCATATTTCTTTATCTAAAGCTATTCTAAATAGCTTATGAAATCTAAATTCCAGGCTATTATCACCTACCCACTTATCATGCCAAAAACTATTCTTACCTCCATCCTCGATTTTTCTATTGATATTTCCATAAACCAATTAGCACAAAGGACAAGTTTGCACAAATCTCTCCACCAAATCAATCATTTTCCCAATTCCCAGTTCCTTAACTCTCCTACATACCTGCCACTCGCCTCTCGCCCCATATTTTGATTTGAGCACCTTCCGCCATAGAGAATATTCTACCCTTAACCTCTAACCCTATTTTCCCAAAAGACTCTTATTGAGCCAGTCTACTCGTCTAACTCTTAAACCTTCATCTTCTTTTGATTTACAAATATTATCCCACGCCACCCATGCAAATTTTTTGATCCCTCCCAACTTCCTACCTCATAGAAAATCTCTTTGAAGTATAATAATTTTCTGAATTACCCTATTTGGAGCTCGAAAAAAGAGAAAGATACTATATGGGCAGATTAGACAACACTGACTTTACCAAGATAATTCTTCTGCCAAAAGAAAGATGTTTTTTCTCCTATCTATTCAATCTTCTAGTGATAGTGTCAAGAACAGGCCACCACATTGCTTCTTTTCTTGGACTTGCCCCAATCGGAACACCAATGTATTTGAAGGGCACAGAGCCAACTTTGGAATGTAATTCCAATGCAAATTCCTTCAACTCTTCATCTGAAAGTAGACTGATAGCCTCTTCCAAAGTTTTGTTGGCTATTAATGCGCTATTCAGGATCTGTCTCCCTCTAACAAAAGCACACTGATTACTCGATATTACCTTGCTCAACACTTTGTTGATTCTATTTGCTAGCAGCTTAGCCAACACTTTATATATGCAGCCAATGAGGGAAATGGGTCTAAAATTCTCTAGTTGTTCTTAATCTTCGTGGCAACTGATATAATAAGTGGGACGAAAGAGTAGGAGATTTATAGTAAAAAAAAATACTAATATAATATGATATCTTTTAAATCGAAATATCCAATGCCTACTCACGTGGCATCCGTTGCAAGTGTTCATAAGAAATTGTATTTTGTGATTATGATAGAGCGGTTCAATTTTATTATTACATTACATCTCGTGTCTTAGTTATAACCGATGCATGAAATGTACACTACTTTAGTTTATCATACTATTGTTTTGGATGACGTTTGTGGTTGGAAACTTGGTTTTTTATAAACTTTTTTTGAATAATAATTATTTTGTTAAAATAATTGCTGATATTAATTTATGCTGCGAGCAGATGAACGTAGTATACTAATATTCTCAAAATCGATTTTCGGTGAGTGAGAAATGAGGTACCAAAGACGGGTGATGTTGGTGTAGAAGGAGCTTGGGCCTAGCCTAATAAAAATAAGCTGGAAGCCAATCCGTTTAGCCCACCACGTGTGTTACATTTCATCTAGATAACCCGTTTGGTCAAACAGATGTGCGTTTCGGTCAGAATGCAAAATTGAAATTCTGAAACTGCCAAATTAATACTCCTTCCATCCACAAAAATTATGTTTAGATTTTCACTTCGGCCCGTCCATGAAAAATATAATTTTTTCCATTAAGGAAATGATCCACACACTCTTTTACTTTTCTAACCTCATTTATTTCAATATTTACTTTGACCACAACTTTATTACTCCACCCAAAATATTTATTCAACTTTCTATATAGGTGAATTGTATAATAGATCACTCAAAACATCTACTCCCTCCGTACTTGATCAAATGCCCCATTTACTGTTCGGCACTGGATTTAAGAAAGTCGATAAAGTTGTGTAAAGTGGTGTAAAAAGACTTGAGGGGTAATGTTAATCTTGACTTTTAATTCAAATTAACACTTGGTGCTTTAAACTCCCCCCTCCCCTTAAATCTGCGCCTCCTCCCCAAATTCATTTGAGTTTGTTTAATTTTTTTTCTTGAGTTGTACAGATTTAATTTGCCCCATTTAACTAACTCAAACTGCACGCCAGTTTTTATGTGTATGGTTTTTATACTTCAAATTTCAATTAAGCAGATTTATTTCTTGAGTTGTACGAATTTAATTAAAAAAGTTTTTACTTATCAATTCAATAACAGATTTAATTTGATAATTAAACAACACAAAAATAAATTGAAGACTGTAAAATAAATTTAGACGTATGAGCATTAATTCCTTGAAAAATGCAGAAAAAGTGAAGTTGCATTAAATGTCAAAGTTAGTGTTTGGTGCCAAAATGAAAGATTTACACTCAAATTCAAATTTCCCACTAAAATTATTGATATTATAAAAAAATTAGGAGGAAAATGAAGCTACACCTATCACATTCTAACAACCATAAATACAATATTGAAGGCTCAAAAAATTCATTACGACACTTCAATATTTACAGAAGATCTGGAATGTTGGTAGTGTAAAAGAGGTCAAATTTGAGTGAGGCAGACCGCAATAAGTTTACACAATGGCTCCTCCAACACAGCAGGGGACTCCCAACTGCATCATGGTACCAAAAAGAAGCTGCTGAGATCTTCGACATAGATCTCAAGACTGTGTGGCACATATGGAAGAAAGCAATTGCTCAACAGGCCTTGGGCAGACCTTGTAGCCATGGAGAAGAGGTTAGTTCATAAAGACAAGAAGCATATTGATGAAGAAAAAGTGAAGAGCTTGTCAATTTTGGAGAGATCAAGCATCAGAAAGATGGCATGCAACTTGGGTGTCAGTAAAGGCCAGATACAACTCTAGGTGAAAGAGAAAAAGTTAAGGATTCATACTAATGCTATTAAATTATTCCTAACTCCTATAAACATGCTCAACGGACTGAAATTTAGCCTCAATCAACTTAGTTGCATTAGTGAAGATGAGAAGATACTTTTTTAGCCTATGTATAATGTTATTCATATAGATGAAAAATGGTTCAACTTAACAAAGACAAATGGAAGGTATTACCTGCACAAAGGTGAAAAAGAACCATATAGAACATGCAAATCCAAAAATTTTATTGAGAAAATCATGTTTAAGTGTATGGTTTCAAGACTATTCATTGATAGCACATGTAAAATCATATTTGATGGTAAGTTTGTCATCATTCCATTCACTTATGAGAAGTTAACTCAAAGAAATATCAAATATAGATAGAAAGGGACCATGGAAACCAAGTCAATTCAAGCAATCACTAAGGCAATAATGAAGCAAACATTTCTGCAGCAGGTAAGGTTCTTCCCACATCTTTTTTTCAATATTAGAATCAATGTGATTTAATATTTAGTTGATGTAAATGTAATAACCTTCACTGATGCAGATGATACCAATCATTAAAGCAAAGTGACCTAAAGGAGCAAACAATCACATAATCATACAGAAAGATAATGCAAGATCACACATAGATAACATGGATCCAGATTTCAGAGCAACTGCATCATCTGATGGATTCAACATACAACTTGTTTGCTAACCACCAAACTCACCAGACACTAATCTTGGCTTTTTTAAAGCCGTACAGTCACTAAAGGATGATAAATAAACAAAAACAGTGGATGACTTGATCAGAAATGTGAAGCAAACATTTGAAGAATTCCCAGTATGGAAATTAAACAATATATTTCTAATATTGCGGGGCTGCCATCACGAGAACATAAAGTGCAATGGAAATAACAACTACAAGATCCCACATATGGGCAATGAGAGATTGCTTAGTGTTGGGAAATTTGTTAGTAAGAGTTTTGATGAATTTCAAAACCAACTGACCCCAACCGAGTAGATGTTGCCAGAACCTAATGTTAGTAGGTAGGCTCGCTGTTTGAGCATTGTCAAGATTTTATCTTTTCAGGTCTTCAGCTGAAGATGGCAACAAGGCTTCACTCGGATAGAACATCAGTTGTAAGAAAGACAACTGAGCGTTCACTTCATCAGAATGCAAAAAGGGGGAAGACATAAGAACATCACCTAAGCGTTCGTCGGATGAGAATCAAGAAGGAGGAAGTTACGTTCAAAGTTCAGATCAATAGTCAAGTAACCAATAAGGGGGAAGTCACATTCAAGAGATAGAACATCAGTTGTAAGAAAAACAACTAAGTGTTCATCGGATGAAAAGCAGTATGGAGGAAGAGAACATCAGATGAAAGGAAGCCATCTGAGCGTTTGAACCTAACTGATCAGATACAAGGAAGACAACTGAGTGTTCAGTTTCAGAACATCAGTTGTAGAACTCAACCGAGAAGATCAACAGCTTGAAGATGAAGTCAGCTGAGAGTTCAACTGTTAGTTGTCAGATAGAACATCGACTGAAGAACTAGTTATTTGAAGATCGAAAGTCTTAACCGACCACTCCTTGTTGGAAGTCTGTTGTTAAGATTTGAATTTCAAAAAGGAAGTCACGTGAGGGTTTGACCGTTCAGTCATTACCCCATTTGGCCCAACACAAGGCTATCTTAGATGGAAAGCAGAAGAGCACAGATGCCATATCGGAAAAGTCTGCAGAGATGAGAGACAAGCCATCGCTTTCAAAGAACAGAGATCAACAGCTCCTCCAACGGCTAGTTGATTCTCTCCGCCTATAAATAGAGGCCTTCATTCATTCGAAAAATAAGAAGACACACGCGAGAAGAAAACACTTGTTGAGAGTTCTAGAGTTAGTTAGTTATTGTGTCTTTAGATCGAACCTTGAGAATATCACTTAGTGAGAGTTCGTAGAGTGTTAGATCATAGCTCACTTCATGTTCGAGCTTTTAGTTGGAACCCATCTTTTTCACACTTCCTCTCAAAAGGAGTGTTAGGACCCTACTCTTCCTGCAACTGAGTAAATAGGTTGTTTAGTACCCGAAAACTAAACTGTAAGGTTGATAAGTACCCGCAAACTTATCCTTAACGGTTAATCAGCCCGCGTAAGCTGAGTGGTTTGTCCAGAAGAACTTGGACAGAGTTGTGTGGACTCACAACTCCCCGTGGACGTAGGAGGTTTCTCCGAACCACGTAAATCTCTGTGTGCTAGTGTTTATTTTGTTTATTTCTTGCATATTCAACTGACCTTCTAACCAACATACAAACTGATCTTAGCATTATCAACAGTCTTGGTTTTTGACCGACCTTGCACAATAGCGTGAGTTGTTTTACGAGTTGTTAATTTCCACCACATTCCGCACAGCACCACTCTTCCATCTGAGGTTGCTTACTCAGCTGTGAGATTCCAACTGAGTCTTTTTACTCGGTTGAAGTAATTTTCAAGAGTTTAGTTTTAAAATTCTAATTGGTGTATTCCCCCCCCCCCATACACCAGTAACTCGTATCGGGACCATCAAGTGGTATCAGAGCAGTGGTTCAAAAGACTACTGACTCTTTTTCACAAGGTGTGAATTCGAGAAAGTTCTTCAGTGGTCAACTGAACAGATCTATTTTTCACACTAGTGCATATTTGCTTGCATATTTGTTCTGTTGTTGTGTGCAGATGGACGTCAAGGACAAGATCGTTGTCATGTTCTCTGTAGTAAATTATACATCCTGAAGGACACGGATGAAGAAGATCTTACTGTCGAAGCATCATAGGATGCAACAAGTACTCTCTTCCGGACCTATCATCATCAAAGAAAGGATAGCTCGCACTCCTACAAATCCCAACGATGGGGATACAGTTTTGGAGTTTGTGGAGAAGCAGCCGGAAGACTACACTCCAGAGGAAGCCAAGGTGAGCCAGTTGGATATCTGGGCTCAAAGCACGATTATGTCCACTGTTGGACAAGATTATCTCCCTTGGATTGAAGAGTGTGAGACTGCCAAAGAAATGTCGGATATCCTGGCATCGCTGAGTGAAGGAAGCGATGAGACGAAGGAGAACAAGTTCTCACATGCATGCCAAGACTTCGACAACTTTTGTCTGAAGACAGATGAAACAATTGATCAGCTAGAGCTCCGGTTTATGGACATCCTCAGAAGAATCCAGTCCATCCGAAGAGGAAAATACACACTAAGAGAAATCAATCTCAAAGTGTTGCAAGCTCTACCGGCTGAGTGGGATACTTTCACCAATATCCACGAGAGCCGAGCTGACCTTGGTGAAATGGGAACTGAAAGATTGTTCTCAATCTTAAAGGGAAATGAGTATAAGGTGAACCGAAGAAGATCTCAGTCCTCGGTTCAGACGAGTCGACTTGAGGATGTTGGTTCAGCCTCAAAGTCAGTTGCTCTTCGAGCTGACTACTCCAAATCGAGAACATCGAGGCCAACCAGATCTGCTGACACAACTGCAAAGGAGCCAAGCAGAGAGGAACTGCAACAGAACATTGCAGCCCTGTCAAAGAAACTAGCCGACATGGACACTCGGTTCGGGAAATACAAACGATTCTAAAAATCAAACCGAACTCGAGACAGTTCAAAGCCTGTCACCAACGGTTGCTTTGAATGCGGCAAGGAGGGACATTTCAAAGCTGACTGTCCGGACCTCTCAAAGAAAGAGAGAGAAGCTTTGAGGGCCAAGCAAGCTGGAAAGAACAAGGCCATGGTAGTAGAAGAAACAGCTGACGACATGGACATCTTCACTGACACTAAATATGAGGACGAGCTGACTTCTACCAACAACGCCATCAGTCAGGATCAATGCCTCATGGCACTTGGAACCGACCAAGATGACACTGAGGTACACTCTAATCCTGCTAAGTTAAATTCTTCCAATACTTCTAACATGCAGGAATCTCTGGACAAAGAGTTGGAACCCTCCTGGAGTGACTTTCAAAAACTCAGTGAGGAACTGCATCAGCAATCGGTTGAGTTTAAGAGTCTTCAAGCTCAGTTAACCAAACTTAAAGATTCCTTAACCGAAAAGGACGATATGACGAAGAGCCAAACCGAGGAGATTGAGAATCTCAAGAGTCAACTGAATGAGGTTAAGGCTCCAACTGATAAGGAGTTGACGAAGCAGATCAAGGAGCAGCAAGATCAGTTGAAAAATCAAGAGACTCAGATCGACCAATTGATAAAGAAGTCAGATGGGCAAACCGAGCAGATAACTGTCCTCCTAAAGGAATTGCAAACTGAGAAAGACAATCTAATCAAGCTGTATCAGTCATCCAAGATCATCGAGAATCTTATCAGTTACAGTAGACAGATGGATGACGTGTCAGGACTCGGTTATGATGTGATTAAAGATCGTGGAATTCCTTCAGCAACCTTCATCAAAGCTGTTGAGGTCAAGGCTGTCGAACCGAACACAGTAGAACCTGAGTCACCACAAAGTAATTCAACCTCTACCTCTCAGCAAGCTCAACCGACCAAGGCAACCACAACTGAGAAGGGAAAAGAAGCAGTAGATGAAGGACAGAATGTTCCATCGGTTGGGATATCAACCGAGGGGAAATGTTCCAAAAGTCAGAAGAGGAATCAGAGGCGTCGAAGGCATAATCGCAACCGGACTCAGAATCAGAACCGACCTCTGCATCAACCTCAGAGTCAACATCAGAAAGAATGGAACCGACCGCAGAACCGACAAGGGTTCAATCATCCGAATCAACAGCGGTTCCAACATCAGTTCAACCAAAGGTTCCAACCGAGTCAACCAATGAGGAACGGGTCGAACAACTGGAGATATTCATGCCACAATATGAATCATCAACAAGGCATGAACAGCTACATACAACACTCAGGGAGTTGGAATCAGAATCAACCACAAAGATTCCAACATGGCGTTTGACCTCACAGATAAATTCAACAGGATAAGAATCGCCATCAAAACAGGGGGAAAACCTCTCCTCCGAAAGCTCAGAATGGGAGAAATCCAACTCCTCCAAGAAACAGAACATCACTACTAACAACAAGCCTAAGGATAACCGAGGTGTTGTTATAGTTGACGATGAAGGAAAAGTGATCTGGAATGATAAATCCATCCGAGTATACAGGGAAAAGCGACGCACAGTTTCAGGGGGAACTGGTTCTAACCCTCCAGGACCCAACTAAAATTGGGGACCTAAGCGAGTTTCTCTTTGCAGGTACAGGAGAAACAGCTGAGGAAGAATAAAGCGTCTGCAACAATGTGGGTGATGGACAGTAGATGCTCGAAACACATGATGAATCTGAAGGATTTGCTTGGAAGTTTCGTGGAGAAAGAAGGTCTATCAGTTACTTTTGGTGACAACTCAAAAGGTTACACCAAAGGTTACGGTACACTTGAAACCAATTATGTTTCAATCTCTAATGTTTCTTATGTTGATGGATTGAAGCATAACTTGCTCTCCATCAGGCAATTCTGTGATAATGGTTTTTCTGTCAAGTTTGTTACACAGGGTTGCAGGGTTAAAAATGTCGGATCAAAGCAGGTGATATTGTTGGGAAATCGATCACCAACCGGGAATGTCTACTACGCTGACTGGAACAACAGCCTTCCTGACACCTGCCTGTTATCAAAGAGCAGTTCAGATGTGAGCTGGCTGTGGCACAAAAGGCTCAACCATCTGAACTTCAAGACTATGAACCGACTTGCCAGACAAGAACATGCAAGAGGCATACCAAACCAAGTGTTTTCAACAACACACATCTGCAGTGCATGCCAGTTGGGAAAGCTCGCTAGATCCTCCTTCCGGTTGAAGTCGACTCCCTCAACCGACCGAGTGTTACAGCTGATCCACATGGATCTCTTCGGGCCAGTTACACCAAAGAGCTTAAATGGTAACGAGTATACCCTGGTTGTAACTGATGACTACTCAAGATATACGTGGACCATCTTCATGCGCCACAAGAGTGAAACCCGAGATGAGCTACCCAAGCTGATGGATCGGATATCGAACCAACAAGAGATGAAGATCATTTCTATCCGATCAGATCGTGGAACTGAGTTTCTAAATGAAACCATCATCGAGTACTGCGAGAAGCATGGAATTACACATCAAACATCAGCAGCGCGTACTCCGCAACAAAATGGAGTAGCTGAGCGAAGGAACCGATTGCTGAAGGATGCAGCTACATCCATGTTAACCAGCTCAGCTCTACTAAAAAGATTTTGGGCTGAGGTCATCAATACTGCTTGCTACACTCAGAACCGGTCTCTTCTGACCAAGCGGTTGGGAAAGACACCATACGAGCTATGGAGACGCAGGAAGCCAGATATTTCTTATTTTCGCGTTTTTGGTTCTAAGTGTTATATTCACAACAATCAGAAGACTCAGTTGAAAACTTTTGAAGCCAAAGCTTCAAAAGACATATTTCTCGGATATGCCCCTCGGATCAAGACTTATAGAGTTTTCAACAATGGCTCTCGTGTTGTGGAGATAACACCTCATGTTAATTTTGATGAATCTACTTTTGAGTGCAGGGAACAGGCTAAAGGACAACAGGTTGATCCACAAGTCCCATCAGCCCTCACAAGATCTCAAATTCTAAGGTAAAAGAATCTAGCTGAACCACTGGTTTGGGCAACTGAGGATGAGGATCCATATTCCTCTGAAGATGAATGCGAGGACCCCAGCTCATCTCAAGGGGGAACTCCAGCTGATGCCCCTCTAACTGCATCAGCATCCTAAGCTCAACCGAGTTCGGTTAAAAATAATGTCAATGTTGAGGATCCAGACCTTGAGAACATCACTTAGTGAGAGTTCGTAGAGTGTTAGATCATAGCTCACTTCGTGTTCGAGCTTTTAGTTGGAACCCATCTTTTTCACACTTCCTCTCAAAAGGAGTGTTAGGACCCTACTCTTCCTGCAACTGAGTAAATAGGTTGTTTAGTACCCGAAAACTAAACTGTAAGGTTGATAAGTACCCGCAAACTTATCCTTAACGGTTGCTCAGCCCGCGTAAGCTGAGTGGTTTGTCCAGAAGAACTTGGACAGAGTTGTGTGGACTCACAACTCCCCGTGGACGTAGGAGGTTTCTCCGAACCACGTAAATCTCTGTGTGTTAGTGTTTATTTTGTTTATTTCTTGCATATTCAACTGACCTTCTAACCAGCATACAAACTGATCTTAGCATTATCAACAGTCTTGGTTTTTGACCGACCTTGCACAATAGCGTGAGTTGTTTTACGAGTTGTTAATTTCCACCACATTCCGCACAGCACCACTCTTCCATCTGAGGTTGCTTACTCAGCTGTGAGATTCCAACTGAGTCTTTTTACTCGGTTTAAGTAATTTTCAAGAGTTTAGTTTTAAAATCCTAATTAGTGTATTCCCCCCCCCCCCCATACACCAGTAACTCGTATCGGGACCATCAAGTGGTATCAGAGCAGTGGTTCAAAAGACTACTGACTCTGTTTCACAAGGTGTGAATTCGAGAAAGTTCTTCAGTGGTCAACTGAACAGATCTATTTTTTCACGCTAGTGCATATTTGCTTGCATATTTGTTCTGTTGTTGTGTGCAGATGGACGTCAAGGACAAGATCGTTGTCATGTTCTCTGTAGTAAATTATACATCCTGGAGGACACGGATGAAGAAGATCTTACTGTCGAAGCATCATAGGATGCAACAAGTACTCTCTTCCGGACCTATCATCATCAAAGAAAGAATAGCTCGCACTCCTACAAATCCCAACGATGGGGATACAGATTTGGAGTTTGTGGAGAAGCAGCCGGAAGACTACACTCCAGAGGAAGCCAAGGTGAGCCAGTTGGATATCTGGGCTCAAAGCACGATTATGTCCACTGTTGGACAAGATTATCTCCCTTGGATTGAAGAGTGTGAGACTGCCAAAGAAATGTGGGATATCCTGGCATCGCTGAGTGAAGGAAGCGATGAGACGAAGGAGAACAAGTTCTCACATGCATGCCAAGACTTCGACAACTTTTGTCTGAAGACAGATGAAACAATTGATCAGCTAGAGCTCCGGTTTATGGACATCCTCAGAAGAATCCAGTCCATCCGAAGAGGAAAATACACACTAAGAGAAATCAATCTCAAAGTGTTGCAACCTCTACCGGCTGAGTGGGATACTTTCACCAATATCCACGAGAGCCGAGCTGACCTTGGTGAAATGGGAACTGAAAGATTGTTCTCAATCTTAAAGGGAAATGAGTATAAGGTGAACCGAAGAAGATCTCAGTCCTCGGTTCAGACGAGTCGACTTGAGGATGTTGGTTCAGCCTCAAAGTCAGTTGCTCTTCGAGCTGACTACTCCAAATCGAGAACATCGAGGCCAACCAGATCTGCTGACACAACTGCAAAGGAGCCAAGCAGAGAGGAACTGCAACAGAACATTGCAGCCCTGTCAAAGAAACTAGCCGACATGGACACTCGGTTCGGGAAATACAAACGATTCTAAAAATCAAACCGAACTCGAGACAGTTCAAAGCCTGTCACCAACGGTTGCTTTGAATGCGGCAAGGAGGGACATTTCAAAGCTGACTGTCCGGACCTCTCAAAGAAAGAGAGAGAAGCTTTGAGGGCCAAGCAAGCTGGAAAGAACAAGGCCATGGTAGTAGAAGAAGCAGCTGACGACATGGACATCTTCACTGACATTGAATATGAGGACGAGCTGACTTCTACCAACAACGCCATCAGTCAGGATCAATGCCTCATGGCACTTGGAACCGACCAAGATGACACTGAGGTACACTCTAATCCTGCTAAGTTAAATTCTTCCAATACTTCTAACATGCAGGAATCTCTGGACAAAGAGTTGGAACCCTCCTGGAGTGACTTTCAAAAACTCAGTGAGGAACTGCATCAGCAATCGGTTGAGTTTAAGAGTCTTCAAGCTCAGTTCACCAAACTTAAAGATTCCTTAACCGAAAAGGACGATATGACCAAGAGCCAAACCGAGGAGATTGAGAATCTCAAGAGTCAACTGAATGAGGTTAAGGCTCCAACTGATGAGGAGTTGACGAAGCAGATCAAGGAGCAGCAAGATCAGTTGAAAAATCAAGAGACTCAGATCGACCAATTGATAAAGAAGTCAGATGGGCAAACCGAGCAGATAACTGTCCTCCTAAAGGAATTGCAAACTGAGAAAGACAATCTAATCAAGCTGTATCAGTCATCCAAGATCATCGAGAATCTTATCAGTTACAGTAGACAGATGGATGACGTGTCAGGACTCGGTTATGATGTGATTAAAGATCGTGGAATTCCTTCAGCAACCTTCATCAAAGCTGTTGAGGTCAAGGCTGTCGAACCGAACACAGTGGAACCTGAGTCACCACAAAGTAATTCAACCTCTACCTCTCAGCAAGCTCAACCGACCAAGGCAACCACAACTGAGAAGGGAAAAGAAGCAGTAGATGAAGGACAGAATGTTCCATCGGTTGGGATATCAACCGAGGGGGAATGTTCCAAAAGTCAGAAGAGGAATCAGAGGCGTCGAAGGCATAATCGCAACCGGACTCAGAATCAGAACCGACCTCTGCATCAACCTCAGAGTCAACATCAGAAAGAATGGAACCGACCGCAGAACCGACAAGGGTTCAATCATCCGAATCAACAGCGGTTCCAACATCAGTTCAACCAAAGGTTCCAACCGAGTCAACCAATGAGGAACGGGTCGAACAACTGGAGATATTCATGCCACAATATGAATCATCAACAAGGCATGAACAGCTACATACAACACTCAGGGAGTTGGAATCAGAATCAACCACAAAGATTCCAACATGGCGTTTGACCTCACAGATAAATTCAACAGGATAAGAATCGCCATCAAAACAGGGGGAAAACCTCTCCTCCGAAAGCTCAGAATGGGAGAAATCCAACTCCTCCCAAGAAACAGAACATCACTACTAACAACAAGCCTAAGGATAACCGAGGTGTTGTTATAGTTGATGATGAAGGAAAAGTGATCTGGAATGATAAATCCATTCGAGTATACAGGGAAAAGCGACGCACAGTTTCAGGGGGAACTGGTTCTAACCCTCCAGGACCCAACTAAAATTGGGGACCTAAGCGAGTTTCTCTTTGCAGGTACAGGAGAAACAGCTGAGGAAGAATAAAGCGTCTGCAACAATGTGGGTGATGGACAGTAGATGCTCGAAACACATGATGAATCTGAAGGATTTGCTTGGAAGTTTCGTGGAGAAAGAAGGTCTATCAGTTACTTTTGGTGACAACTCAAAAGGTTACACCAGAGGGTACGGTACACTTGAAACCAATTATGTTTCAATCTCTAATGTTTCTTATGTTGATGGATTGAAGCATAACTTGCTCTCCATCAGGCAATTCTGTGATAATGGTTTTTCTGTCAAGTTTGATGCACTGGGTTGCAGGGTTAAAAATATCGGATCAAAGCAGGTGATATTGTTGGGAAATCGATCACCAACCGGGAATGTCTACTACGCTGACTGGAACAGCAGCCTTCCTGACACTTGCCTGTTATCAAAGAGCAGTTCAGATGTGAGCTGGCTGTGGCACAAAAGGCTCAACCATCTGAACTTCAAGACTATGAACCGACTTGCCAGACAAGAACATGCAAGAGGCATACCAAACCGAGTGTTTTCAACAACACACATCTGCAGTGCATGCCAGTTGGGAAAGCTCGCTAGATCCTCCTTCCGGTTGAAGTCGACTCTCTCAACCGACCGAGTGTTACAGCTGATCCACATGGATCTCTTCGGGCCAGTTACACCAAAGAGCTTAAATGGTAACGAGTACACCCTGGTTGTAACTGATGACTCCTCAAGATATACGTGGACCATCTTCATGCGCCACAAGAGTGAAACCCGAGATGAGCTACCCAAGCTGATGGATCGGATATCGAACCAACAAGAGATGAAGATCATTTCTATCCGATCAGATCGTGGAACTGAGTTTCTAAATGAAACCATCATCGAGTACTGCGAGAAGCATGGAATTACACATCAAACATCAGCAGCGCGTACTCCGCAACAAAATGGAGTAGCTGAGCGAAGGAACCGATTGCTGAAGGATGCAGCTACATCCATGTTAACCAGCTCAGCTCTACTAAAACGATTTTGGGCTGAGGTCATCAATACTGCTTGCTACACTCAGAACCGGTCTCTTCTGACCAAGCGGTTGGGAAAGACACCATACGAGCTATGGAGACGCAGGAAGTCAGATATTTCTTATTTTCGCGTTTTTGGTTCTAAGTGTTATATTCACAACAATGGGAAGACTCAGTTGAAAACTTTTGAAGCCAAAGCTTCAAAAGACATATTTCTCGGATATGCCGCTCGGATAAAGGCTTATAGAGTTTTCAACAATGGCTCTCGTGTTGTGGAGATAACACCTCATGTTAGTTTTGATGAATCTACTTTTGAGTGCAGGGAACAGGCTAAAGGACAACAGGTTGATCCACAAGTCCCATCAGCCCTCACAAGATCTCAGATTCTAAGGCAAAAGAATCTAGCTGAACCACTGGTTTGGGCAACTGAGGATGAGGATCCATATTCCTCTGAAGATGAATGCGAGGACCCCAGCTCATCTCAAGGGGGAACTCCAGCTGATGACCCTCTAACTGCATCAGCATCCTAAGCTCAACCGAGTCCGGTTCAAAATAATGTCAATGTTGAGGATCCAGACCTTGAGAACATCACTTAGTGAGAGTTCGTAGAGTGTTAGATCATAGCTCACTTCGTGTTCGAGCTTTTAGTTGGAACCCATCTTTTTCACACTTCCTCTCAAAAGGAGTGTTAGGACCCCACTCTTCCTGCAACTGAGTAAATAGGTTGTTTAGTACCCGAAAACTAAACTGTAAGGTTGATAAGTACCCGCAAACTTATCCTTAACGGTTGCTCAGCCCGCGTAAGCTGAGTGGTTTGTCCAGAAGAACTTGGACAGAGTTGTGTGGACTCACAACTCCCCGTGGACGTAGGAGGTTTCTCCGAACCACGTAAATCTCTGTGTGCTAGTGTTTATTTTGTTTATTTCTTGCATATTCAACTGACCTTCTAACCAGCATACAAACTGATCTTAGCATTATCAACAGTCTTGGTTTTTGACCGACCTTGCACAATAGCGTGAGTTGTTTTACGAGTTGTTAATTTCCACCATATTCCGCACAGCACCACTCTTCTAGCTGAGGTTGCTTACTCAGCTGTGAGATTCCAACTGAGTCTTTTTACTCGGTTGAAGTAATTTTCAAGAGTTTAGTTTTAAAATCCTAACTGGTGTATTCCCCCCCCCATACACCAGTAACTCGTATCAGGACCATCACTTAGGCTTAGCTTACTGCCAGAATACAACACAGTGGAGGAAGACCTTGCAAGAGAAAGTTGGGAGTATTTGAAGACACATGAAATTGACGAAGAGGCAGTATATCAGAATCAAGAACTAGTTGCTGGAGTAAAACAAATGGTTTTAAGAGACTATGAGGTCTATAGGGATCTATTTTTTTGTTATGGTTTACATGGACAAACATCATAGATCATCTTTTGTGTTTGGAATGTAAATTGTCCTTGTATCAGTTGTTTTGTTAATAAATATAGTCTTAGCCTTATTTAAAATCATGTGTTTTTGCATAATTGACTCAATAACTATCCTATTTATACCTCCAAAACTAGAACATAAATATCCTAATGACGGCGTTAATAGGATAACACAAACAACTCCCAAGGCAACAATTAAGGCATCATTAGCCAACACCAAACAATCAAATGTTGTATCAGTTCAAAATCAAAAAAATATGAAGCAAATAACCAACTTTTTTTTATATTCAAGAGCAGTATCAGTTCATAATCAGATAAATACTAGGTATATCATCACAACCATAATCAGAAATTCACACTAGAAACTGCATAATTAAGGCATCACCGCTAACACCAAACAATCAAGTGTAGTATGAGTTCAAAATTAGAGAAATTTGAAGCAAATAGCCATCTTTTTTTTTTTTTCAATCCAGAGCAGTATGAGTTCATGATAAGATAAATACCAAGTATAACATCACAACCATAATTAAAAATTCACACTTGAAACTACACAATTAAGGCATCCCAGCCCACACCCAATCAATCAAATGCAACACCAATTCATTATCAAGAAAATAACAAGAAACTATACAATCAAGGTATCACCAGCCAACACACACTCAACATTGAGAAATTAGAAATCACACCCAATCAAAAATTATAAAAAATTCACCTGATTAGAGGAGTCTCAAAACATTAGGGTAGAAAAGCCCTAACGTTTGGAATGAAAATTTTCGTTGTAAAGCCTCTGACGAACTCGCCGTTCTATTTCAACGACCTTCCATTCTCTGAAGGTCAAATCAACTTCAATATCGCAACCTATTCGAGGGGATTCAAACTCATACATGGTGGTCGGCGGCGCGAGTTCTGTTTCGGCACAATTGTGTCAGATCCGCCGCCAAACGTCTTGAATTCAGTTTTTGGCACAACGGTGTCAGATCCGAACGGACAACCCTCAAATTCATCATCAATCGCCTCTTGAATTCAATCCTCGAATTCATCATTAATTTGGCTAATTAAAATGGGTTGGTAAAAGTAATGGCAAAAGATGTAAATAAATGTGGTTTTTACACCGTATAAGTCCATAAAGTGAAACGAGCCATTTGATGGTGTACACTTGAAATGTGGTAAGTAGGGCATTTGATCAAGTACGAAGGGAGTACCTAACTTTTCTTAAAATCCGCATTACTATCTAATAACTATAATTATCATGCATGTATGAGTATTGATTTGGTTAATGCTTTTACACCCACATCATCCATTCTGAATCTTTAATAGCTATATGGTAGTGTAAAGGCCCATGTAACCGTCAAATATTCATTTGATTGTGTTAATGGAGCAATAAAGCACACATGTGTGAAGGACCTATAAACAGAATCATTTGCATAGTGTTTGAGACAACGACAACAAATGATGAACTTCCATTTGCATACAAATAATATTGTCATTTTATTGTTAAGCTCAATTCTCGATTCTCATTCAGTTCGCCGGAGCTCGTCGGACTTATGGTGCTACATCTGTCGATACGAAGTCTTTTTACCTTTGGGGAAAGACCGCCAAACCGAAAGCAATATCGGGGGCGCTTTTGGGAGAAGGATTCATTCGACTCGGCTATCATATTTAAGTTTGTAATCTCATTTATTTGTTACAATTCATTTGTAATATCTGATATTCTGATTCTCTATTCTCTAATCTAGTTTGTTTTGTTTCAGTTTTTCGTTGTCAAAGTTTGTGAACGAGTACGCATGTCTCTAATAGTTGTAAATGTCCGCATAGTATGTATTACCAAATTGAAACAAGATGCGATATAAAGAATGTACTTACATGTAAATGAAATTGGATATCACCTTGTGTGGTTTGCAAATTATTACAAAAAGATAGGATTTTCCCATTGCATAATTAATGTAGCAACTGCATATTCCAACGATATATAAGAAAATGATATTAACAGATGTGATTGTGATCAAATTATTTGCTCATGAATTATGTTCCTCTGGTTTCAGCTGGACACACTTCGTCAACAAGCTAATTGTGATGGACTAGACTATTCACTTTAAGATAATCGTCTTATTTTTTCACCCTTTCCTCTTTTTTAAATAAATACCATAACGGAACTATAGAAATGCAATAACGTTTAAGAATATGTCGAGTTGCTTCAAGAACTTAATTGAATGGATTAAAGTGCGATTTTGGTTTTGAATCTTTAATTTATCACTTAATAGTCATAGAGCTTGCTTTAGCGCGAAAGATTGGATTTGTAATCCATCTCATTATCCTGAGTTGATGTAATTTGATTGTTTGCCCTTTTTACGTTAAACTTTGTATCTTGCTTTTTGGTTTGCACCATTATACTAGTTGGAGTATGGAGTTTGAAAATGAAATAAATCATTCCACAATACCGATGATGATCCAATTAATTAAGTAATCTCATTTGGATAACTAAGTTAGCTATTAATTTGATGACACAATCTTCTTAATTTTCTTTCCTTTTTAAATATTGTGGTGCAGTTGCACCTAATCCGAACGGATGCCGCTTTTCTTTATTTCTTTTAAATTCCTTTAAATCTCCAATTTTACAGAGCTTCTTCTTTATCCTGTTGAAAACTTATCTCGGATTGTGTATAAGTTAACGAATCCTCTCTTTTAAATAATATTTTCATCTTTTATTCGTCTATTTTTGGACTTTGTGATGCTTCAATAATGGTTTTGGAATTGTCGGACATATTAGGCATTAATTGAGCTTGACAAACTCTAATAAATGATGATCATGACGGATGATGTACACTGTATATAAAAATTGGTACCTCATTCGTCTACGAAATAATTGTCACATTGTAGACGACACGAGTTTTAAAAAAATTGTAGATAGTGATGAATTATAATGAGTATTGTTGTGAGTGGAGTAAAAATTTCACAATAAATGTGAGTGGAGTAGCAAAAGTGACATTCATTTAATGGACTAACTTAAGTAGCGAAAATGTGTACGGAGGGAGTATAATTTAGGTGGTGCTATTTGAACACGCTACACTAACTAAAAAAAGTAATATAAATTTTGAAAAAATAAATTATACATTAATTGGAGAATCAATGAAGGAAAAATATGATTATTTTATTTTTATAATTAATTTTTTATTTTTTGCGCGTACGACGGCCACAGTATATTTGTACAGAATTTTTTTTTTTTGAATTATGAATTGAAGTACCACACATTATGAAGAAGATTCCACAATATTCCTCTATTTCACGCTTGAATTTAAAGCAATCTAGCAACAAAATGTTATTCGCACAATATTCCGTTTTACTTCACTGCTCTCTCTTCCCCTCCTTTTTCACATTGTGATAAAGACTTATAGCAGCGGCGAGCATTTGAGCGAGCTCGTTGGCCATTTTGATCGTCACGTGGTGGCGAGCTCGCAATAATCATATTAGCGAGCTTGTGCCGCCATTTTTTTTTAAATGAAAATAAATATTTTATTCATTAAAATTAAAAATATACATGGAAAAAATGCGAAAAATTACATGTCATCTCCGAAGCATTTTCAATTTTTTTCGATTAAATCATCCTCGAGTTTAGCGTATGCTCTTTGATCTCGAAGGCTTTCTTTCCGCTTCAGGTATTGTGCAAAGCTATTCGGGCTCCTTGTCTCGTACTCGAACTCGGTTGGGTTTGAGAGGTTGTTTCTTCGTCCGAGCTCCAATTGGTTATAGAAACGCCCTCATCTTCAACTATCATGTTATGCAAAATAATGCAAGCATACATGATTTCAGATAAAGTCTCTCGGAACCAGGAATGCGCCGGCCCACTAATTATTGCCCAACGAGCTTTGAGAACGCCGGAAGCTCTTTCCATGTCCTTGCGTGCGGCTTCTTGTTTCTTCTCAAATAAACATTTCTTCGGCTCGATCGGGCATGGGAGAGTCTTCACAAAGGTTGGCCAACATGGATAAATGCCGTCAGCTAGATAGTAGCCCATCTTGTGCCGAGTGCCATTTGCAAAGAAAGTTACCGCTGAGATCTTTCCCTGCAGAAGATCTTGGAACACGTCAGACTGGTTGAGCACATTGATGTCGTTGTTTGAGCCGGCAACTCCGAAAAATGCGTGCCAAATTCATTAATCTTGAGAAGCAACAGCTTCAAGCACGATCGTGGGGTGCCCTTTCTTCTGATTCGTGTACGCCCCTCTCCACCCATTCGGGCAGTTCCTCCACTGCCAATGCATGCAGTCGATGCTACCAAGCATGTCGGGGAAGTCGTGCTTCGATTCGTGCATTTGCAAAAGCCGGTTGCAGTCAGCCATGTTTGGTGGCTGCAAATACTCGCCCCGACCAGTGCTGTCTTCCATCCGTAGATACTCGTCGTATTGATCAGCGCATCCGCCATTTGCGAGTTGCCGCAACGCCATAGTGCATTTCTGGAGTGACGAGAACCCCAGTTTCTCCGTTGCATCTGCGCGCTGCTGAAAATAAGGCTCTCGAGCCTCAACTGCCCTGAAGATTGTGTTGAACAATTTTTTGCTCATATGAAAAATGGCCTTCAAAAGTAAGCAAATAAATGCGAAACATATAAAATGCGGTTAGTCCTGCGGTGGCCCAAGCCATTATTGCGAAAATTGGTGAATACAACCAACTATCATTAAGAATTTCATCTTTTGACCAAAAACAAGCAAGAGGCGGAATACCGCCGGAACACGTCTTCGCCCCACGTTGGAAACTTAGAGAAGTAATCCGCATTAAGACAGATCTCGGCATCAAGGCGGTTACGAGACACCACCGTCCTTTTCCTCTTTGAACTTTGGGCGGCAACGGTGGCCACCGCCGCCTCCTCCTCCTCTTCCTCGGCGATTGCGTCGGCGGCCTTTGCCATGAGATTGCCGAACATGACGGGAATTTGAGCACTAAACTGTCAGAATTCTTCCATTCTAGCGTTGAAATAATCGTCGTCGCCCGACATGATTTTTTAAATGAATAAAATAAACAAAAATATGAAGGTGTTGAGGAGATTTGAGAGAGAATTGAAGAGATTGATGTATGAAATAAGGGAGAAAAATGATGTATTTATAGGTGTATTCAAACTCCCTGGTGACCGCAACGGCTCGCGATCGCGCTAACCAGCGATCGCCAAGTGTCCTCCCACGTCAGCGAGCTCACCAGCGCACAAGCTCGGCATAAAGAGCACGCTTGCATGCGCGCCGAGCTCGCCAACGGGGTGCGAGCGTGATGGCGAAGCTCGCTGGGGCAGCGCGCGCGTGAGCGCGCCGCTGCCCACATCCTAACAACCATGAGCATTTGTTTCTATTTTCCAACTTTTTCTCAGTAATTGAGAAATGAGGCACTCTCCCCTGCGACACGTCACCAGCCATGCGACTGAGTTCGAGTCGGGTTGACCTGATCAACCCGAGTCTGACCCGTTGATCAGGTCAAAATAATTTTTTTTGAATTTTTTTTAATTTCAGTTTTTTTTTCGGCTTTACCTTCGGCTCTTTTTTTTACGGAGTTTTGCTCCGATTACTAATATAAGGATAATCGTTAGTCAACAATTTAGACTTTTTTGGCTCGCTTCGAGGCCTTAGGTTCCCCTCGCTCGAATCTTGATCAAAGAAGAAACATCAAACAAAAAAACAGAGAGGCAAGAAAAAAGAGAAACAAAAAATCTGAAAATAAAAAAAAAAACTGAAAAATTAATTAAAAAATAATTTAAAAAATAATTAGATATTGTGACATAAATAAAAATGCTAAAAGACACTTATTAGAACACTTCTGAAAAGTGTCATAATAAATCAGAAAAAAAAATTAAAAACTAAAAAAATAAGGCAGGCACATGTGCATCCCATACGTCCCATGCACGGTCACATGGGGTGCGACCTACCGCATATGAGTATTTGCGTTGATAAAATCATTAAGAACCTTAATCCCCAATAAAAACGGTTAGGAAAAGATGGACTTTTATCCCTTAAATTTTTGTTTGCAAAAAAGGTGTTATTGTTGTGATCCATCTTTTAAGGTCAGTCACCTCATAATCATTCATCGGATGATTATCGTCTGTTTCCTTTATTTGGATAAAAAAATCTGAAATATAAAAAAAAAGAAAAATTAAATAGGGGTGATCGGATTGATCCGCATTAATCAAGATGGATTAACCCGAATTCAGTTTCATGCGAAGAGACAAGTCGCAGGAGAGATCATCTCAAAAGTCAAATTTAAAGTTTATTTCGACTCACGTTTGATTACTTATTAATTGAAACCATCTGTTAATGGTTAAACTAAAAATATTATCGATTTTCTTCATTTAAATTTCAATGTGACTACATGGAATGTGTGAAAAGAGTTCAGTTGTTTCCGTTAGTAACCTTCTTTTTTGTGAAAGTTGCGTGCACCACTTCCAATTTTTTAGTTTATTTTTCAATTTCTTAAGTTTAATTTTATAATGCTTCGAATCAAATTTCAATTTTTTAGTTAATAACTAATCATTAATATTAACTAAGATATGGAGTATTCCCCATGCCAAAAAAAAAAAAAAAAAAACACACTAAGATATGGAGTATAATTATTTTTATTTTTTTTTAACTTTTAGCTGTACATGTCAATCAAGATTTATTATATTATATTTTTTAATAACAAACATTATTAGAATAATGAAACGGAAATTATTAACTGGGGACACAATTCGAAACATCAGTTTGTTTTATGCATAACTATATTAGATTTCCTTCGCAATAACATGTCTATCTTTCCTTATACTGTATTGTATGCTATATCTTGAAATGATAAATAATAAATAAATCAATTAACGAAGAGACTCAATTTGACAGAGAGTTTGAACTTTGAAGGATTGTGGTGATATTTATCGCCTCAAATAAAATGATACGTAAAGGAGAGAAAGTTCAAATTCTCTCAAATTCATAATTGAGAGAGCGATTGCATAAAACATTATACTAATTAAGAGGGTGCCTGACCTAAATAGAAGAATAAGAACATTTATTAGTAAAGTTATTAATATTTGTTGTTATATAATATTTATTTATTTGTTTTTTTTGATAAAGTAGAAGAAATCTGCAGCCTCTTTTCTTTCTCCTTCTCAAAAACGCACATACCCACTCCAATACTACAGTAGTTTACGCTGGCGGAAGAAAACCATAATCCACGCGCTCGATTTCATGCAAGCCCAATTAAATTAGCAAAAATTGGGTGAAATTCGAACAGAAATTCAGCTTGCTTTTGTGATGTAATTTGCGATGACGGGTCGAGACGGTGGGTACGTTGTGCCGGCGGATCCTCTGAATGCCGTCGGCGGGTTGAAGAAGAAGGGCGGCGGGTCGCGGAGCTGGATCCTCTTGGATTCCTCGGGTCAGGAAATCGTTCTCGATGTCGACAAATACGCGATCATGCATCGCGTGCAGATTCACGCTCGTGATCTTCGCATTCTCGACCCCCTCTTATCGTATCCATCCACCATCCTCGGCCGCGAGAGAGCCATTGTTCTCAATTTGGAAGTAAACTTTTTCTGCTTTTTTTTCTAGGGTTTATGATTTTCTCTTTTTCGATCTTTGGGGTTTTTCTGAAATTGTTGCTCGGAGTTTTGATTTATTTATTTTACCAGTCGTTTTGGAATAGTAAAGGTTTGAAATTTTGAATATGTGTATGTATCTATGGGTTCTGGGTTTTGTTTTTCAAGTTTGTTTTATTCGTAATCGAATAATTCAATTAGGGGTGCTGGGATGAAGAACTCGAGGCTCTTTTGTTTTATGGAATACATTGTTATTACAAATTTTCTGGTTCAATTTTCTTTCCTATTTATATCAAATCAAGTCAGAGCATGGTCCGGACATCATATTCATATGCTTATTATAGGAGTATCATTTATTTCTGCGAGATATTGTTGAATTTCAGTAATTTTCATTTGGGTGTGTTTATTGAGTGAGCTTATATATTTTGTTTCTTTTTGTGTATGCAGCATATCAAGGCTATCATCACATCTGAAGAGGTGAGTTTCCGTGCCTTCTCTTTCAGCATTACTCTACTTTTGCATCCTTGTTCTATATTTTAGTTTATGGAGTCTTTAGTGTTCGAATCGATTGCATCACTGAGCTGTCTAAATATGAAATTATTGTTTAATAATCTGAACCAAATATATTAACTATAATAATCAGTAGAGTGGATGAGAAGTGGGACCAGAGTTTTGAGTTTTAGAAGCTTTTTATCTGATGATTCCTCTTGAAATTGATAAATGAGTTAGGATTTACCTGTATGTGACATAAGTGTTGGTATTACAAAAAATGTTTGATTATATGTAAGTATGACCTAACTGAATCATGATAGAAAGTGCTTCGTTTTGGTGCACTTTTCGATTTCTGTTGACCTTCGTTATTGTTATCTAGATGATTCATCAAAACCAGGTGCTTTTGCTTTAGTATCATGAAATAATGAACTAAAATAGCGAAATGACTCTTGGAAACGTGATGTTTTCGGTTATTTCTGATTACTGGATGCGAATAATTATCTGTAGGTTTTGCTTCGAGATCCGTTGGATGATAATGTAGTTCCTATAGTGGAGGACCTACGAAGGCGATTGAAACAAGTAAATGATAATCGAGAAGTTAATGGAGATGGCAAGGAGTTGCCTGCACAGCATGATGATGCTGGTGAAGAAGATGGTATTTACTAAATTCCTTTTTTTTTTTTTTGCTAAAGTGGGGAGTGTAGTTTTTTGTTGCTTGCAGTCCTTTCTATCTCGCAATCTCATGCAAATCCTGATAGGTGCATTAAAACTGCAGATTCTCCATTTGAATTTCGGGCCCTTGAGGTGGCATTAGAGGCTATTTGTAGTTTCCTTTCTGCTCGCACTCTTGAATTGGAGAGTGCAGTTTACCCAGCTTTGGATATGCTTACCTCAAAGGTAATTTATTCGAGTGTTTCAGAATCATATTTAATTGAAATAAGGTGAAATTTACTTGCAGCACATTCTAGCCGTGTTTAATAAATATGAGATGTGGCAAAATTTCTTTTCCTTTCTTTGTCTTCTTTGTTTTCCCCTTTGGCCACCATTTTCTTCTTTGACTCACAACCTTTAAAGATGATAACTTCTCTGTTTCCTTACAGACTACTTCGATGATCTAGTCCTTTTTCTGTCTTTTGGTATGCAACTTTACAGATTAGTAGCCGTAATTTAGACCGTGTACGGAAGTTAAAGAGTCAAATGACCAGGTTGACTGCTCGTGTGCAAAAGGTAGAACCTCCTTTTTTCTTTAGCATGAAGGAAAAACCATTTTTTCTTTTGCTCACACTGCTTTTAATCATGGACTTATCCTTTGTCATTGTGAAGGTGCGAGACGAACTTGAACAGCTTTTGGATGACGATGATGATATGGCTGATCTCTACTTGTCGAGGAAGTTGGCAGGTGCATCACCTGTGAGTGGCTCAGGTGCCGCTAGTTGGTACCTTGCGTCCCCCACCATAGGCTCCAAGATATCCAAGGCCAGTAGGGCAAGTATAGCAACCTTTCGTGGGGATGAGAACGACGTTGAGGAACTTGAAATGCTACTCGAGGTAATTAGCCAAACCATTCCACTCGAGCCTTTGAAGAAAATTGATAAACGAATTGCTATTCGCTTTGCAGGCCTACTTCATGCAAATTGATGGGACATTGAACAAATTGACCACGGTATGTATTATATATCGTCAAGTTGAGTGTATAGTCAGTTCTGGGAAATTATATATCTCTAACTAGTTTCATGTTGTTAATTTTTTTCTGATATTTTTTTCAGCTGCGTGAATACATTGATAACACTGAGGATTATATCAATATCCAGGTAAAGTAACGACCAATGTAATGTTTGATATGCCATTTTTCTACGAAATTTCTGACAATTTAAACTCGATTTCCATACCTCCTCATCTCAGCTTGATAATCACCGAAACCAGCTCATTCAGGTCAGTCTAATCAAAATCATTAGTCCTTCATTTACTGCCTCGTAAAATATTTATATTTTCGGATTTACTGCAGTTAGAGCTGTTTCTGAGTGCTGGAACCGTTTGTTTATCTATCTACTCTTTGGTGGCTGGAATTTTCGGTATGAACATTCCGTATACATGGAACGATAATCATGGATACATGTTTAAATGGGTCAGTAGTGTTGATTTGTATTTTCTTGTTTTTTTCTTTTATTATTATTATTATTATTATTATTATTATTATTATTATTATTATTATTATTATTATTATTATTATTATTATTAATTCTTTTTTAATGTTTCTAGGTGGTAATCTGCACCGGGATTTTTTCTGCGGTCCTTTTTGTACTTATAATGTCGTATGCACGCTTCAAAGGGCTCGTCGGATCGTGATTTGTCTGACTTGAGGCATTCTCCAAGCACAGATGACGCAGCCGGAGTTATTCATCGGAATTTGGAGAGGCCAGCAAGGTTCTTTTTCTGGATGCAGAAACTACTTCTGGATATATTTAGATGACACCTTTTTCGGCCTTGAATTGTTTGATAAGAGATGCAAAGAAATCTCATCAAATGCATTGTGCCGCACTGTATTAATGTGGGAATATGTTGGCTTACTATTTACTTTGTTTTGGAATTTTAGATTAATATTACTCTAATTTAGTTTTTTTCTTTTTTTTCTATTTTTGATAGTGCAATAAAAAATACGCTTGATGCTGTAAATGCTCGCAAGATATCATTTCTATTCGTACGTACGTGTTTCCTAAATTCTTTGTATGTTGATATGTAGGGGGTTCCTTATTTTATTTTATTTTTTTAAATTTTATCTTGAACTATTCACTTTTAGGCAACTACATCCTATTCTATAGAAAATTATGTCGATCTATCTCAGGGTACATTTTCCAGTTGTTTGATCTGAAAATAAATAATGTATTTAGAGCTATCACCAATATAACAACAATAATCGGATTCGGAGGACAAACTGGGAACAAATAAATCCATAAAAATCTTAACTTTTCCATGTTGGGCCCAACGAACTTTAATAGATAAAGCTTTGGAATATATTCCAAAATTAATATTGAACGGTAAAAGTAAGAAAATGGTTTATATTAACTTTCGTTTATACCTTTTTTTCTCGGTTATTTTACCAGGGTGCGTCTATTTTGATGGAAAAAGTGAAAAAAAAGAATAATTTCACTCTTTTTCTATCATTTTCACACGTTTATAACGTTGTTTAATTTTACTCGGGTAGGATGGATAATCTTTTCGGGCAGCCTATTTTCTATCCATTTCTCACCAATTGTAAAAAATATTAACATGAGGGAGGGATGTGATAATATTTCCTAATGGATAAAAGGCATGGAAATGGAAAAAGGGTGAGAGGACTATGTGATAATTTTCTTTTCCATGATAGTAAACATGTGATAAAAAAAAAGATGGAAATGTTAATATTTTTTTCTCATCTTTTCTTAGGGTGCGTTTACTTTGATAGAAATATTTCCATTGGAAAATGATGGATAATAAAAGATGAGAAAATATTAAAATTTTCATCCTTTTTTTATAACATGTTTATTATGATGAAAAAGAAAATTATCACACGTCCTCCACCCATTCCCCATTTTTATGTCTTTTATTCATTGGAAAATATTATCACACCCCTTCCCACATGTTAATATTATTCACAATTGAGAGAAAAGGATGGAAAAGGGGTTGTCCGAAAAGTTTATCCATCCTGCTAGAGGAAAATTAACCAACGTAGTAAACATGTGAAAATGATGGAAAAAGATTGAAAATATTCTTTTTCCACTCTTTTCCATCAAAGTAAACGCACCATTATCCATCATTTTCTGTCATAATAATGGAGAATAAAGGAGATGTGATGTAGGTTGGGAATGGTAAATTGGAGAACAAGGGTGAGGAAGAGATGGAGGTTGGAGCTGTGGCAGAATTAGGCTTGAAGAATTTCGATTATGTTGAATCGGGGAAGAAAATGGAGGAACAAGAGGCTTTTAATTTTGGCCATGTAATGGGCGTGAGCAGCAATAGGGAAGGCACATCCATGGAGGAGTTGTCATTCTGGAATAGCACTTTTTCCTTTTATTTATCCTTGTTTTTAGTATTAATTGCTATTTTGTTTATTTCCTGCAAAAGTAGTTAATTCTCTACTTGGAACTTTAATATAAAAGGTGTATTAGGAGCATGCAGAACCCTAGTAATGAAATATCTTTTCTCGTAAGATATTTCACGTAAAGATCATATTTTTATCTCATCAAATATATTTACATACATGGTTCACTACATTTTTCAATATAAATATTTTCATCAAAGTAAACGCACCCTATAACAACTTATGACTACATATGCCGGTTATGTTGTAAGAGCATCTTTTCTAGCTAGTCTGTTATAAAATTACCCAATAGTTTTGGATCATAAACAAAGTTTAAACAAGCCTTTATAATTCGGAATTTGTGCAAACTTTATTGTCAAAGTATAAGCAAACTGATATGAACTTCGGGTTAATATTGTTTTTGTATAATCTATGCATTTATATTTGAATAGAGTATAGAATACTGCTAAATATATTATACGGTCGGAGATGGGCTAAGTCAAGCTGTCAACAACTTGAATGCAAACATAACATAGATTCTAATGTCCACCAAACTGAGAGGTAGGAAGTATTAAAAATACAATGAGCAAGAGGATTTCGTGTCCAGACAAAAATACATATTATTCCCTAATAAAATACTACTACTATTAAAGATAGCAAGATGGAACATTAAACTACACTTGCTCTTTTATCATTCTTGATATTTCTCCTGCTTACTTTTCTTCAGAAGAAACTTCTCCCACCTGTGCTTTTGCTCCTGCTAATTATTAATAATAATATGCACATGATCAAGTTAAATACAAGTATGATTTAAACACATTTACTCACTGAAATAAAATAGAATTATAAGATGGTATCATATACTATAGCGTTAACTCACTAAACTGTGACATTTAATTTCAAGTAAGACAATGAGAAGACTTTACCTCAACATCCGCATCTCCATTGAGTTGAACAAGGCTCTCAGAACACCTAAAAGCCATATACCATGAATCCCAATTGAGAAAGAAACCCGGATGCTTCAACTCTCCGGGACCGGGGGCACGATCAAACATATATGGTCATACCACATTCCATAATCGATGGGAGAGTGGTCGACACGTGGAGGGAGCGGGATATTTTGGGGCGGAGGGAGTATCTTAAACTCATCCGTTGTCGGGTCCCAAAGAAGATGACCATCATCCACATAACTTTGAAAATACAAGAGACCATTACAAGTAGCACCACAGAAGGTCCAACTTTCCTTCACAAGAGAGGGAGGCTGAATGCAGTGTTTGGCAGGTGAGATGCAGGTGCCATCCTCTCCAATTGAATATGCACTAAAATAGTCGTCTCTATTTTTCTCACGGTAATGGGCAAAGATAGCAGGCTCTGCCTCTGGCATAAGCTTAGGCTCCAGATTAAGAGGCGTACATTTTCTCTCGCATACACATGCATCACAACCTACCCACATAAAATGGAATTTAACATTAGTGCTATTGGAAAAAGGCATCGCATTTTTTTTTATCTAAAATGTCTCTCTTTTACCGTATAATGTATTATCCATAGGATAGGGTGTGATTTGGTCAAAACATAAAGCTTCATTAGCAAATACCAGACTCAAATAATTCTTGCGCGGCATCGGCATCGGTACCGTTGATTCTCCTTGTATCACCGTTGATGTTGATTCTCCTCGTGTTAGTATTGTTGCTAGATCCGACACGGCCATAAAGAGATCGAAACATCGGGAGGCGGCGCGTGCAGCCATGCCGTTTTTGTGAAGATCAACAAAACGACAGTTAAGATTCGCGGATTGTGTTGAGCAAAACATACTATCCGATTCCTTTTTCTTCTTTTTCTTTCTTTCAGGTCAAGACTGAAGAGTGAAGACTAACCCTATTCTCAAATTGCGAGTGTTTTTAAGATTGTAGTTTTAAAAATCATATTTTTTGATTTTTCGTTAATTTACCGTGCTGACCGAAAACTTCCAAATTAAAAATGACGTGACATCACCAGTTGCGACGTTGTACAACTCGTTGGCCTAACTAAACGACGTCGTTTTCATTTACCCTAAATGACGTCGTTTTAACTTCAATTTTTTATTTAACCTATTTTTCTCATTCAATTAGAGTAAGAGTAACATCGTCGTTTGAGAGAGAGAGAGAGAGAAATTAAAAAAAAAAAACACCCATTCCTTACCCATCTCTCTCTCACATGATTCTCTTCCCTCCAATCTCCTTTCTCCGACCACCACCACCACCCATCATCTTCTCTCACCACCGCCACCACCACTACCCATCTGAAAACCACCTCTCTCTCCTCCAACCAGACCTCCCTCTTGCCACTATCTTCTCTTCATCGTCATCATCCAGTAACCAACCACCACCGCCGTTTAAGAGCTAGAGGGTTCAACAGGTGGTCTGGCCCACGGATGAGCCTCTGCCCACGCTGGTTGGGCTCATCCGCAGACTCATATCAATTAATTTCTAATTTTTAGAATGTTGATTTAATTTGAATTCGAAATTCAATTTTATTGAATGAAATTAAATTACATTAAATATAAATACTACATATTACATTAAGCCTAAGATAATAAACGACTTTAAAGTTGTGCGACGAATTCGGCATCATCACTGATGATCCTCCACACACCCTCATGAGTGAATGGTATGCCGTAGACGACTTCGTATTTCGTTTTTGCATGCGCTATGATCTGTGTTGCGGTTGTCGTCTCCGAAAGAGTTTGGATGGATTGTTCATGCAATATATCGAATCGGGCACACGAATTCTCGATCCGGATCCAGCTGCCCCGCAGTATCCTTGCATTCATCTCCGGCGAGTCGATTGCCGTTGTAGTTTTCGACTTTTTGGTTCCAAAAGAAACCGGGCCGATTCGATGCCTTAATAGCGACCCAAACGGCGGCAAAGGCTTCTGACTCCATCTTGGTGTATGGTTGCAGAGATTGTTGGCAGCCATTGTTGACAAAAATGAGAGAGATTTGTGAAGACTAAAAAAGGAAATGGTGTTGAAATGGTATATATAGAGAAAATGCAGAGGAAATGAGAGATAAGAGAGTTGAGAAATGGTGTAAAAAGTGAGTAATAGTGGGGTGTATTTATAGGGTAGGAGGAGAAAAGAAAAAAATTCCGACCGTTGCCCGTAACCCGTTGGCGGCGGAGTTTGGTGAGACATAGCCGTTGGAAATCAGAATTCAATTTTTATTTTATTTAAATGTAGGCGCATGTATTGCACGCGCCATTGAGCCGGCTCATCCGCCCTCGGCTCAACATCAGGCGACTCATCCGTCATGAGGCTTGAGCCCGCTGATAAGCCACTCGATGTGGGTGCTCTAATCACTACGAGAGCGCGCGATGTTTTATTGATCTCACATCTGTGTCGTCTTCTCTCGGCGTGAGGGGGCTGATTTTTTGACAGATTTCTTAAATTTGGGGATTTTGGTTTGGCGACTTGCTCCTGTTGTACATGAGAGTGTGAGTTGCGGCAAGAATTAGGAGGCCGAGCGACCGCAGAGGGCGAGGGAGTGGATGAGGAGGAGGGCTTCATCGCGGGAGTGGGTGAGGGAGCTGTAGTTCGCGGTGGCGGTGGAAGGGAGGGAGGAGTAGGGGTGGAGGGTTAGAGAGAGGGGGAGGGATGTAGTTGCTCGAATTTTCGACGAGGTTTTGAGAGAAGCGGAGAGAGGCGACGATGTCGAGAAGCTCGAATTGTTGGTCGGCTAAGGAGATTATGATGAACATGAGTGTGATGGTGGTGGTGGTGGTGGCAGTCGAAGGTGGAGATGGAGGTTGCAGAATTATGTGGTGGAGAGAGAGAGAGAGAGAGAGAGAGAGAGAGAGAGAGAGAGGTTGGTAGAGAGAAATGTAAATCATTTTATTTATTAATTTTCTTTGTGAGATATTAGTCATTTTAATTATTTTTTTTATACAAAACGGCGTCGTTTTGTCAATTCCGGCCTCCGGCGTGTATTTTCCAGAGGCCACATCATTTTAATTTGGGTTTTTCTGTCGACGTGGTAAATTTGCGAAAAATAAAAAGATGATGGTTTTAAAACTACAATCTTAAAAACGAGTGCGATTTCAGAATTCGCTAAAACGTTGTGAATTTAGATACAATAAACTCATGAAGGAAATTAGCGTTCAATTTCAACCGACCACAAGCGGCCGTATTTATTTATCGGCTTGAGAAACAAAAAGTAAATAGTAAGATATTGGCTGGGCTTTTTTGGGGTTCAAATTGGCTAACGCAGCAGTAGGGGTGAGCATTCGGTTATTCGGTCACCGAACTTAACCGAATTGCAAAAACCAAATTAAAACTGAATTATATAATAAATAACCGAATCCGAACCGAACATGGCTAAAATCGAACAAAATCGAACCGAATATTTCGGTTCGGTTTCGGTTAAAACCAAATAAACCGAAATAAATACACAATATATTTTCTACATTTTAAATAAGTAATTAATATTCAATATTCAAGATTCCAAATCCGCAAAAAGTAATAATCCAAATTCTAAAACATGTTTAACCAAACACATATAATAATCATTTTAATTTTTATTGACTATTTTATTGAAAAGTAATAATAATCATTTTAATTTTTAAATATATATAAAAATTAATAAATTATTAAATTAATTATTAATTTGGTTCGGTTTTCGGTTAACCAAATATTTTTTTTCAAAAACTATATCCAAACCGAAAAACCGAAAAATTCAAAATTCAAAACCAAACCGAAAATCAAATTAACCGAACCGAATTAGTATTTCGATTAGGTTCGGCTCGGTTTTTCGGTTTTAACCGAATTTTGCTCACTTCTACACAGCAGTGTAAAACTTTCTAACTGTTCTTTCGTATTGAAATCTACTCACATTATTGCGAAATAATACTAATAATTAAAACCATCACATATGTGCTTAAAATTAAATGGTTTTATACTTAACTACATTCCTTGATGTAAAGTCCAGCCCAGGATGATACCCTGCATCACATATTTTTTTTATGAGAATTAGAGTATATATATTTTTTTGAGTATACGGTTGGAGAACATTTCTAAACTAACGTATCAAACAACCTTTTTTTTTCCTTTTGAATAGAGTATAGAATGTTGCTAAAGAGTACTCCCTCCGTCTCGGAACAAATAGTTCATTTTGTTTGGGCACGAGTATATGAAGGATAAAAATTGATTAAAATAGTGTGACCCATAACTTTTGAAGGGTTAATTGTTTCCTATTTAAAAATAAGTCACCTGTTATGGAACACCCCGATATAGAAAATGAGCCACTTGTTCCGAAACAGAGAGAGTAGTATATTTTACGGTCGGAGATGGCCTAAGTCAAGCTGTCAACATTTTAAAAATACAATCAGCAAGAGGATTTCGTGTCCAGACAACAAAGCTGAAAATACATATTATTCCCTAATAAAATACTAGCAGGATGGAACATTAAACTACACTTGCTCTTTGATCATTCTTGATATTTCTCCTGCTTACGTTTCTTCAGAAACTTCTCCCACCTGTGCTTTTGCTCCTGCTTATTATTAATAATAATATGCACACGATCAAGTTAAATAGAAGTATTGATTCAAACACATTCACTCACTAAAAAAAAAAAGAAGAATTATAAGATGGTATCATATACTATAGCGTTAACTCACTAAACTGTGACATTTAATTTCAAGACAGACAACGAGAAGACTTTACCTCAATATCCGCATCTCCATTGAGTTGAACAAGGCTCTCAGAACACCTAAAAGCCTTAAACCATGAATCAAAATTGAGAAAGATACCCGGATGCTTCAACTCTCCGGTGGCGCAATCAAACACCACTACTTCCGCCACTAGTTCCTTACTGTCCGTGGCAAAATACAACAGCCTACCATTTCTCGAGAAAAATAACGGATCCCGAATACCACAAGTATGGAAAGTAGATCCTTGGTCTACGATTCATTGTTCAAAACCCAAAGTTGATACTCTGCACGTGGACGTTGAGTTGAGGACACAAGAAGACTAAGCAACCCTTTATAATCTAAAATCTGGATATGACCCTTTATAGAGCTCGGAATGGGTGAAATGGTAAAGGTTTCGTCAGCCAAGTTAAATGAGAGGAGAGAGTAAGTGTTATTAGGAGTATATGAAAGAGTATGAAAGCAACCATTTATGCAAGCACCACCACCAAATTGAACACCACCAAAGTCATCGGAGATTGGTATTCTCTTCCAAGAATCGCTTCTTAGCGAATACAAGTCAAAGTGATAGCTAAAATCAGGGGGGAGGAACTCATTCTTATCTTCCACACTAACAATAACAACCATGAGCAATTTGTAATCTTCACATCTATGGTCATACCACATTCCATAATCGATGGGATAGTGTTCGACACGTGGAGGGAGCGGGATATTTTGGGACGGAGGGAGTATCTTAAACTCATCCGTTGTCGGGTTCCAAAGAAGATGACTGTCATCCACATAACTTTGAAAATACAAGAGACCATTACAAGTAGCACCACAGAAGGTCCAACTTTCCTTCACAAGAGAGGGAGGTTGAATGCAGTGTTTTGCAGGTGAGATGCAGGTGCCATCCTCTCCAATTGAATATGCACTAAAATAGTCGTATCTAATTTTGTCACGGTAGTGGGCAAAAATGGCAGGCTCTGCCTCTAGCATAAACTTAGGCTCCACCAGATTAAGAGGCGTACATTTTCTCTCGCATACAGATGCATCACAACCTACCCACATAAAATGAAATTGAACATTAGTGCTATAAGGAAAAGGCATGGCATTTTTTTTATCAAAAATGTCTCTCTTCTAGTTCTACCGTATAAGGTTAGCATTCATGTACTAGTATAATATATTATCCATAGGATAGGGGGTGATTAGGTTACATTTAGTCTATCAATAAACATACACATACATACATGTCATGTTGACAGATACAGATACTTCATACTAGTATAATTTGACTCAAGAAAATTGAATTAAATAATAATTAGGGTTCTTCTTTTCCAAATTTAAAACATAAAGCTTCATTATAGCAAATACCAGGCGGCAGGAGAGGGGTCATAGCAGACTCAAATAATTCTTGCGCGGCATCGGCATCGGCACCGGCACATTTGATTCTCCTTGTATCACCGTTGATGTTAATTCTCCTCGTGTTAGTATTGTTGCTAGCTCCGACACGGCCATGAAGAGATCGAAACATCGGGAGGCAGCGCGTGTGGGCCGGGGTAGCGGCGCGTGCAGCCATGCCGTTTTTGTGAAGATCAACAAAACGACAGTGAAGATTCGCGGATTGTGTCGAGCAAAACATACCTTCCAATTCTTTTTCTTTTTCTTTTCTTTCTTTCAGGTCAAGATTGAAGAATGAAGACTAACCCTATTCTCTCTGCCAAAAAAAGAAGGGTTAATAGTTGCTAAGTTCACAATCTTTTAGTGAATTCTAAAATTGCAAGCATTTTTAATATTGTAGTTTTAAAAATCATCATTTTTTTATTTTTCGCTAATTTACTACGCCGACCGAAAATTTCCAAATTAAAAATGATGTGGCACCGGTGATTGCCACGCTGTATAGCTCGTTGGCCCTAGCTAAATGCCGTCATTTTCATTTATGCCCTAAATGACGTCATTTTAACTGCAATTTATAATTTAACCCATTTCCTCATTCAATTAGGGTAACATTGTCGTATGAGAGAGAAGAATTAAAAATAAAAAAGACCCACTCCTCCCCCATCTCTCTCTCTCTCACCTGATTCTCTACCCTCCCATCCCACTTCTCTCCACCACCACCACATCATCTTCTCTGACCACCGCCAGCACCACTACCCATTTGAAAACCACCTCTCTCCTCCAACCAGACCTCCCTCTAGCCACTACATTCTCTTCATAATCATCATCTAGTAATCCAACCACCGCCGCCGGTTATTCGCCACCAAAGCGCGCGATGTTTTATTGATCTCGCGTCTGGTGTCGTCTTATCGTGGCGTGAGGGAGCTTATTTTTTCACACATTTCTTCAGGTATGGGAATTTTTTTTTTTTTTTTGACGACCTGCTCCTACTGGATATGAGAGTATGAGTTGCGGTGAGAATTAGGAGGCGGAGCGACCGGAGAGGGCAAGGAGGGCTTCATCGCGGGAGAGGGTGAGGGAGCTGTAGTTGGCGGTGGGTGGAGGGTTAGAGAGAGAGGGAAGGTGATACGATTGGTATCAATGGCGGAGCTATTCGAGCAGCTCAAACTCCAGAAAACGGGAAAGGAAGGGAAGATAAACTGCTATTCGAGTCGCCGGAACTCCATTAACAAGAAGAACAAAGCTTTAATTCATTTCATAATAGTCTGCAGAAACAACTATTACATATTTATACTAGCTAATTCTTAATCTAATGAGACCGATGGGCTAAAGTAATAATTGGGCCAGAGAATTGATTGGGTTGGGCCCGGCGTATCAGAAGGGGTGTAGTTGCTGAGCATTTCCAGCGAGATTTGAGAGAAGCGGAGAGAGGCCGCAATGTCGAGAAGCTCGAATTGTGGTCGGCTGAGGAGATTAGGTGGAGATGGAGATGGAGATGGAGGTTGCAGAATTGAGGGGTGGCGGTCAATGGCGTAGCTAGGATTTATGTTTATGAGGTCCAATTTAATTTTAATAAAAATAAATAAATTTAATATAATTATATTATTTAAATAAAAATAAATAAATTTAATCTAATTTTTAATTTTTAGTTAATTCATACTCCCTCCGTATTTGAAAAAATGTAACGTTTCTCCAAAAACACCGTAATTGAAAAAATGTAATGTTTCACTTTATAGACTCCTATACCCTAAATATTCCTCTATATTTACATCAATATGCCATTACTTTTCCCTTAATTAACAAAATCTAATTAAACTAACCTAATCTAATTAACTTAATTTAAACAACCCACCCCAATTAAAAATACAACCCAAACCCAAAATCCCCAAACCCAAATCCATTTCTGTAGCCCAATTCCCCCAAATACTTAATCGATTCTCTCCCACCCCAAACCCTAAATCGGCGCAGCTTCCCTCTCTCGTGTTCTTCACTGATCTAGGGTTTCTCCTCTCACTCTCCCCCTCTCCACTCTAATCTCTGTACTCCTTGTGTCCGTTCACTTTTGTTGCGCCGATCAATATGTCGACTCCCAAAACTGAGAGCCTGGTGGCGAAGCCACCTTCGCCGCCGCTCTGTGACGACTTTGAGAATCCTTCGCCGACGGTCTTTGACGAATCTCAGCCGCAATCTCCTTCGCCGTCGGTGTGTGACGAGTCTGGTGCTCAATCGCCTTCTTGGCCGCCCTTTCACTGCTCTGATACGCCTTCCCGGCCGGTCTATGACGATTCTCAGAGGCAATCTCCTTCTCCGGCGTTGTTTGACGAGTCTGAGACTCAATCTCCCTCTCCGCCGAGATTTCAGGAATATATTCCTCAATCTCCGTCGTCGGCGCTCTTGCCCGATGGATCTCAGACAGATTCTTTGTCGGCGCCGCTCAGACTTCCTTCGCCGCCGCTCTGTGACGAAACCGTGGTGCCGGAGTCTGAATTCCCAACGCTCACTTGTCATTCTGCACAAAATCTGAGGGCCGGCATGGTGGCGGACAACCTGAGCTCGGTGCCGGCGATGCAGTGGGAGGATGAAGCTGACCATCATCTCACCTACGAGGAGTGGGTGCAGAAATACATTGCTAAGGGAATGCTTGTGTATAAACGCTCCAGAAAATAGGTGCTTGTGTTCTAATTTATGACTCTGCATTTCTGTATTTGCGCTTTCATTTGTGGGGGAAGGCTGGTGATGCCTTATTTGTGCAGTTTATGATCTTGTGTGTATTTCTGTATTTGATCCGCTTGTGTTCTATTGAATTGATACTACACTAGATACTGTGTGTATTGACTTGATAATCAATTCATTTTTATTGAATTGATACTGAATTGATAATCAATTCAGTTCTATTGAATTGATGCTACACTTGTGTCTGGTGTTGTGAAACTGATATTGAATTGATACTACACTTGTGAACCCTGTGTTGTGAAACTGATATTGAATTGATACTACACTTGTGAACCCTGTGTTGTGAAACTGATATTGAATTGATACTACACTTGTGTCTAAACCAAACTGAATTGAATATGAAGTGTTGTCTTCTTGGGAGTTGTTTGATGAATCTTATTGTTGCCACCCATATAATAATTTGTGTTATATGTTTATAGGCATAAATAGGATGCAAAGGGAGTCAATGAGGCAAAAATATTTCATTTAAGTAAGGCTGAGACTACATGCAAACACTAAACAACTGATCCATCTGCAAATTTACATTCCAAACAAAAAAACAGATCTATTTTCTGTTTGTCCCTGTAAACTGATCTATTTCCCAAAAACTGTGCCCTGTCCAAAAGCTTGATCTGCATAGAACTTTTCAGTCTTCTAAATGCATTTCTTCCACTCCTTTTGTGATGTTTTCACTCTGCACTATTATCCCTCCATCAATCCCATTCTGATTCAGATATTCCCATCCTTCTTTGACAACACTTTCATTCACTAATATAGAATCAGGCAGTGGTCCCTCCCTTGCCATTCTCTCCTTGTACCTATGTGGAATTTTGTAAGTGTTATTTTCCCTGCACTTGATTATTTCTTCTTGACAGCCCTGTAAAGTGAGAAACACATTGGTTAGTTTTCATGGTGGAAATTCCTCAAATGCTTGCTTCACATTTCTGATCATGTCATCCACATTTCTTGCATCCTTCTCATCCTTTAGTGTCTGTAGAGCTCTAAAAAATCCAAGATCATTGATGTTAGTGTCTGGTGAGTTTGGTGGTTGCTGTACAAGCTGTATGTTGAATCCATCTGATGATGCAGCAGCTCTGAAATCTGGATCATTGTTGTCTATGTGTGGTCTTGCATTATCTTGCTGGATTATGATATTTTTGCTCAATCCTTCTGGCCACTTTCTTTTAATGAGGGGTATCATTTGCATTAGGTAAGTGGAAATCATGTAAACTGCACTAAATGATGAATCAGATTGATTCTGATAGTGAAATATGCATGACAACCTCTTACCTCCTGCAGAAAAGTATCCTTCATCACCTTTCTTGATATTTTTGTGATTGGTTTAGTGATCATGGTGCCTTTCTCTCTATGTTTAGAATTCCTTTGTGCTGGTTCTTGGTAAGTGAATGGTATGATTCCAAACTTACCATCAAATATTATGCCACCATTGTTGTCTAAGATTGGCTTTGAAACCATGCACTCAAACATGATTTTGTCAATGTTGTTCTTGGATTGCAACTGTCTATGTGGTGCTGTATCATCTTTTAAGAGGTAATACCTTGTTGTATTTCTTGTTAAATTGAACCATTTCTCATCTATATGGATCACATTGTAATTGTTCTGAAAAACCAGCTTTCCTTCCTCACTAATGCATGAAAGTTGGTTGAGGCTAAACTCCATTCTAGTGAGCATGTTCTTAGGAGTTAAGTAGGGTTTAATAGTACTAGTATGAGGCCTTATTTCTTCTGTTTTAAGCCAGCATTGTACCTGATAAGGGCTCACTCCCATAGCATGTGCAGTTTTTCTGATTGAGGTCCTTTGCAAAACTGAGAGAGATTTCAGTTTTTCTGCATCTAACTCCTTTTTGTCACTGTAATGACAGTCTTTCTTCTTGCTTTTAACTTGTATAGGTCTGCCCAAAGCTTGTTGAGCAGCAGCTTCCTTCCATATGCGATACACGGTGATGTAGTCCACATTGAACATTGTTGCAGCCTCCTTTTTGGCACCATGCTTCAGGCATGAAGTAGTGGTCTGTTGGAGCAGCCACTGCACCATGGCAGTTCTTTCTTCATCAGTCAGATTATTCTTCCTTTGGCCTGTCTTCATTGCTGTGGAATTTCAGAATTTATTGCAGTAGTTGTAATGTGGTTATTGGCTTTCAATGCCCTGTATTTATAGCACTAGGTGGCTTTCTGTATTCCCTCCCAACAATTTAGGGGGAAATTTGAATTTAGGATGTATTTTTTCCCTCTCAATCCTGTAAATATCAGCAGCATTGAATGCTGAAATAGAAATGCAGATTTTCCATGTTTAATGAATTTTTTATTCAGTTTACTGTTCTTGCATCCTTTATTATTCAAGTTTTAGTTTTGTCTTAATTAATTTATGTGCAATGGAATGGAAATAAACAAACAGGAAAAAGAAAATGATCAGAAATTAAAAGAGCAGGGGAAAAAAAGCAGGAGAAAAAAAAAGTAGAAAAAAAAAAACGACTGCCCAAATAAAAGAGCAGGAAAAAAAAGGCAGGAAAAAAAAGGTCAGAGGAAAAAAAAATAAGCAGAAAAAAAAACGCGTAAAAAATCACGAGAATGAAAAAAATCGAGCACGTAAAAATTATCGCGCATAAAATCGATCAAACATGAGTTGGTTATGTTATTTAATCTACAAATGCTAATTGTCATTAACAAACCTCAATTCCACTACCCTTTTGGTCATTTTACACTACTTTATTCCAAAAAGTCAACTTTTCTTAAACTCCGCGCAAACAGTAAACCTTACATTTTTTAAAATACGGAGGGAGTAGTATCTTTTTTTACATCATAGTACTATTTTATAAGTAACAAAATAATTTAAATCTCATTTGTTATACATTTAGTCAAACAGTGACATTTTCAATAATTATTAATGAACATATTAGTGGGTAATAAGTTATAGAAGAAAATTTGATATATACGAGTAAAATTAATTTAAAACAATTCAAAATTTTCTATCACATTCAAATTTTATAAACTAGTATGAATTCTTTGAAAACTTTGTCTATATATTAAGCACAGATAAATATAAACCTACCTCCATTTTAAATATTGAAACACCTAATCTAAATTTCATAATTATATTTCATTGAAAATATAAACATAAGAAAAACTTAATGGTCTTGCACAAAGCATACACATACCCCACTGGCCCACTTCTTGTGCCATGTCAAAAGAAAGGTTAAAAAATGATATAAAAGTTTGTATGTGGGACCATATCATTTAAAAAAAATTCAAAATACAATCTAAAAAGCTCACTAGTCACTACTACCTCTCCAAATCCTCCCCTCTCTTCTCTCTTCTTCTCTCTGCTTGAGTATAGAGTTTTTTAGACCCGTAACTTTGGGCAAGTTGCAATAGAAGAATAAATTTTTATGGGTTTGCAATTGTAGAACAATATTTATATCATTTGGCAATTGAAGGACAATATTTAAAAAAATTGGTAATTGAAAGATAAATTTATGCCCCATTGGGCCAAATTACACATTTTTACAGCTCGGTGCCTACGTGAACTTTACATAAGCAAAGATAATGAATTGGTTAAGCATTACCGTGATATAAAATTAAAATTTATATCTCATTTTGTGCAATATTTAGCTTAAATTTCTAGCTATTTTATGAGATTATTAATTTTGCCATATTTTGAAACTAGACAATGTTGAGAATATTTTACTTTTTGAATTAAAATGTTATGTGTCAGTTTTTAGTCTCATTTACCTTACTTTAAATATTTAATTTTTTATATGCTTTTTTGTACGGTTTGAATTTTGATTCCAATTAATCAAGTTACATGTGTATTTGCTAAGTAGTTTTTGTTGGCTATATTGGAGGTTTAAGAATATTATTTGGTTTGTGTCCATTACGAGACTGCAAAAGTTAATACTATATCTAGCCACATAGCCATCGGACCACTTAAATCACGTCATGTGGAAAAAATGTGTAATTTAATCCGATCGGGCTCAAAATTGTCCTTCAATTGCCGAATTTTCTAAATATTGTCCTACAATTACTAACCTGTAAAAAATTGTCCTTCTATTGCAACTTGCCCAAAGTTACGGGCCTATAAAAACTCCATGCTCTCTCTGCTCTTCTTCTCTTCTCTCTTCTTCTCCCCTCTGCAGATTAAACAAGGTATAACAGCTTTTTTCTTTCTTTCTAAAAGCCAGTTGGGTCCAGTGAGTCAGTGACCCCACTGCCCCCCTCCCCCCCCCCCTCCCGCTACGCCCCTGGTGGCGGGATGGAGGTGGGAAAAGGGTTGGGAGGGAGGGAAGAGAGAAAGAGAGAGAGAGAGAGAGAGAGGGGTCAGTAGAGAGAAAGGTAAATCATTTTATTTTTAATTTTCTTTGCAAGATATTAGTTGGCATTTGAAGCGTATCATTTTAAATAGTATTTCTTTTTATATACAAAATGACATCATTTTGTCAATTCTAACGTCCAACGTGTATTTTCAAAAGGCCACATCATTTTTAATTTGGGGGTTTTTCGGTCAGCGTGGTAAATTTGCGAAAAATCAAAAGATGATGGTTTTCAAAACTACTATCTTAAAACGTGTGCGATTTCGACTAAAACAATTAAGCCAAGAAGGAAATAAGCGTTCAATTTCAACGGACCACAAGCGGCCATATTTATTTATCAGCTTGAGAAAAGAAAGTAAATAAGATATTGGATGGGCTTTTGGGGTTTAAATTAGGGATGTCAATTGAACCCGAACCCGACGGGTCTAGAGTTGTCAAATGGGCTGGCCCGGCCCGGCCCGGGCCAGGCCCGGTTAAGCCCACTAGTCTTTAGGCCCGGCTCGGCCCAGGCCCATGAATCAAATGGGTCGGGCCTGGGTCGGGCTTTTTCAATTATTTAGGCCCATCTGAAGCCCACATAGTGTAAAAATGTCGTGGCCTGGGTCTGGGCCGGTTCTGGGCTTCAAAATAAGCCCAATTGGAGCCCATCTCAAGATAGAGGCCCGGCCTAGGCCCGCACCAAATATAAAATGGGCTGGGCCTGGGCCTGGCTATACCAGGCTTGGGCCAGGCTGGCTGGGTCGGCCCGGCCCATTTGACAACTCTAGACGGGTCGACCCGAGTAATCCGAAAAAGTAAAGGGTTAGGGTTGAGTTTTTACAACCCGAATACATAATCGGGTTATTAGGGTTGGCCCGACAGGATTGCAACCCGATAAGGGTTGGCCTGAAAAGGGTTAGGGTCGACCCGATCGACCCGAATTAATTCACGTTTTTTCTGTCTTTCTCTTACCCTAGACCTAAACATATAAATAATAGAATAGACTACAGGGCTGCCGTTCCAAATTTTCACTCTTTATCTCTCAGCCTCCATTCATTCTCATTCTCAACATCATCTAATAGTATCGTCGGCGTGAATCCACCGGCGACATAAGTTCTCTGGCAGCAGCAATTGAACGAATTAATATTGAATATTTTTGTAATTGTTGATGTCGTGTAGTGTTCTTAGACTTGATTTGTTTGATGTTATTTTTGAATTTAATCTATCGGACCACTTATATGTTTGTTATGTTATTTTTGCAATTTTTTTTGTTGTATTTTTTGCGATAAATATAGAATAGTTAATAAACATGTTAATTTTTATTAATAAAGTGTGTGACCCGACGGGCTAACCCACAACCCGAAGGGTTAGGGTTAGGGTTGAATTTTTTCAACCTAAAAAAAATGCAACCCGAGCTAACCTAGCCCGAATAACCCGAAAACCCGATAGGGTTGACCCGAAACCGAAAGGGTTGGCCCGATTGACATCCCTAGTTTAAATAGACTAACACAGCAGCAATGTAAAACTTTCTAACTGTTCTTTCTATTTTTAACCGTCCCGAATTAGTATGATATTTTTTTTTAAGACATATTTTTTACTCTTTTGTTTTTAAAAGTTCAATTTATTTACTCATATAAAGTTCCTTCTTACACTAAAAAATTAACAACAAAACCTAAATTAAGTCTCTTATATAGATATACATACAGAATTCTAAAAGTTACCTCAAACGAGTATTGTGGTCGGTGCAATGCATGGAGCTGGAGCTACAATTTAATCTATCTTAGAACTAAATTGATTAGAACTAAAAGAACATGCATTAGAAAAAATTTCCATAAATTGATATGTATAGTTTCTCATAATTCAAAATATATTAAAGTCAATAGTTTTAGATAAATTGGAAAAATTATGATAATTTGAAATATATTTGACTATTTAGCCGGAAAAAAAAAATTAACCTGTTCCACTATGTGGACAACGTTTCTCTTAAACAAAATAACGCTTATAACTAATTTGGCCAAATTGCATAAAAATTCTTTGACATTTGGATAAATTCTGGTTTATTACATCACCATTTCAAAATTGTATCTAAATTTCCAACCTTTTAATTTTTGTGATTTCTCTCCATCGATGAATTTCCCCCTAAATTGAAGTTTAGGTGAGCTCCAAAAATGTTACATGGCATATTGACTTGACTAACCAAACACGTAGTTTCAATTGGATCAAAACGTTGTTAGGGATTAGGAATTTGACCCACTTCATCGATAGAACGTACTAGCATCGAATTAGGGATTATAGATCCTTAAAGGCGTACATTTGTCTTAATCAGTCATGAACCGCCGTCATTTGTGTAATACAATAAACAACGACATTTCAGTGCCACATAAATGCCACGCGTGAATTATTGACCATGTATATGCAAATAAAATTGACAGCTCAGCTTTATTGTATTGTACTCCCTCCGTCCCGAAAGTATTTAGGATGTAAAGTAAGTTGGCCCACTAAAAGAATAATAGTTTTATATTTCTAATTGCTACAACTAAGGGGTGAGTGAGTGAGAATTAGGGGTGGGTGGATTCCTAATAACCCTTTAAGTGGGCCCTAAATAATTCAATATTTGGAATGAGACACTTATTGTGGGACAACTTAAAATGGAATACGAGACACTTATCTCGGGACGGAGGGAGTATCTAAATTTGCTGAGAGAGAAATCAGAAAAATTAAAAGGTTGAAAATTTAGATGGGAATTTGAAAGATGAGGTAATAAAAAGGAATTTGACCACGAGAAATTTTACGCAATTTAGCCTAACTAATTTGTTACCTGGTGTCATGGATGTCACACAATAAACATGTAATATTAGTATAGTTAAGAAAAAAAAATTACACTTGAAAAAAATGTGGCAATAATATTTCTCATTCTTCAAACTCAATGTATAATACTACTCCGGTACTCCCTCTGTCCAGGATAAGTGTCATACTTTCCTTACTGGGTTGTACCACAATAAGTGTCATATTTCCAAATATAGAAACTATCTTTCACAAAAAAAGTATGAATTTTCACCCACCTTCTATCTTTTTAACCATTCTTGTTAATTCTCGTGCCAACAAGGAACGGAGGGAGTATTATCTAATTTCCCTATCAATTTGTATTACGCTGCGCAAGTTTTCCAAATATTCTCCAAAACGACTCATTTTTTTATCCATCAAAACAATACCAAACAAAAACGAACACGAATGCACACACAACAATTTACTGCCTGAAAATTTCCTCAAGAACGTAAATAGATTTTGGGAATACATTCCTCATAATCATCAGATTTATCTATACAACTGCAAAAAGTATAGAATGCGCCTTCAAAAGAAAAGGGAAAAATGGAAGCATGTACAAGAAAAAGATGGCATAAACTACTCGATTAGGTCAGTTTTATTCAAAATTCTCTTCATACAGGTTTATCATCATGTTTAGGATTCTGCTCCAGTCGCTCTCTCCATAATCATCTGCCCGAGTTTTGTGTACAGAGCTCGCTGCTCCTCGAACGTAAGGTTCATCAATATCTACACCACCAAGACAAGAATAGATAATAACATGTGATCAGCAAACCGGTAAAATGGCTTACATTATGAGTTTATCGGTTACCTGATCAATAATCATCTCTAGTGATAAGTTCTGTGGCACGACAAATGACTGATGATAGATATACGCGAAAACAGCCATCACCATCTGCGTATAGGGGCCGTAGTGATGTAACCCGTTGGACAAACCAATCAACAAATTTCAAATGTCAAATAAGTAGGGCAACATCTAAAACAATACAAAATGCATGCTCGGTTCTGTATTAATGTCGACACAAGCATAGGTATGGACATAATAGTTTAGTTTCCTTACTCGGTGTTTACTTAGGGTGATGACTTAGGTAGAAATAAGATAGGCTAATCTACCACATACTTGGATGGATCGAACAATTTTGAGCTCGTTTGATCGTCTAATCATTCGAATTCTCAAATCATATGTACTGTCAATCTAATCAATTGATTAAAGTATGCGACTCTTTCGTGAATTCCTATGATAACGCATGACATACGAACGTGCCGAGCAAAGCATTTATCTAAACGTGACGTGCATTTCGTGATAAATTCACCTGGCAATCCATCCTATCAGTAATCCCACCATGGCCAGGAATGCTATCACCAAAATCCTGAAAGAGGAAAATGAGAAACCGTAAGATATCAAATAACTAAAGAGTTTGTTATTTAACTTGATAACATGAACGCTACACGTATGTTGACAAATTGAAACCGCTCCATAAACAGTTCAGAGCTTGGAAAGATAGTGATATTAAACCTTGATGTTGAAAGCCCTTTTAAAGCCGCTGGCAAAAAAGCCTCCAAAAGGTGCTATAATCGATGCAAAGAGACCAAGACACAGAGCATGCCATTGTACAGGCAAAACAGAATCCTCTCTCCAAGGGAACTGTGAAAAATTTAAAGTGTGTGGCAGCTCATAAGTAGCTTTAATCTGAAAATGAATATATTATGGTACAAATTGTCTAAAAATATCAGAAAGATACAACAGTATGCATGATACAACATATTTACGTTCCAAATTTCATGTTGGCCATTTGACTTTAGAAAGACTAATCCATTTAAGGATGTACACTTATACAGGAGAGAGAATGTGCACATCCACGAATCCGGGGATAACATTAAAATATTAGACACTTATATCAGAAATTATGAAAAGGTAAAGTTGATAAAAAAAAATTAATGGTTACTTGTATATACATATGCAGTCAACTAAAATGACAATTTCAATAATCACTAATTAAATCAGCAGATGTTTCCAAGCATATAAAACTTGGTCATTCGAACAAAAAAATAAGATATTTTTACAGAAATTAGTGTTATCAGAAACGAAAAACGACAAATAGGAAAGGCGCAAACAGAACTGCGTACCCATTCAGGAATCCACTCTGGTAGAGCAAAACTTTCAGGTTTAAACAGGGGACCAGGATCACAGTGAAGCCAGCCAGTCGATAAATCCTACATATATTAAAAAAAATCACATGAAAGTACAAGACTTGTTCGGCTTTATCTCAACTATGAGGTGGATGATAATATCTTGTCAGTTAACGAGAATAGCATTCCTGAAATATGCACGAGACATAACAAATCTGAACAGATAAGAAGAGAGAATTAAGCTAACAATTACCTTTCTTGGGCATGTCAACCATTGAAAGCGACCCAGTACATTAGCAAGCTGGAATTGAATGCAAGTGAAACAAATTCATCATCATCTTGTGAATTATAAGGATGAAAATGGTGGTTGAGCCCAAACATAAAATCAACTACTAAGATTGTTCACTATCTCAGACTATTTTAGCGATACATGGATAAATGCTTACGAAAAATGCCGAAATAACGGTAGCAACAGATGCTCCGATGAAGCCCTCCCATGTTTTCTTTGGTGATAGCTTAATTAAAGGAGTTTTCCCAAAGAAGAACCCAAAAATATAAGCAGCGATATCGTTGACTATTATAAGTGATGCTGGAAGAAGAAACCTGCACAATTGTCAATCTGCATTTGAAGTTTTTCATCCACGTTCAATTTCAAATGATGTAACATCACATTTCTACCATGCTTAGTAACTTGTTTATCATATTTCGAATTGGGGACCAGTAATAAAATCAAGGAAGAGTAAGTTTCCATGAAGACAAAAATCGAGTAGCAAAAAGAATCCAGAAAGAAACTTTCATGAAAAAACAATAAAATAAGATTAATGCAAGATGGGGTATATTGATTGATTGATTAATTGAATAAAAATCGAAGTTTGCTTACACGAGAAAGACCGTAGCGAGTCCAAATTATGATAAACGATTTTAGTATAACATCACATATGATGTGATTAAAATGTTATACAGGAAAACTGAAATCTATTACCAGAAAATTCCTTCAAAGATATTTGCCACAGTAAATGACGATTGAGTAAACACCACGATCAGAATCATATGTGTCCATGCAAATTGGCCAAATTGATATTTGTACATCTTCTTCTTCAGCGTAAGAATGAACCACATGAAGCCTGAATTCACCAACAGCAGTACATATGTAATCGAAAAGTGTAGATTCTGTAAGATTGCACTAGTGGACAACAATATGACAACGTGGTTAAAAAACATAAGAAAGACTAGAACCAAGATTTTGTACGAACCTGCAATATACAGGAAATAACAGGTAACCATGTGATACTTGATAAACCTGCTAACGAGTTTATACAAAACTTTGTCTGATGCCACAGTGTTCACAAGCCTCTGACTGAGAAAACGACCATACACAAACAACATCGCCGTGAAGAAAAAGTGCCTGAAACATTGAACTAAATTACAAAAGCAGCCTTTTGAGTCGGTCACAAACAAAACCACATCACGTTAAGAGAGGAATGGAACAGAGACATAAGAGTCCGACAAGAAACAAAGTCTCACACCAATTTAAGATCCTGAATCCCGGGAGGCGCCTGTCTTCGGATGCTCTTCTTAGTAAATTGAACAACTCCTTGGCCATGAAAATCTGGATAACTACTACCATTGCCCAGATATATAGGTGCCCCATGTATATTACGAATATGAACCCTCCAATCATCCAAACGGTTGAGTATGCGCGGATCAAAAATGACTTGTACTTGTTACGATCATTAACAAGCAAATTCCCTCCATCAGATTTATCAACTTCTGGGGGGGCCTAGAGTTGCATAAACCGTAAAGGCAAAAGAAAGATAAACTTAATATCCAATATGCTGCCAAAAGCTAGAAGATTTTACGGAAAACTACATATTAAATCAAATTTTGCAATCATAAACAAACTTTGGTACTTTGCGAAACTAACCTCATTGGAACCTTTGCGCCGTCTTAACCGTGGTGTTGATGGCCCCGCAGAGCCAGGATCCTTTTGCATATTTCTCTAAGCCTTATAGTCCCACCAAAAATATTAAGCAAACATTAAAACTGCAGAAAATCACAAGCAAAACTCAATTATGTACTAGAATCCTAGTAGTATTATTAATTATTGCTCTATATTAACTACTTCTCCAATTTAAGTAACACACGCCACCCAAAATCAAGGTACATAAAGCAAATAAAACATTGAGAGAGTAAAATAAAAAATTTGGAGATATATTTCCAAGCAATATACACCCTTATTTTGTCATCTGACCTCTGTCAACAAAGATCAATATTCAATTCCTGAACTTATTAATCCTTAGTTGAGACGATGAAACAAGAAGCAAAGAAACACAACCAACAAATCAAAACAGCTATAGAAAAACTGGCAATCTAGTATTATACACAAAAAACATAACTCAACTGAAAGAAAACTATTAAAGCTCCGGCGTCCGGTTATTCTGATCGCCGAAAACCAATTCAGGTACCGTGGAAAGTGTGTGAACCATTTCTAACGAGTTAGAAGCAGTTAAAGAATCCAACATCAAAAGTTTGCATCTTTATGAGAAAAAACAAAATCCCTAATAAATTGTAAATTCAAAAAAAACCCAGCTCGAATGCACACACATATATCTATATGCATGTGTGTGTGTGTTTGCGCGCGCGGGGGTGTTGTGAGCTGAAGGATTTACCTCTCGCAAAAAGTGTACGCGCCTTCTACAATCAGGAAAAAAAATATACACAGAGAAATTCAGAGCAGAAGAAAGGAGGAGCACCGGGAGATTAAGATATTGCGAATAGGATCCAACCTCTTTTTGTGTGTGTGTGTGTGTGTGTGTTTGTTCTTGGGAGGATATAACAGAAGAGGTGTAGACATAAACTTGAAGTGGAGATTCAAGTCTGAGATTCAAGTCTGGGATAATACCGATGAATTTTGTGGGGGAAAATTAGTGATTTTGTTAAAATGCTTGGGAGTTATTTGAGATTTTCTGTTGCTTCAAAAATATAAATTTTGAGAGGTATGAGAAAATGTCGTTTATTCTGTTTCCTTTTAACAATTGTTTAGTATGATTGCTATTAAATGGAAAAAAAAAAAAAAAAAAAAAAAAAAAAAAAAGGATTCAATCCTGGATACTTATGTCGAAAAAACGATTTCTTTATTCCCAATCAGATGGTTAACTCAAACAGAAATCCATTCAAAATATCTATAGAATTATTAATTATATGTAAAAGACGCAACATTATTCGATCAACTTTAACCAAATTAATTGAAATTCGTGAAAGTATTATCAGTTGGTGATTCTAAATACCTCATCATGAAACGTGGTCGATGTTAGCAATTTTGTCACGAGAAATTTAAGCTTAAATACTTTGGCTAAAATGTTCAGTTCTTTCTTAAGGACATCCACTTATAGTGAGCAAAAATAGCATTGAAATTTTTGTTCAAGGTGTGAGTAATTTTTTCAAATAACAACATAAAATTAATTTTTTTTTACATGATAGAGATCCATAGATTAAAATAGCACTACTTGGGTGTTTTTTTTTTTTTATGGAGATAACCACATAAAATTCTTCGGAGTAAGAGAAGAATCAATAATACTTTTTTACTTTAAAATTGTTGGAACAATTTTTTTACTTAAATAAAGAAGACAAATGGGTTACACTGAATAAATCAATGCCATGCCAAAAAGAGGTCGTATTAATGGCGATTATTCAAACATAAAAATTCAATTTTTCTAGAAAATTAACAAATAAATTGATGAAAAATGGGTACAAAAGCTAGAATTGATTGTAAATTCTTAAGTAAATAATAAAGGAATTCTCATGGAAACTCATCAGAAGTAAACAAAAAGTATATCAAAATTGAAGTAAATTGTGCATATTTTCAGACAAGAACCTCAAGAAAAATAACAAGAATGCAAAAAAATATGTAGAAGTAGACATCTTGTATTCCTTCATTGAATCCATACTTCAGTTGCAAACCTTGAAGAGACTGATCGACTCCTTACTTCAAGGGAATAATGATCCATGACGAGACTGATCGAATCCTTACTTCAAAGGAATGAACCTTGAAGAGTGTGTGGCACCAATACCAGGTCTACCGTGCTTGACAGGCTTGTACGAAATCGAGAACTCTGCAAGATAGTGGCCAATCATCTCAGGCTTGATTTCAACTGGGTTGAAGGTCTTGCCGTTGTACACACCAAGAACGCTCCCGATCATCTCAGGGACGATGATCATGTTTCGAAGGTGGGTTCTGATGAGAGTTGGCTTTTCACCAGCTGGGGCTTCAAGTTTCTGCATAAATCGTAATATCAAATCATCAATTGAACACAATGCAGTTCATTTTTAGCAACAGGTTTGGTCATTACGCTACTATTAGTATGCAGTCAAATCAAGGCAACAAATGAAGAGAGGCAGGATCGATAGAACACTGAACTAGAAATCGAGAAAAGTGGTTCAACATTACGGAAGCAATCTAAATAATGAAGATCACTTACAGCCTTCCTCAACTTCTTGATCAAAGCCATTGGCTTCCTCTTCAAACCTCTCTGAAACCTGACCATTTATTGGGTTTAAACTTAGAACTATTCCGAGACCATAAATAGCATAAAAGTACAGTCGCACTAATAAAAGCAAACTGAATATCAGGTTAAGTTCAATGTCGTACAGTGCACAGATGCAACAAATCAGCCATTCAAATTGAACAACCAGCCGAATCAGACTATGCCATGACACTATAGTTATGCATAGCAAAATGAGACATAAGAGAATGAACCTCTAGCGAATATGCATATTCGAATGAAAATAAGAGTGACAACTACAATGCACCCACAGATAATCAATTTATAACAAAATCTATGTTGTTTAGCATGTTCGACCACACGACCCTCAATCAAAATAGTATTTCATCTCCAACCTAGAATCACCCACACAGCTATGTAAACTCAATAACATCGTAAATATACCGTAAGCACGTACATTGATTTTTGAAGAAGAGGAACACCATTTCGAATAGAATAATATAGAGGTTATCAATGTACTACTAAACTAATCAACATCAAACAATAAAAGAGTCTCATAACTCAGCCTTACTAATGCACCTTGAAATTCAACCTATTCAATCCTATTTCCAAACTTCAAATCACACTAGAAAATTTGACTTTCTAAACCCTAGTAAACAATCATAGAACTAGACCTTCTACAAGTACGAGAATCAAAGAGAGAAACTGATATCCTAAAATAAAAATTCTGACAAAATAACAAGAACTTATTTTTAAGAAAAACAAAAACGAGTATACCTTCTTCTAGCTCGTGCACCGAAGAGCTTGACAAGCTCATCAATGGGCATATCAAGGAGGGCATCGAGATCAACGCCCTTGAAGCTGAATTTCTTGAACGTCCTCTTCTTCGGCTGCCCCGCCACATCCGGATTCACGTCCGCCTACGAAAAACATACCCAAACACACAGTCAGAACGTACGCTCCGGCAATGTCCCGGCGGATTACGGCGGAGAATTGGCATCTTACCATTGCTGCCGATGAATTACGGCTAGGGTTTTTCGATGCGGGCGGAGGAGATTCGAGGGGTTCCCAAATTCGAGGGGTTTTATCACATAAAAAAAATTAGGTTTGAAACGATAACGGGCTGGGCTATATATATGGGCCTACTAACAATAATGCCCAATGAAATAAGGCCCAATACAATTAAACCCTAATCCTGAAGCTGAAAGGACCTAAAATATCAAACTTCAGTTTTTATCAATTATTCGTTTCAACCAAGCTTTTATAATTTCACAAAATTTTGTATCCAATTTTTTTAAGCTAATAATCACTAAAAATCTTTTAACAACTCATCTTTTTAATTTTTTCACTTAAAACTCATTTAATTTTTCTTTTCCTTTTGAAAGGAAATTCATTCAAATTTTTCGTCAACCCAAATTTGCATCGTTCTACTCCTTCATGATGCAAAGAATCATCAAAAATTAAATTTCGAAGAACTCAATGAAAAGAAATATTTATCACCTAGGGCTTCAACACCCACTATTGTGAATGTTCTAAGAAAGAACAAGCTTAAGCCAGCAAAATGTTAATGAAAACTTATACTATTATGTTTTAAAATTGTTAAGCTTGTATTGATTTTCATCACCCAACATGTAAATTATGCATATACTATCTTCGGTGCTCAAGTTTCTTCCAAAGAGCGATTGGCACAATATTAAAGAAAAGATTGTTGAGTTGGTTGTGAGTGGAGAAAAATTGATTGAATTTATTGTGAGTGAAGAAAGGGCAGTGATATATTAATTAATTGAGATCGTGATGGATCATATGTGGTATTTTAGATAAATAAGTTGATAAAATAAGGGTAAGAGAAAATAATTTGTTGTGAGATAGTGTCCAAAAATAGCTAAGAAAAAACTTGAGGATCGCCCTAAAAAGAAAAGATAGGAATAAACTTGACCGAAGGTATTTAGGGTGCGCATTCGGATTACGAATCGAATTTTTATTCAATCTGAAATTCGAATTTCTAAAAGAAGTGGATCAGATCCCATCCAAAATTTGATCAAATCCGAACCGAAAAAATTCGAAATTCAAACACTAAATCCAATACGATCCGAAATCCAAAATTCTCTAGAAAAATTTTAAAAATTTTGAAATTCAAAATATATTAAATTAAATTTAATTAATAATAAATTGAACATATCTATTGAATTCTTAATAATTGATAATAAATAGAATTAATAATAAATTGAACAGATATATTAAATTAATAATAATTAATAATAAAAATAATAATATATTACATATAATTCGGATTTCAGATTTGTTCGGTTTTTCAAACCACCGATCCGAAATCCGAATTTCTGAAAAAATATAATAATAATAATAATAATAATAATAATAATAATAATAATAATAATAATAATAATAATAATAATAATAATAATAATAATAGGATCCGATCCGATCCGAAATCCGAAAAAGTCCAAACCAATAATTCATATTTTAGTTTAGTTCGATTTAAATTTTTCAATTTCGATTTTTTTACTCATGTCAACTTAGACATCTATCTATTATTATATAAACGAAAACGACTCTTCTTTTAAACAATCCTACGTGGCACCCCTCTTAGTCCTCCATTTCTATTTATCTAAATTCTCAAATTTTTTGAATTTAAAATCAATATATATCATATTTATATTTCATATATTATATTATATATGACATGGAAACAAAATCTTAATAAAATCAAATTTTCATCTATTATATTTTGATATATTCTATATCTATATATATATATATATAGGGATAGGCTAAACTAAAAACGTTCCTTCAAAAAAAATTAAATAAAACATGAACAACCTATTATTTAAATATTAATCTAGAATATGTGTCATAAAAACATCTTACAAAAGAATGAAAAACAATTAAACCATAGACGTAAATCTGCCATACAATAAAAATATAAAAATATAAGATTCGCCTAAAAGCTTTATTATTAAAATAAAATAATACATTTATTATTAAATGTTTACTAAAAGCTTGTGTTACACATTGGTTATTCAATGAAACATCACCTATTGAAAAATTTATAAATACCTAGAATCAATGTGTATTTTCTCATCTTTTGCACCAAAAGTTTTATTTAGCCCATTTATTTATTAATCGGTCGAATAAATAAGGGATAATAGTCTGTAAAACCCCAACCTTTTCTCAAATTCGGGAATTGTATATGACTTTTTGATTTTCGCAAAGATAACCTTAACCGGCCTTTTTTTCCTTCTGATTTTGCACTTCCGGTCGACTTCCCCCAATTTTTTTCCGACATGGCTTCTCGAAACGCCACGTTGGAGGCCGGAAATGACACGTTGGACACCGGAGTAGACGAAACGACTTCGTTTTGATAACTTTAACTTAAAACAAAAAAAATATTAAACACATCATGTGTGCCAACTCATTTTATAAAAAAAAAAAAAAAAAAACCTTCTTCTCCTCTTTCTCCCTATCTCTCTCTCCTGTTCTCCTTCCGCCGCCGTCGCCACCGGTTGCCGCCGCCGCCAATGGTGGTGCCAACCCTACATTCCAGGCGAGCAAAGCTCAGCTCTACAATACGACGCGTCGCGGCGGAGCGTCTCCGATCTCGATTCAGGGAGCTGCAATTCGAGGCTGATTTCTCGATTCGACATCCGCACCCGCGCGGCGGCGGAGCCGTCGAAGGTGAAGGTGAAGGACGTCGAAGGTGAAGGACGTTTTACTCTCTTGCCCAACTCTCTCTCTCTCTCTCTCGTATATCTCTCTTGCCCAACTCTCTCTCTCTCTCGTATATCTCTCTTTCAAACCACATCTCTGACCACCACACCATATTCTCCGACCACCACCACCACCACCACCCATCTGCAAACCCTACACAAATTGACTGTTAGGCCGGCAGCAAATCTCCAAATTCCAACCTCTCCTTCAACCACCAACAAGCAAATCCAAGGCCAGCAGCAAATCCCCAAATTCCAACCTCTCCTTCAACCACCAACAATCAAATCCAGAGAGAGAGAGATTCAATAATTTTTCTTTTCGAAACAGAGAGAGAGATTGAGAATAGCGATGCAAGAGCAGGAGAGCGCGGCGGCGACGATGAGCGGGACGATCGAGCGACTGAGGGAGGCGGCGGCGGAGGATGTCGAGTCGTGCTGCTACGACGGTGACGGCTCAAAATGTGCCGCCCCTCTATTTTCTGACCACCGCCGCCACCAATGGCGATGTTGAAAGGAGATGGACACGATGGGAGAAGATGGCGACGCATAAGGAGAGAAGGAAAAAGTGGGGTATTGGTTACGGCGGCGCGGTGGCTATCGGAGGCGGGGGTGGAGGTGCCAATGGCAGAAATGGGTGTGACGGCGGAGGCGATGTGAATATGGGTGGGGAGAGGGAGACAGACGGTAAAGAAGGGGTGGGACCGTGGGAGGGGAGATAGCATATTTTTATTTTTTATTTTCTTTTCTTAAAAAATTAGTTGGCAATATGATGTGTAATTTTTTATTTTTGTTTATATTTTTTTACACAAAACGATGTCGTATTGTAAATTCCGGCTTCCACGGTGGCGATTCCGACCTCCACGTCAGAAATAAATTGGGGGAAATCGACCGGAAGTGCAAAATCAGGAAAAAAAAAGGCAGGTTAAGGTTATCTGTGCGAAAATTAAAAAGTCATATACAATTCCCGAATTTGAGAAAAGGTTGAGGTTTTACAGACTATTATCCCAATAAATAACTACTATATTTTTATAGTTTAAAATTTAATTTAATTTGGCCAATTTATTAGTTGACCGAATAAATAATTATTTTTTTGTAGGGAACCAATTTATTAGTTAGCAGAATAAATGGTTCCAAATTCGGATTTATGACATTATTCGCATATTCGAATTAGTAATCGAATCGACTTCAAATATTTTTTTGATTTATTCGATTCGTAATGATATTCGCTAATATTCGATTTGAATCAAATATTCGGTTCGGATTTTTTAGTTTATTATAAAAATACTATTCGAATATTCGATTCAAAATTTAAAATAATATATTTTAAATATCTACTAATTTTTTTTGTCTCACATTGGTTATTCAATGAAACATAACGACTTTTTAAAAAAAAAAACTATGTGGCACCCCTCTTAATCCTCCATTCCTATTTATCTAAATTCTCAAAATTTTGGACTTTTTAACATAAAATAATAGATTTTAAATATTTACTAATATTTTGTGTCTCACATCGGTTATTCAATGAAACATTACCTATTGAAAAGCCTATAAATACCTATAATCAATGTGTAGTTTTTCATCTTTTGCACCAAAAAATTTATTTGGCCCATTTATTTATTAGTCGGCCGAATAAATAACCATATTTTAATAGTTTAATTTAATTTAATTTGACCAATTTATTAGTTGGCCGAATAAATATGTTATTAAGTCCTATTATATAAAATGGTCAAATATGTTAATTTAATTCGACATGTTGATAATTTATTCTATTGTGCACAAAAATTAAGCTCATGTGGTCAACGTACTGATTTATTGAATCGAGAACTATAATGGGTTTGATTGGCATCAGAACTGTGGGGGGTAAGCGGATCGATTTAGTTACAACAGTTCAATATAACAGGAGGATTCTGACTTCGAACCGTGAGGGTAGATGGACCGATTCCAAACCGACGGTTCAATTTATAATATGATTTTTATTTATTACATATTGTGTGACATGTGTTTGATTTTTTATTGCGACAAACTTTTATCATAATATTTGAATCTTTACTTAATTTATAAATTCAAACGAGTTCAAATAATTAGCGAATATTATTCTATATACAAATTAAGGACGAGAACGAATATTATAGTCACTTTTAGATTAAATTTGGGTCTATATAAATCCTAAATAAATTTAATAAATTATGCAATTTCAAATTTATAGTTGAAATTTAACTTTTTATCTTTTACTATTATTTTTTATAAATTCAATATTGTAGTTAACTGGCCGATTTCGGGAAGGAACTGTGGGGTAGACGGGATGATTGCGAAGTGGTGGTTCAACTTTTTTATTTTTTGTTAATCTTATGTTGAACTTATAATGTACGGTATTTATGATCAGTTTCATTCTTATAGACAATCTTAAAAATTATTTTCTTTTCTACATCAATGCGGGGCAGGGAGTATTTGCAATGAAAATGATTCATCTCAATTTTCATATAAAGTCGACGTGGAACAATCTTTTTGAGAATCAAATATATTTTTGCCTACATCGATTTTGGAGATGAATAGAGTTTTGAAAATTATCAAAGAAATGAGGGTAAATTAGATTAAAATTTTTAACAGACATTACTATATGAATTTGAGACATAAACAAGTGATAAAATTATTTTTTTAATTGAATTGGAGATATGTATAAGTCCATATAAATTCTAAACGAATTTAGTAAATTAAACAATCAAGTGATTGAACACAAAAATAATTAACAAGTAATATTTTTTCTAATTTATCACATATTTGTATAATTTTAATAATTTTTGTAAATATAATTTCCGGTCGGGTTATATGCTAGTATCTTTTTACACAATAGTATAACACGAAACAAAGGATAGTCCAAAATTTTCGCGGAAACGCAAATGCAAACAAGTAAAATTAGCTTTTGCAACGGAACAAAAAGGAACAGAAAATAGTTGTACAATGTCGTGGTTTATGAAGATGCTCGTCGTGGCTCCGAGGGCTCAATGCAACAAAACTAAAACCCTAAAGTTTGTCGGTCGTTGAACTTTGAGTTCAGCTCGGCTAACGAAGGAATCCTGCAACCGCTACCCACAATTCTCCTCCACCAAGCCTTAATTTCATGCTGAGACGATACGAATAATATAATAAGCGCACAATGTTTAATTGAGACGAAAGAGATATAAGCACGTAATGCTCATCCTCATCCTCATCCTGGCTGGTTCAGTGATAATTATACTAACCTCTAGGAAATCATGGTTGGAGACATATTGACTAGTAACCGAGGATTTGATGCCTGCAACATCTACCAAGATAGACTTCTTCGACGTACAACCCTTATTTTCTCCAACATCCCCTGTTACTGGCCATGGAAACAAACACCAGATCGAATAAATAAACAACGGTAAACACGACCATAAACTCTCGACTAAAACCACCATTCACTGATATGCAAAATCTTTGTACCTGTTATGCAAGCAACATAGTAACTGCTTTCCCCTGCTCCTGCTTCTACACTTCCGAGTCGCAATCGCAGGAAAAAACCATTAAGATGGGACAACGGAACGTCCGAATTCATCCATCTGAGATTGAGCGTAGATAAAAGTCAGTATACAGTACAACATATTGTCTCGATGTTAACAACAGTGAACATAGAGTGGGCTGGAGCCCCCCAAAAAAATCATGCAAGGGTTGTGGGCAATTTTCATCCATTGAAAAATTGATCTCCCTCCGTCCCGTTCGATATGACCTGTTTCCTTTTTGGGCCGTCCCGTTCGATATGACATATTTTCCTTTTTGGGCCGCCCCATTCAATATGGCTTGTTTTCTTTTGTGAAAAGAATTAGGGGTTACTTTAGGCTAAAACGCACTTTATTGATTAAAAAACACTTTATTGACTAAAAAACTACTTTATTAGCCCTTTATTATTATAGCTAATTCGCTTCTTACTCTCCATGCCGAAAAAAACTAGGCCGTATTGAACGGCACGGAGGGAGTATATAGTAGAACAAATTGTCAATATAGCAACTTGGGCGAACGTAGGTGAGTCTGGGGTGGGCCGAAGCCCAGTAAATAGAAGGGGATGAAGTAGTCGAAAGAGAATACCTGAGAATATCTGCACGAGTGAGCCGTAAGTTCCTGATTGCGTCGAATATCGCCAGCTTTTGAACTGTGTTTTGATCTATTCCTCTGCCGCCATAGAGATGCAAACCGCGAGCGCCAAAAGAAGCCTTCTTGTCAGATATCCTCTGCCTTCTAGAGGGAGCTACTGGACATGAAACAGCCCAATGGTCGGACTTCGAACATCTAATGCACAAACATGAATATTCCGCAGCCCGCCTGCTGTCAAATGTACTCATCTTCAACAAAAGATCCTCGAGCTCGGATTTCGTAACGCTTGGGCACTCACGCACATCATGGCAACCACCACAGTAGAGGCATGTATACGAGCATGTCGCGAAAGTTCCCTTCTTCGATGTCGTAATGAGCCTAAGGGCGTCCAACCGCCTCGCAAACACGGACGCCATTGCCTCCGAACTAAATCTCTTAGAAGGCAGTTTACTTATGGACTTCACCTCAAAAAATGCCTCCAAATTTATGCTCTCCTTTATAGAAGCATTAGTCTTAGAGACAGTAGATTCGTCTTTAGTCTCAGCGTATGTCTGAGTTTCAAGATCAGCCCTCGGGAAGGAAGTCGAGCACTCGATGGCTTCTTCAGCCATCTCTTTGCCTTTCTCCGACCGAAGAGTTTTGGTGGAAAGACGAGTAATCCACAGACTGGTACGAGGATTACTTCTTTCAAGCACATCACTTGTAACCACTGGCATATCCGGATATGCTTCTTTTGTAGTTATTTTCGTCTCATCACGGTCTTTGGCTCTACTCGATACCGGGTCCTCTGAAGCTACATTTTTGTCTAAATTATGAACTTCCTTAGTACATAACATAGAATGTTCGGAAGAGTTACCACAAGGAGATTTTTCATCATCCACCCTGTGTTCTCTCGATTCTTCTTCTACGGGCTCGACTACTTTTTTCACTTCAGTGTTGGATGCATCCGTTTCTCGGTAATGCAAAGACTGGAATATAGTCTGAAACCCCATACTTATGCTTGCAGAGTAATTCTTGCTGTAGACATCATTAGAACAAGCAAGAGGTAGAACGTTTATAGATTCTTCGTTGTTCGTCTCCGAAAGACCCTTAGTCATGTTCGATATCCATGTCATAAACGAACTATCGGGTTTGATGAACGATGTTAATCCATCACCGCCGTGAATTTGCTTCTTCATTCTTTTGCTTCCAATTATCACATCTGTATCATATATCTGTCTCTTTATGCCCTTGATAGATAGTCCACTGTTGGAACTTTCGGCGCTCTCTTCCTCATTGTCTGAGGATCTTGCGTAGATATCTCTGTCGGACAATGCTTTCCCTTTCCCCTTGTCCTGATACAAACAAATCCTGCTGCTACTCGTACACGTGCCTTCAGCTGGAAGAGCATTCTCTGTTGGACGCAGGTCATTTTCAGCAGATGACTCCAGGTTCTTCGTCGGGGCTGCAGGCGCGACGGCTGAGATAACAGAACTTTAGTAGGATATTTGTCAAGAGGTTCAAAGGACTCGCGAAATGTAAGCCCGCAGTTTCACAGATATTAGGTTCAAATATGGAATCGAAAGCCCAAACGAGAAGGAAATGGGAAATGAAATGTAAATCATGGATCAACTAAGCCCTCTCGGGGATTTTCATACGATTTTGAAAAAGTGAATCCAAAAATGATGGCTAAATCAAGATGATGAAAGGAAAACTAGCTAAGACAAGATCTATTTATATATTTTTCTATTTTGATGAAACAAACACAAGCTCCGAAAATAATCTTAGATATCATCTTGAATGAATTTATACACTTAAACCATCAAAAGTTCCAAAAACAGAAGTAGCATGCAAGAAAAAATACAGGAGTATGATCGTACCAGCAATTTCTTCCATAGATTCAGCAATAATATCAGTTTGGACTGTCTGTGGGTGGCACGGATCGACCATGCAATTCTCCTCAAGTTTCTTATCAGTTCCGTCCTCTGTTTTGCTATCGCTCTCCGCTGATCATTGTTCAGAAGGATTTCATTAAATTAAAAAAAAAAAAAAAAAAGATTCTAATATAAGCACAAAAGAGCTTATAGTAATGCGAAAAAGTAAATAAACGAGAATGACTTACAGCCATCACCATGACTTGGACCTAACTCGGGAGTATGGTTGTTTTCTGAAGCCTTAACAATGAGTATGTTATCAGCAGCGACCGCTGTTTGAGATACAGTTAAGTTTTTCCCCTGATCGAAAACGGGCTTTTGAATGATACTCTGCTGTGGGGAAAGACCCTCAGTACTGCTCGGTCCCACATTCCACAGGAGAAACGGCTTTCTATCATCTGCTCTCGGATTAGCACATTTGAGACTTAAACCGTTGCCCGGTGACCAGACTAATTCAGATAGGGGATCGCATGTTGCAAAAGTCGGGTTCACATTTGAGTTTGCATTTACACCTGCACCTGAAGTACTAAGCAATTTTGTTTGGATTCTAAAGTCCGTAGACCCCGTTCCAAGTCCTGAATCGACATCCTTGTCCTTCAAATCCATCATCTATTATGTCCTAAAATTGTCAATAATCCTGAAACGAATTCATGATAGACAAGTCACGTTGATTATCTAGATGCACACGACGAGTCAAAACCTACCTAAACCAAGAAGTATATCGAGATCAAAACAGAGAAAATGATAGCTATAGCCCACATAATAATGTTTTTTTGTGTGCCAATTTATTGAAACAAAAGGATGAAGTGCAAGATGCTTTTTATCCTCGTATCGTTTACTTGAATTATTTAGGAGTAGTATTCAATCTCTAATGTTAACTAGTATGAATGTTGATATAAATCGAAGAGAAATCAACCTACATTAACAGAATCATGCATCTATTTATGAGCAAGACAGCGCCTGAATCGATGTTCCAAATCAAACAAGCACACAAAGAATGAAAGAACTAAGAGATCATACTAGCATAAATATTGAAATTCAAAGAGAAATCGACCTACATTAACAGAAATTTCTGCCTGCGATTGTGTTGATTGATTTCGAATTATTTGCAATCACAACGTCCCCAATTTTTTCGTGTAATGTTGTGTGAAAATTGCAAGTTCGGGTGAAAGTGGTGTTATTATCGGCAACTAACTCTTCAAAAAACTATCTACTTCGTCGATCAACACAAACATATTGCATATTTGGATACTCCTAATTAAGAAGAAACAACAATATAATTGCATCCTTTTAAACCATCAAGCTAATGAATTTATTCCAACAAAACCAAACCAATAAGCATTAAAACACATAATAAAAATTCATAATTTTCACAAACAAATTGCCGGTTCTCTCAGATGATGAAATTACAGCAATTCTTTCAAAAATTGAAAATTTACAATCCGGATATAGCTTATTGTAGTAATTTTCGATAACCTTGAGGTGAGAAGTTGCAGAAATTGTGTATAAGATTCTCAAATTAGGCAAGCTTCAAAGAGTAGATAAATCCTTCATAAAACACAAAATCTATAAATTTTTAAGCTACGATCTTCTTCTTATATATGAATGCACAATTTCCACAATCAAAGGTAGATTTTATTCAAAAAAGCCAATCAAAATGAAGCAAAAATCAAGACAGAAATCTCAGTTACCCTTTGACACTTCAAAAATATGGAAATTGAAATCAATACCTCTCTCTCTCTCTCTCTTGTGATTGTGAGGCTTCAGTGTTTCTCCTTCAGGAAATACACGAACGACTCAAAATAGAAACCCATACTATTTATCATGCAGAGAGAGAGAGAGAGAGAGAGGAGAGAGTAGAGAGAGAGGGGGAGCACGAACTGACCGACTAGTAAACTAAACTGAAGTGTGTGAGCTGATGGATGATTCTGATCATAGGACAGTTGCATGCATTAATGGCTGAGCTACTTCCACGTAGACTCTCATTGCATGCCCCTAAAATCATTCACCCTAATAATATTATTATATTCAACTTTAGTAATAAGGCCAAATATAACTTCTCGCAACACACACATTCTATTCTAATTTCTAAAGCTTAAATAAATGCATATGCATGTGTGTGTGTCAACTTGCAGCGAATATAGTATACGTCGCATTCATGGATGACGCGTGTTAAATCATGTCTACCGAGACGTTTCACAATTCAACATTCCTAAAACTATTTTTATTTGAATGCAAATTCATACTCCCTCCGTACACGAATCAAACCCCTATTTATTCATATTTTTTTATTCATGAATCAAATCCCTATTTACCTTTTTATACAACCATACCCTCCTATTTTTCATTTATTTACTATTCTTTACCATTGGTGGTCCCACCTCATAACAATTTTATTCCTACTTTTTAGTCATCACAATAACTTTATTCCACTTTTTGGTCAATATCACCTCTTTTTTATCATTACCACTGTTTTTTTGTCATTATCCTACTACCCCTACATTTTAACTTTTACTCCACTCAAAACAACTTTATCAGCTTTCTTATTTTCCGTGTCGGAACCCAAATGGGGATATGATTCATGAACGGAGAAAGTATTTAATTTGGAATTGGCGATGTGTTGAAAAAATCAATCTCATCTAAAAATTAGAAGAATTAATTTATTTATTGTTTTCCCAATACTTCCTCTTATTTGCGACCAGATTCTCAACTCTACCCTCTAGGAAGGAGGCCCAACAAATAGATTTTAAATTTGGGTGGAATTGCTTTTTAGCCGAATTTAAACACAGGATCTCGACATTTACCTAAGGTTCTGATACTATAAAAGAATTTATCTTACTAAAAATTTGAACTATTAGAGAGATAGGAATCAAGTCATTTAATATATTCGCAACACGCGATAACTGAATTTTTAAAGTTTTGAATTGGAAAAAAAATTAATTTTATAATGAGAACTTTCACACAACCATTAACATAAATTATCGATAATTTGATATCTTAAAAACAATGTGGATAATTTGACGAGTTTATAAAAATGACAATGAAAAAGAAAAATATTGTTTCGGAAGGGCTTCCACAATCCATGTGCTCCAGTTCCACCACGATCATCACCTGAATTTGTAATAATTTCCACACCTCAAGCCTTGAAGCTAGTTTTGCTTCATTACATTTAAAGCCATAAATGATAAATTATAGTTCATTACATTTAAAGCCATAAATGATAAATTAGAGTTTTATGAATTTAGGGACTTTATAGTTCCGTCTATTCCGAAGCAATGTGTGTGGTACCATTTATCTACGTCAAAATTCAAGAAATGGTCCAAATATTTTGCATCTAAGTTCCAGGTTCATGATTTTCTTCATAGAGATTAGAGTATAGGGCCACTTGTGCACTAAATAGCATCCACTAATAGCGAATGGTTTGACCTATCCTTTCCATATATATATATATATATATAGATACTATATGAATGTATATGCATGCATATATAATTGGTGTTCACTTTTTATTTCGTGGGCTGGTACAACTTTATTTCCTTTTTAGGTAATTGGAATGAAATGAAATGTAAACTGTTATTTGACAATGCATACTTAATTAGCGGAAATAGTCTCCCAAAAGTTGTTTTCTGTTTCTATTTTATAACTAAATATTTTTTAGTATCATTTTTTAAGAAGTACTACTATTTTTACTTTTAAATTTTGATATTTGTGTTGGAACTTTGTAAATAATTTTTTGAGACGGGAATAATATTTATGGCTACTAGTACTTCCTTTAGATAATGATAAGTACGGACCGGTAACAAACCTTATAATAATGTCATATTATCCGAGGGAATTGATGAAAGGCAGGAAAATGCATTTTTATATAATTACTACAAGAAGCTAAGCTACCTATGAATCGTCACACTTTGATAGAAATCAAACTAACACAAGTATTTATGAGAATTGTTGGAAGTAATTTAGAGTCTCTTTCAAAGCTCTGTCCGAACAGGGAGACAGGCGACGAAACATCAACCATCCATTCATATTGTCCTAATAAACCCAAAACTTTTAGTTGTTTTCACCATAAAGGCTTTGACAATATATATGTAGCTAGCCTAGCATTTATCTATTCTATTTTATTTTTATTTTTATTTTATTTTTTTGTATCTTCATTACGTATAATGTGGCGATCACATTTTATTTTATCCTAATAAAAAATAATTGTATGGCTCTGAAGCATTCGACCTACAAAATAAAACTGTCGATTTTCTCATGCAACTAATTTAGGTTATAAATTGTACATCGATTCAAAAGAATTTTCTTTTTCTTTAATATACAGATATCTATTTTCTCATAGCTGTTCAGGTTTCTGTAATTTTTTGAGTTGCTCCCACCCACCCCCTTCCCCTTCCCCTTCCCCTTCCCCTTCGTAAGCATTGTGTGTCCTTGTTCTTTTACTTCAAGTTTTATGCTTTCGGTGTCATGCGTTTAATTTTCATGAGATGCACTCTCCTACATGTAGCGATCCATCATATTTTGTTAAATATTTATAATTTTATTTATTTAATCATTAATTAATTTCAATTAAAGCTTAATCAATTCTTTTTAAAGATTAGAAACTTAATTTTAACAAAACCACCCAACTTTTTTTTAAAAGAAAAATCATTCCATTAAGTAGCCAATTTTTCATATTTTTATACTAGGTGATGGATGATTAAACAAATCATTACGATCACAAAATGGTGATCGCTCACCATTGTCAATGTGGAGATTGTAGTAAGGAGATCGTATTTGCGATCACTTGGAACGGGTGATCGCTGAGCGATGGAGAACTTTTTAGCCACGTAACGCTCTCCCATTCACCAACAACTCAATTTCATTTTTTAATTTGAAAATTTTCCCTATAAATATACATACCAACAAAACATTTTTTACATCATTATATAAGTGTACCCATGTTATTCAATCAATGTAATGTATTTTTTTGGTTAAATTTAATGAATTATTTTAAAAATTATTGTTATTCAAATTATTAAATTAAAAATAATTGTAAAATGAAAATATAAAATGAAGGTGGACACACTTTTTCTATATTAGTTAAGTAATGAGTTTTTTTTTTGTTAAATTAAATTAATGTAATGTTTTTTATTTAAAATTAATAAAATTTACATTTTAAAAAGCAATTGCTATTCATATCATGAAAGTAAAAAAAAAAAGGAAAAATGAAAAAGAAAAGGAGAGATCCCCATGTTTGATAATATCCATTGTAGAAAAAATAGAAAATCACAATATTTCCACAAATAATATTAAAATAATGGTGCCGATAACCTTACAGCGATCGTCATTGCCCATGATACTAATATACGAAAACATACATAAAAGATATTTATGAATATCATTTACCAATAAGAAGTTCAAATTTAATCCCCTCAAGAAAAGAAGTTCAAATTTAACTATTCTTATAATTGTTTCGTGTGACTTCACTCTCTCCAGAATGTAAAGAAAGTTGCAAACAAGTACAGCAAGTAAGAACAGATAATTTAGGATGTGATATATAGCCAGACTCCTCCCTTCTTACAGCATAATATGCGAGTATATCGAAAGTAGGAATTATCCAAACTACAGCAATAATCAAATATGTAACCGACAGTCTAAAGCCTCAGTTTTTATCCGATTATTGCCTCCCGTTACCTCGTCTCCTGGCCATCCTATTGCCTGCTCCGATCAGCAATGCTCCTCTTCCGATCAGACCCATTTGGAGCCCGCAAACAACAGCTACAGTACCACCTATCGCTACCCATCTCCAATCGATTCTACCACCATCTCTCTGCCTGCCTACTACTGCAGACTCACTTTGCTCTCGTTCCTCAGGTTCTTGCTCCTTATCAGTTCCTTCGTTGCAACAGATTTTAGCGGTCATTCTTGCCATGATAGCGCATCTGCTTAGTGATGACGACTCTTGTTTTCTAGCATTCTGGTATGCTCTAAAGCCAGCGTGTAGCTTTTTGACAGTTCCCCACATCCCATGACGAACGCCTAACTTAGCCACGTCTTTTGGGATTCCCATGTCTTCGTAGTGAATGAGTGTGACCTCACATGCTGAAAACTGGCCATCTTGTTTACGCGATTGCACTGAATACATTGCATTTAGTTACACTCTGAGAGAGAGAGAGAGAGAGAGAGAGAGAGAGAGAGAGAGAGAGAGAGAGAGAGAGAGAGAGAGAGAGTAGGGTTAATGTCATATGGAAACAAATGCTTACCAGGCTTGATAACCCAGCTCGAAAAATACAGATCAACACGCCTAGGTTTGTCACGCCTCGGCAAAGTTGCATATGGTACTCCCTGCAGCCATAGTATTTGCGGATTCATGTTCATTGCTTTAACAAAACTGAAGGGATTAAATCATATCATAGATCCCATTCGAAAATAGCAGCGGGAATACACATCCATAATAGTCTAATACCCTACCTTGGTCACACAATAATATGCGTTTCCTTGTTCCCATATTCTCCTACCAATAATATATTCTCGATCGCTGCAGAAGAAAGGGAACTGTACAGGCAGGAATAATCACATCATTAGATGAAAATCCATCAAGAAAGCAGAAATAAAGGTGTATGATTGCTCTAGTATTTAAGTGGTACAGCTTGTCTAACAAACCTTTTTGATCCAGTGGATAGTCATCATCCCTGTATTAGGGCATTCTTCCAGTATATTGACGTATACAAGCATAGGATCCCATTTAGGCCGAAACTCGTCATCCCAAAAGAAATCTCTGACAAGCTCAGGAGTTGCATCCTCAAAAATGGTTTTGCTTCGGTATACTGTTGGGCCATTCTATGAACAAAATATAAGATTCATATGCTTCTAAGGTTCTATGAACAAAAGTTAGTAAATGAAGAACCGAATAGCAACAAGAAACCTAGATGTAATTTTCATTTGATTCTCAAAAGCAAGACATATAAAACATAAAACATCACATGAGGATCATAGAACATGCAGTCACCAATTTAGCAAGAGTCTGACGACATATTATTTGAAAAGAATGTTTAGCATAACCACACCATTAGTTGGATTAATGGGTCATCTGATTGAAAATCATAGCACAATGCATGAAGAAGCTCTCAGACACACATACATATAGTATACCAAAAAAATGAGCTACAGGGTTGCCCTAGCCCTATAGTGTTGGCCGACTAAGACCTGTTTATTGATTGGGTTATTCAATCAATATTGTAGTGTAGCTACAGGTGGACATACCGAAAGACCTCCGAACATATTGAGTAGCTCTTTTCGCCACCCCTATCCCTATTGAATACCGTTAAGTACATAATCATCATCATTATCATAATTAAAAAATTTTATATGCTCAGTTCGAAAGCACATAGCAAAAATTTCTCATTAGATCTTTATCCAAAAGTGCAAGACAGCATTATCACACCACCTACTCATACCATAGGCTCATGGCGCCAAGCTCGGTATGTCATGTTTGTTGTGGAGCGCTCCATCATGCTTTGCCATGCCATTTCCCCATCTTTGACATTAAGAAGCTTTAACAAGTGTTCCAGGTCTTTTTCTGTGGCAACATTCGATTCTCCTTCTAGAGAACCAATTAGAGGCCTACAAAAGGAGCAGAGCAAATAATTAGCATATTTTATTCATTGATCTAATCAAAGAAGTGTTTGATTTTGAGTTCTAAATCAAATAAACAAACTAAACCAGATAATATGTTTCCTAACGTCGTGAATAACTGGTTGTGTATTAACAATCAGTATTTAATCAGGAAGAGAAAATTTCTGCAATATATCGAAACCTCACAGCAAAAAAGTTTCATATTATTATGAGAAAGGGAAAAATAAGCTACTGAATTGCTATTATAACTGAAATGAACCTACATAGTACGAAGAAAGCAGACAATGCATGAACTATGAAGAACTAGTCCATCTAAAATGCATGGCATAAGCCATAAAATGATGTCAAATCATGAAAAAACGCCGCTACAACTACCACTTGACTTAATCTTTCATTTCCTACCACATTTTCCACAAATAACCCTCTGACAAGATATGTAGGATAACCGGCTCACAAGATTATCTATCCTATAAGTAAACTAAAAAAGTTCCCACAATACATGTCTGAAGACACCAGAAACTCCATGTATTACACTATTCAGTTATATAAGCCCAAAGATGAAATTATGAAAAGAACAATAATCATTAATGCATTTAAACATTCAAACACAGACTTTTGTGTGAGCAATGTGGCGCACTAGATTTCTGTGTTTGTTCTTTAACTTTCTTGAATAGTGACAACTGTTAAACATATCATAAGATCTCTCAGAATTGGCAAAACACAATTATTAACCACAGTCCACACATATATGGTAACATATGAATTCTGATGATAAATTGTCTTCATCCTGATACCAAATTCTAAAGGCATTCCAAGTCCTCTATTTCCACATTCCTCCGTCAATCTAAAATCCTACAATTATATGGAAATTAACTTTTCCTAAAGCTTCTCTCTAACTCAAGATGCTAACACATTAGTCACTAACCTCACTACAAGCAACTACAACTACAGCTAGATACGCAAATTATTTTGCAATTTTGCACACATTCATGAATTAAACACTCTTACAATAAATGTTTACTACAGGTTCAAAATTGAAAATACCAAAAGGCACAACATTCTTCTCCACACCGACAAGCATAACCAATATCCCCATATTTGAATAAGAAAGTAGAAAACACGTACTTGATATCGCCAGAGCTACCATCATCAGCCGACTCCTGAGCGGAGGCGGCAAGCGGAGCCAAATTCGACGCCGAATCCGCCGACTCCTGAGTCGAAGACATCTCCACCTTCCGGCTCATTCCACGGGAGCGAAACCAGAGCCCTCGGCAAAGCGAGAAGGCGGAGAGCGCCGTAAAGGCGAGCCAGAACCGCCGCGCACCAAGCCCCGGAGGCAGGGTCCAAATGAACCGGAGCTTCGATCGGAGGCCGAGGAAGACCAATCCGGACCATCTAGGCCGCCACGACCACCCGATCAACAAGCCGATCATCACCGCCACCCAAATCGGCACCGCGCATACCAATACGTCGAAGAAAGCCTCCATCACCGCCGTATTGTTGAAGAATTCCATAGCATTGTTGTTCAATCCAATCCATCCCCCTTCCATTTCTAAAATTGTCGGCGGATTATCGTTCTAATTAACTTCTAATGGAGCTACATCGATTGGGCTCTATTGGTGGGGAGAGAGAGGGAGAGAAGAGAGAGAGAGAAGGCTATGCGGTGGCCTAATCCAATTGCTGCGTATCGGATAAAATCTGTTTTTCACAGTTTCGTAAAGTTGCTTTCAAGTCCTATGGTTGATAATTTTCAACCAAAGTATTGGAAATACAATTTGGTTTATAATGTTCTCAAAAAAACAAAAGGTTTATAATATATACAATTAATTAATACAATAATATTCCTTCAATTGAGCCAAACTTGTTAATTACTACTAGTACTATAAGAAAATATGTAAATTACTCTAAAAAATTATGAATATCGAGTATATCGAAGAATACGGTGATAAATCAAAGATGAGTTTTATTATCCCTTAAAGGGAATTAATTTCAGCACATAACTATAAATAATTTTTTCTCAGGTAGGTTATTTTAGCGCTTAAAATTTAAAATTTTATTTTATTTAAGTATTTGGATAAATAAAAATAACGAAAGTCTTGAGATATTATTATGATAAATATTCGATTGAATGAATATATTTAATCAAATCTGTCTTCTTATTCAAGCTAGCTAGTAAGTAGTTCGTATACTGAAAGGGAGAGTTTATTCATAGAAATGTTCTTTTTTTTCTTCTTTTTTTTTTTTTTTTGAGGGAATAGAAATTTTCAAAGGTATATTTAGTGAGAGAAAATAAAATGCAAGTAAATAATAAGACAAGGAATATTCCTGGAATAATGGAACATTTATTTAGCGCATTAACTTTCAAGCGAATTTACCTCTGTGAGAATTGCCAGAGAGAAAAAATTACATAATGCGCTGCTAGAAGTAATAGTAAGGAACCGCAGAGAAGAAAACAGGAGAGGAGAGAACCGGTAGGTGGCTAAAAACTGGATTATTTGGCACGATTAGGACTTAGGAATCAGGGCTGCTAATATGGATTTCGGGTACTTGGGTAACCCGATCCCGACTCGGAACCTGGCGGATAATTGGGTATTCAATATTCAGAATTAATGGGGTTGGTAGATTTTTTGTTTTCAATTTTCCGGGTACTGGGTATACTTGTAACGTTCCGTTATACCCGGCGAACTACCCGATTTTAGATTATAATATATATATATATATATATATATATATATATACATTTAACGCTTAAATATTAAAAAATAAAAATAAAATTAAAAGAATAATAAAACACATTTGTCTCTATTTCTCACGTTCACACAAGAACTTTAGTATTTTGATATTTGATAGGTTCAATGTTGATGACTGTCGATGAATGATGATGACTTTGATGATTCAAAATGTAACTTTATAATTGTATTGAATTATTGAAGAATGATAAATTGATTATTATCGTGGTTTTGAATTGATTTTTGAACTTTCACTTATTACTTGTATAGATTTATTTTAATTTTTAATTTATTAGGTAGAGCTTATTTTTTTATTTTTTTCTTACGCAGATTATATAGGTACCCATTTATCCGACCCGTATATCCCCCCGGATATTTAGATACCCGATTAACTTAGGTGGAACGGAATTGAATATTTTCTTAGACACATTTTTGGAGCTAAGTACCCGCAAAAATCGGGTAAGGTACCCGACTCCGTCCGTATTAGCAGCCCTATTGGTTAAGCTGTTCTAAATTTTAGTGGGCTCCTTTTGCATCTCTCTCATAATGGAGCGTCAGTACACGCACAATGATGAGAAATATTTAATGGTGGAAACGTGAATGGCGGCGCGTGGCCGGAATATGGCATTCTTTGTCTACAGTCCGTTACCAATCTCAAATTTTCTTTTCCGCATACTAAAAACTCAACAAAGACGAATGTGTTATTCATCATCATCAGAGTTCAAATTTTATGCTTTGATAAAGTATACAAAACAAAGTTGTGAAAATGGTTTAGTAGGAAATGAGGTAATATTGAACCCTTCAGACAAATGCCTCAATTGGTCACCAATATATTTAAGAATTGATATCATACTCGTCATATTTGGTTCATCATCATCGAAAACAATAAAACTCTTTCATCTTCAAAATATTCATTCTTTTTCAATAAGACTTCACTTATGGAAAACATCTATACCTACTCAAATCCAGTGTATTTTATCAATTCACAATTACTTTGTACAATCAATTTAAATTGGCCTATTATTTTTTTTAAATAATTTTAAAAATTTTAAATAAATTCAAGTAATACTATAGGAGTTAAGGACGATAACATATAGTACAATTACTTTCTAAGGCTGCTTGCAACGCGGTCTCGAGTCGCGGTCTTCAAGCCGGCTCGAGACCGCACGAGATGGAGACGCAAGGGTTGCAGAGGGGGAGGCACGGCTCGAGACTGGCTCGAGCAGCGCGTAACACATGCGCGGGTGAGAAAAAAAATAAATAAATAAAATTCGAATGGCGCGTGCACTCGCCTAACGGTTGAATTTTAAAAGCCGGCAACGGCTTGAAATGGCTGCATTGTATTTTTTTTTCTTTATTCCTTTTTTTTTGCTATAAATACCACTATTTTTTACTCCACTCTTCACACCTCATTTCTTCATCTCTTCATTCTACAACTATTTCATCTCTAAAAAAAAATAGATCCCAGCAATCCCTTCTCGTCGTCGTCGCATTTCGACATGTCCAACGACGTTTTTGCTTAAACAGAGGCGGGGCACTCCGGCCTCCGCCGAGTCCTACCCAACCTTCTCATCTTTATTGGATTTCATATATTTGATCGAATTGATTCTGATTTTTGAAATTTGGAGAAGACAAGAAGACACGAATTGAGGCAACTCTCATGTTCTTTATCTTTTATTTTTTAAAGATTTCATTCACACTCTTTTTTTTTATTGTGTGATTATAAGAAAATTGTGATTAATATTTGATTTTTTTGATTAAAAAGTTTTGAGCCCCCTCGATGAAAAGTCTAGCTCCGTCACTGCCAGCAGATCTCCTAAATTGAATGGACCCAACAAAACTTTTTACACCACCTTAAATTTTTTTCTCAAATTTACACCTTTCTATATCTATTTCTATTTCAAAAATTGAGTCAGACCCACCATATTTAGTAGAAAATGAGAGATTCCCTATATAAATTTGTAAAATAAGAGCAAAATATAGTACAATGGAACTTTTAGAAGTAAAATTTTGAGAATTCTCTTATACTGCTATTTGATCATTCTCTTAGTAATAGGATAAAATTATCCTTCTAACCTTACCTAGTTGAATTTAATTAGTAATGCATGGTCCTTTATCTTTAGTAACAGCTAATTAAAAGATTATAGAAAAATAACCTTTCAAAAAGAAAATTGATATAAACATTTCACATAGTCTCAATCAATTACTTGAGTCATCAAATTATAATAATCATGCATGTGACGTTGCCATATACATTATCATTGTGCCTAGCCATAGATTAAATGCTTAATGATCAGTTTGATCATGTGTATGTGTATTTATATAAATTAAACTCGTAGTTAAAAATAAATATATGAAGGTTGTGTTTGGTTTCTATATCTCTATTTAGAGGTAAATGGAGCGATAAATAAAAACTTCACCCTTTAAATCATTTCTTCTTTTTTAAATTTCTCATTTCCACGACCAAAGGAGGGATAATATATATTTATAAGGTAATATATATATATATATATATATATATATATATATATATATATATATATATATATATACACACATACGTGTGTTGCCCAAGTGGGAGATTGTTGGATTAAATCCAATAATATGTGGGTAAATATATAATTAATGTATATGATATTATAATATATGTAGTAAATGTTATATTTATTATTTGATGAGGGCCAAATAATAAATATTAATAATTGATTGGATAGGAATGAGAGGTTATTTCCTAATCATCGTGTCTCTTCGCAAGCACCCTTTCTAAGAGATACTGTCAATTATAAATATGGATCTGATCCCTAAGAAGCAGAACACCAATTCTCTATATTTTTTATCCCCATCAAAAATATACAAATAGAGAAACCTGCATTTTTGGAAGATCGACCTCCAGACAATCTTCAACTATGACTTCAGGTTAGTGCTTCCGCTTTATTCAAGTTTTCTCGGATTATTGTCGTAGAGTTGAATATAGGACTTGAATTATGATTAAAGCATGTCCTATATTATGTGAATTTAGTAACAGTATCAACATGTATTATTTTATCTAGCATTTGACTTATACTAATAAACTCACTTGCAAGTAATTACTTAAACATAGATAATGCACACTCATGATCACTTGTTATTCATCTCTTTAAATCATCCGGGTACGATTCCTTTGATCGACGCGTAGTCTAATTAATCGAGCTAATGAATTAATTAGCAAATAAATACTTATGCTCGAATGAAATATATCATGCAAATAAATCATGTAATGTGTCATGCTTATGCTTGTGTGCAAAATTTAAATATTCGAGACGAGTAAAATTCTTGTGCCTTGTTTTGAATAATTCGTTCTTAAAACTTTTTAGAGATAGAGTCTTTTTTTTTAAAACCTCCGGGAATAAGGACCTATCTTCAAAAAGTTTTAATTTATTCGGGATTTTCCTAGACCGGTTTTGCAGGGTATTACAATAGAACTCGCACGAATAAAAATATAAGTAATATTGAATGTTTTAAAATATATTATTATGAATAACGTTCATCTCTTTATTCAAATATAGTTAAAATATACATAACCTTTAGATCGAAATAGTAGGTAGAATGAATGAGAAAATAATCATAAAATGATTGAAATAATATTAACAATCCGATTTTATTCACACTTACATAAAAACGGATAGCAAAACAAATGTTATTACAAATCTGGATTCAAAAAGTAAAATGATTTTCTATATTGGTCCATAATTAACAAAAACAAAAGTAAATTCTACAAACATATCGTGAAAATAAATTAGATAAGATTTTTTCATTTTATTTTTTATTCTTCATAGAATTTTTATTTGGAACCTTCTTGAATATGTGTTAGGTGAAGCCTCAAAGCTAAGCAAAGGAAACTGGCAAAAAGAAAAAAGAAAAATAAAATCCAACTCATCAAGTCAGTCTTGTATAGCATGTAAACGTTTTGGTGCCAAGTTTTCTTGATTCCTCAAAAAGTGGTAAAGCTTATTCAACAAGCTTGTAGATCGTTTCTATCGTCTGGGCAATCAGGAATTACTAGGAGAGCTTTGGTCAGCGTGAGAATATATATGTCAGCCAAAGGTAGCGGGAGGATGAAATATAATTCACATGGAGCTATGGAATCAAGCCACCATCTGCAAGCTATTATGGAACCTTGCTCAAAAGCAAGACAAGGTATGGGTTAAGTGGGTTTATGGGTTCTATATTCGAGGACGAGATATTACTACCATGGCCATTCCCAAACAGGCTTCATGGGTAGTTCGAAGAATCATTGAAGCACGGAAATATTTGGAGCTTTCTGTTAGAGGAGTGCAGGTCCTTCATGATCAACAGTTTTCGACGAGGAAATTATATAAGGAAATGCAAGGCCCTCCTGTTCATGTTCCTTGGAGGAGAATGATATGCAACAATAAAGCTCCTCCAAAGTGTGTTTTTATTGCATGGTTGGTGTTGGTTGGGAAGTTATCAACGTGTGATCACTTACTTCAGATAGGGATCCAATGCGAGCACAAATGTAGTTTATGTGGAGATATGAATGAGAGCATTCGACACCTTTTCTTTGAATGCTCGTTTTCAGCGCAGATTTGGCAAGGACTAAATGCATGGTGTCAATTACAGAGTCATCATCGAGGGTGGAACCAGGAACGTAATCATCTTCTTACTCAATGTGGTTCGTATATAGGAAAACAAAGCCTTTATAGATTGTTGATCTCAGTTGCTATCTACTTCATATGGAGAGAAAGGAATATGCGTCGGTTTCAGCAGAAGGAGTCTACAGCTGAAGATTTAATGAGAACATGCCAAATCCATGTAGCTCTTTGCTGTAGAAGGGATAAGAGGCTTGCTCGCTTTCTCTTATCTTAGATAGGAGTTGCTGTTGTTGTAGTGGTTTTGAGTTGTGAGGGTTTTAAAAGTTGTACTTCACACGTTGGATTTGGTTGAAATAAAACAAACTATTTTCTCAAAAACAAAAAAAGATTAGGGATGTTAATTAGCCTAATTAAATGATAAGTCGGTCCGGATAGATTAAAGAAAAAAGAATTTTGACCGTGTTAAATTATTCAACTGAGAATAAATTGGAGTTCATGGATTTCGAGTTGTGAAATAAATTTTTTGGTGTAGTTTGAATATAAATTTATTTTCTAACAAACATTATGGAAATGTTTCATCTTACTTCAAAACTTAAGACACTTAGATCGAGCTTTCTGAGGAATTGCTCGTTCTTATGGTTTTGGTTTCGCTTCCTCCACAGTTTAACCGATTTAAAATTAGTTACAAGTGTCAAAAGGAGAAATGGTCTCTAAATAAGCTCATTTGCTTATGACAATCTTTATTTGCTTGAAACAATTGCCTCATATAATGAGACTTTGCACGTGGAATCACATGGTACTAAACGCAAATTAAATATGGAAAATTCGGCATTATTATGGCACAAACGTTTAGGTCATATCTTAAAAGGTAGAGTTTCGTCAGATGTGACCGTGGTGGTGAGTACTATGGTAGATATGACGGATCAGGTGAACAACGTTTGGGACCGTTTGCTAAATTCCTAAATGAATGGGGTATTGTCGCATAGTTACCATGTCACATTCTCCTAGCTTGAAGGTGTATCTGAAATACAAAACCAGATTCTTAAGGATATGGTAAGGAGCATGATTTTCCTCTACCTTACCTGAGTCTCTTTGGGACAAGCATTAAAGACAGCAGCTTACATTCTGAATAGAGTACCAACTAAAGTAGCAGTGAAAAACTCATTATGAGCTTTGGACTGGTCGAAAGCCTAGTATAAAGCACTTTCGTGTTTGGGGTTGTCTAGTAGGACTTATAGGCCGCATGAAAAGAAATTGGACCCCAAGACAGTTAGTTGCTAATTTATCGGTTACTCTGAGCGATCTAGGGGCTATAAAATTTATGATCCCACATCTAGAAATATTTTCGAGACGGGAACTGCCATAGTTTTTGAGGATGTTGAGTTTGGGGGAGAAATAAAGTTAGAAACATTGTTTTTGAGGAGGAATCGAGTTCAAACTCAATTCCTACTATCACTTTTGACAATGATCAGGTTTCAAAACCGACCATTGATCAAAAGTGAATCCAGAACCTCAACAAGACAATGTTGAACAACCTCCCATTGTTCAAGAAAAACAACTTCAACAACCTCAAGAACAAGTGCCATTAAGGAGGTCCACGAGAGAGAGAAGAAATGCAATTCCTGATTATTATGTTGTATTTCTTCATGAACATGAGGATGATAATGGAATGATGGAAGATGATCCAATCAACTTCCATCATGCCATGAAAGGTTTTAACTCTCAAAAGTGGAATCTTGCCATGCAAGAAGAATATGAGTTATGCAATCCAATAAAGTTTGCAAAGTTGTCCCATTACCTGAAGGTGTAAAACCTATTGGTTATAAATGGATATTTTAAATAAAAAAAGGATGCAAATGGTAATGTGGAGAGGTATAAAACATGTCTTGTATCTACAACAGTGCCCTAAAATCAACTTCCATCATGCCATGAAAGGTTTTAACTCTCAAAAGTGGAATCTTGCCATGCAAGAAGAATATGAGTTATGCAATCCAATAAAGTTTGCAAAGTTGTCCCATTACCTGAAGGTGTAAAACCTATTGGTTATAAATGGATATTTTAAATAAAAAAGGATGCAAATGGTAATGTGGAGAGGTATAAAACATGTCTTGTATCTACAACAGTGCCCTAAAAGTAAACTTGAAATTCAAGAAATGCAAAAGTTCTATATGCATCAGCAGTTGGAAGTCTTATGTTTGCTCAAGTATGTACGCGTCCGGATATTTCATTGGATAACAGCCAAAAGGGTTTTAAAATATCTTCAGATAACAAAAGATTACATGCTTACATACAACAAATCAGATAATTTGGAGGTCGTCGGATATTCTGATTCTGATATGGCTGCGAAACTTTGTAACTAGGCTGCGCATTGTAGAAAACATTACAAGAACAATAAAGTTATTTTGTGACAATAAATCAGCAGTTCAATATTCCAACAACAACAAGAGTTCGTCAAAGTCTAAGCACATTGACATAATGTTTCTTGTTGTAAAAGAAAGAGTGCAAAGTAAAGAGATATCTATAGAGCATATTGGGACAAACTCTATGATAGCGGATCCACAAAAGGTTTACCACCCAGGGTCTTTCACGTGCATGTTGCTCCTATGAGTGTTGTATCATTTGATGATATCATGGTTTAGTGGGTGTTTATATTTATGTTTGCTCTATGTATAAAGTTCCAGATACTTATGTATTCAGTTATTTTCTGCACAAATAGAGTATTCAATATTTAGTACTTTGACTCTATTAAAGTGACCTCACTTAAGTTTAAGGAGGACCAGTCGAAATAAACACGTTGGCTAACATTGCATGTTATTTTCGAGTTACCATTGATCTATGTCATTTAGCTATATTTGTATATGTAACCATTGTTGAGTTTAGTCATGATTAATATGACGAAAACTGCTTTGATCCTATATGAATATAGTTAATGGACGAGATTGTTAAGGCACATACTTCTTATGAATAGGAGTTTGGAGCTCATAAAGTTATACATTTATAAGGTTATATATATATATATATATGTTGCCCAAGTGGGAGATTGTTGGATTAAATCCAATAATATGTGGGCAAATATATAATTAATGTATATGATATTATAATATATGTGGTAAATTGTTATATTTATTATTTGATGAGGTCCCAAATAATAAATAGTAATAATTGATTGGATAGGAATGAGAGGTTATTTCCTAATCATCGTGTCTCTTCAGAAGCACCCTTTCTAAGAGACACGGTCAATTATAAATATGGATATGGTCCCTAAGAAGCAGAACACCAATTCTCTGTATTTTCTATCCCCATCAAGAATATACAAATAGAGAAACTTGCATTCTTGGAAGATCGACCTCCAGACAATCTTCAACTATGGCTTCAGGTTAGTGATTCTGCTATATTCAAGTTTTCTCGGATTATTATCGTAGAGTTGAATATAGGACTTGAATTATGATTAAAGCATGTCCTATATTATGTGAATTTAGTAACAATATCAACATGTATTATTTTATCTAGCATTTGACTTATACTAATAAATTTACTTGCAAGTAATTACTTAAACATAGATAATGCACACTCATGATCACGTGTTATTCATCTCTTTAAATTATCCGGGTACGATTCCTTTGATCGACGCGTATTCTAATTAATCGAGCTAATGAATTAATTAGCAAATAAATACTTATGCTCTAATAAAATATATCATGCAAATAAACCATGTAATGTGTCATGCTTATGCTTGTGTGCAAAATTTAAATATTCGAGACGAGTAAAATTCTCATGCCTTGTTTTGAATAATTCGTTCTTAAAACTTTTTAGAGATACAGTCTTTTTCTTTAAAACCTCCGGGAATAAGAACCTATCTTCAAAAAGTTTTAATTTATTCGGGTTTTTCCTAGACCGGTTTTAAAGGGTGTTACAATAGAACTCACTCGAATAAAAGTATAATTAATATTGAATGTTTTAAAATATATTATTATGAATAGCATTCATCTCTTTATTCAAATATAGTTAATATATACATAACCTTTAGATCGAAATAGTAGATAGAATGAATGAGAAAATAATTATAAAATGATTGAAATAATATTAACAATCCGATTTTATTCACACTTACATAAAAATGGATAGCAAAACAAATGCTATTATAAATTTGGATTCAAAAAGTAAAATGATTTTCTTAATTTAAGATTATTAATAAAATAGAATAAACAAAAATTACAATAAAAGGAAAAAAGAAACGAAAATTACAATAAAAGGAAAAAAGAAACGAAAAAAGAAGCCTATCTAAAAGGGGTTAATAAAAGGAAGAAAAAAAGAAAAAAGGAAAAATACTGTCACCCTTGCCACTAAGGCGACTAGATAGCTAAAGTAAGTGTCGTATAAACGACCACTTAAAAAATCGAGCTGTTTAAAACAACTAGACATCCAGCTAAACATTAGCCTAAAGAATCCCCTACAATATTGAAGATACTCGACAAATCGAGAAGAAAATTCAGTGGCGCATCAGATATAGCCGTGTTCATGCCATCTGCTTTAAAAACCAGGAATTAATTGCTCCATTGATGGAACAAAGCCTGTTCAATGCCATCACTGGAAACGCGACGGTTCCTTCTAAGTGCAACCTCCCTCGAAACCAAAAGCTGTTGCATGTGGACATGCATGACACAATTTTGTTTGATTAACTTTCATGTATGCATGAATTATAGCCTAAAAAATTATTCACATTTCGACGGATTACTTACTAGTAGGAGTAAATAAGGATAAGTACAGGTAATATTTTACATGCACATTCATGTTTAGGAAAAAAAAAGGGGGCATGTTTATGAGGGGGGAGGGTGTAGAAAATGATATTGACAAAACATCAGTGCCAAGTACACCTTGTTCAATCTGTGAAGCTAGAAAACAGAGCAAGAGATATACAGAGGCGTGCTCTTGTAGTGGCAGGCATTATTAACTAACTTCAAACAAGGGAAGAAAAGAAAAGAGAGACAAGCATCAACAGCAATGTAGCTAATAGAGTCAGTATCTTCATCATCAGTCCACTCAAATACCTCCTGGAAGAATATTTCTAGATTGCACCGTGCATGATAATAAAGGAAGGATAAAATGACACGACACGACACGACACGACATGAGACGAGTATTAGTATTTCTAAACCAAGGCAACCCTAGTTCGGCTCCAAGCAGCAATCAATCAAGTCTCCTCTTCCTCCTTAATATTCATGACATCCTCCTTGATTCTCATGAGATGCAGCTGCTTTAGCAGCCCTCCCTCATTCCTTCTCCATTCCCTGCGGTCAGCCCTATGTTCCTTCATATCCCTGCATCAAATCCAATCAATAGCATATATAAGTAACAAGCATATATATGTAAGCTGAATTAAGGAATTACAGTAAGCAAGTAAGAAGAAGGGAAGGTGGTTAGGTTAATTAGAATACTGAATACCTGGTGCAACGTGGTGGCACAAAAACAAAACGCGCCATACTCTTACACAATTTACAAATACTAGCTTGTTTGCACGTCAAAACATGGGCATTAAGAGCCATCCCGATTCTACACTTTGGATAGTGGCATGGCCGTGAATATGAGCACGTACACGTACGACAATGCATCAACAGACCAACTACTTTCCTCAGCTGCACGACGACACCATTATTCATAATTAGATCAAAACATCCCATCTCTTCACTGCACTACAAAAATTCCTTAATTTATAACACAACACACATGTATGTGCGTCCAAGCATCATCCTAAATTTATTTATTTTAACTTTTTTCTTCTTCTGATGAATAGAATAGAAACAAAAGATTAAATACATTAAACAATATCAATCTGTCAACTAATCCCTTACTCAGAATCAACTATAGCATAGCAGCAACATCAATGGAGTATTATTTAAACCTGTAGTGCAGTTTGTAGCCCTAACCTATATATCTTAATCTCTCAGTACCTTAATAAATAAAATCTCAACCTTAACTATTTTCTCATATAATTAATTAACACCCAACCAAATATCAGTTCAATGTTTCAGTTCTAGCTAGGAAAGTAAATCACATCCTTCGATCAGACCTAGTTTTGGTTTGGTTTTGTTTGGTGAGAAATCATTGATTAATTTGTTTGTTTATAAACTACTACTCCATATAGTATAGGCAAATTAGGCATAAAATAAAATCAAATCGATACCAGTCGTCGGCGGTGGGGTTTAAATTCAGATAATGTTTTGCCCTCTTCCAAGTAATCTCCAACGCGACAAACTTGGCCGATTAACTCTCGTGTCAATTGTATACTCTTTTGCTTCTCAATCATATGGGAGGAAATCGGAATAATGGATTGGGAGGGTTTCTGAAGATTCAAACAAATCGGATTAATGGATTTTTGAGTTTCAGGATTCATCCTAGGCGTAGGTCGGATATCCATGCCAACCAAAAAGAATTGGGGGGGATAGGTTAATTTTTTTTCCTAAACTAGTGTTTCCCAATATTTATAGGTGAGGTAGGATGGGTCTTTTCATTTTTATGGCGATGTGGGACTCCAAAGGATTTTGCTTTTCCCACGATTGCTTTTCTAGTGCTATTATAAAAGCAACAAGGCACGCAAATACAATAAATTTTATTATACTGATCCAAAATTTTAAAAATAATCAGCGTACGACTCATCGAAAAACGAGAAATTATATAAATAAAAAATAATAAAATTATTAGATATTACTAATATATGATGGGTTAAAAAAAATTATATATTAATTATTTTAGAGTTAAATTATTCGATTATGCAATTATGTCCTTAAATACATCTCAAATTCAATTAAAAAGCATTATCTCCGTCCCACAACAAGTGGCTCATTTCATTTCGATACGGATATTAAGGTGAAGAGCAAAAATTGGTTAAACTGGTATGGCCCACAACTTTTGAAGGGTTAATTGTTTCCTTTTTTGGAAACGAGCCACTTGCTATGGGACACCCCAATATGGACAACGAGCCACTTGTTCCGGGACGGAGAGAGTAACATGTTTGTGTCTCAAACCCATATAGTTATGTCTGTTAAAAGATTTATTTTAATATATTCTCATTCCTTTCGATAATGTTCAAAGCTCAATTCTTCTACAAGACCGATGTGCGTAAAAATATATTTGTCTCTCAAATATATTGTCTCACGTCAATTTAGTAAGAAATTGAGATGAATCATTTTCATTGCAAATACTCCTTGTCCACATTGATTTAGAAAAAAAAAAATTGAAGGTTTTTCATAAGATGAAGGTGACCCTAAATACCCTACATTATGAGTTCAGCATAGAATTAAGAAGAAAAAAAAATTGAACCACCGTTTCACAATCATCCCGTCTACCCCGACGATTCCGATTTGGAACCGGCTCCATTGACTACAATACTGATTTTATATAATATAAATAATTATCTTCCCAATATATTCACAGAAAAATTAACTATGACATTTGTTTTCTTTTTTACCTAAAATTATTAATTATATAAATAGTTATCTTCCAAAAATATTCACACAATATTTAATAAATAAAAATTCATATTATAAATTGTAGAATAATATAAATAATCATCTTCCAAATATATTCACAGAAAAATAAATGATGACATTCGTTTTTTTTTCACCAGCTTCGAGAATAACTTTTTTAACTAAAAATAGAACTTCAAGAATTGGCCCCTCTACGCGCACAATTATTGGTTGGAATTGGCTCGTTGACAAATTGTTAGTATTTTTTCTGTCAATTTTTCTTACGTATTCGACGTTTTCCAGTGGAGATTATTAATCAAACAATTTGAGACGGTGTGTTTAGGATTATTCAAACTTGTTTGAAATTTATATACTTGTATTTGTTTCAAACTCGATTAAAAAATTAAACCGTCGGTTGGGAATTGGTCCGTCTACCATCACGGTTCTGGGTCGGAATCGGCCTGAGTTGATTACGGTTTTGATTTATAAGTGCATAATTTATAAAATTCGTTTAGAATATATATAGACCCAAAACTTAAAAAGAAAAATTGATTGTCCTATTTGTTCTCATCTCTCATCTTAACTGTATAGTAATATTTATTAATTACGATTATAATTTATGCAAAGTTGGAAACCCAATTACAAATAACGTAAAAATCAATTCATAGATGACGATTCAAAGATCATATATTCTCTCAATCACTCTTTTCATTCTCTTTCCAAGGTGTTTGCTCTAGTTGTTCAGGAAGAAAGGCAAAAGTCGATTGATGGTGGAGTTGTTACTCCGTTTGTGCAAAGTTGATTTGAGTGAGCACTCCGGTGCCTTTGCTAATGTTGCTGGTTACAGCGTCATTGTGGCAAACCTAATCACACCATTGACAAATGCTTTCATCTACATGGATTTCCCCCAGGTTTTGTGAGAGGAAAAGACAGAGGTGGTGGTAGGCCTCCTAACTCGTACAGATTTGTCAATCAAGTGGAAGACAATTATCATTCTGGAGAGAATCCTCCTCAATTTGTTAGTGCTCAACCTCCTGTAGCTGCACCTAATCCCAATCCTAATGGTTCAAATTTGAGCAATGAACAATACAAACAACTTCTTCAATATGTTCAGAGTTAACTCCATACTTTTCAGTCTCCTTCTACTTCAACATCTCAATCTGTCACTTCATCTACACAAAATTCATCCAACTCTATTGCCTTTAATGGTAACATCTCTATATCCTCCTTTGTTGGTGCAATTAGTAAATCTCCATCCTTGTAGTTGTTAGATATTGGTGCCACACACCATGTCTGTTGTGATTTGGCTATGTTTAGTCATTCTAAAGTTGTTGATCAATCCTCAGTTAACCTTCCTAATGGTAGTTCAGTTCTAGTTAGTAGAGTGGGTGATATTGTCTTGTCTTCATCTATTCATCTTGAGAATGTTTTATATGTTCCTTCTTTTAGCTATAACCTCATCTCTGTCAATTCTCTTACTCTCAATTCACATTGTTCTGTCATATTTACTCATTCTTTGTGTATTGTTCATGAAGCTTCACAGGGGTCCAGATTGGGAAGGGTAGAAGAGTTGGCAATCTATATGTCTTAGATACCAGCTTTTCAGTTTATGTCAATTCCAACATTAGAGTTGTTGTTGTTGTTGTTGTTGTTGTTGTTGTTGTTGTTGTTTCTGTTGATGTTTAGCGTTCTAAACATTTGTCTTTTTAATAAGTTGCAAATTATGTCAAAACTCTTGAGCCTAGACTCTTGTAAACATACTATTTGTGAAGTTTGTCCTGTTGCCAAATAGAAATGTTTATCTTTCCCAGAATCTGTTCATAATGCTGAATCTATATTTGATATTATTCATTGTGATGTTTGGGGTCCATATCAAACTCCTACACCTCAAGGTTATACCTATTTTCTCACCATTGTATATGACTTTTCTAGATTTATTTGGACATTCTTGTTGAAGTCGAGGTCTGATGTTAAAATTGTTCTAACTCAGTTTTTCCACACTCTCTCCACACAACACAGTTTCATAAACATATTAAATGTGTGAGAACTGATAATGCCCCTGGGTTCAACATGACTTCTCTCTATAATCAATTTAGGACGGTTGTCCAACATTCTTGTGTTTATACACCTCGACAGAATGCCAGGGTTGAAAGAAAACATCAACATCTTCTGAACGTAGCTAAAAGTATGTTGTTTCAGTCTCACCTTCTCATTCAATACTGGGGAGAATATGTTCTCACTACTTCTCACCTCATCAATAGAATTGTGCTGAAACTAAATAAATCTTTGTATGGTCTTAAGCAAGCTTCTAGGCAGTGGTATTTGAATTTCTATGAGGTGCTTGCTAAGTTTGGTTGAAGCAATCAGCTTCAGATCACAAGGATCTTGGTGTGCCAATATATTTTCTCGGAGTTGAGTTAGCAAGAAATTCTTCTGGGATATACATTTGTCAACACAAGTATGCTATGGACTTGGTAAATGATGTTGGTTTAATAGGATGCAAGCTTGCTACTTCTTCTATGGAATCTGGAAAAGTTTTTAGACAACAAGAAGGAGAGTATGTGGCAGATAGCAAGGCTTATAGAAGATTAATTTGGCGACTTCTTTATCTTTGCATCACTAGACCCGACGTCACTTTTGTTGTGCACAAGTTGAGTCAATTTTTGGCTAAGCCTTGTCAAGGGCATATGGAAGCAGAGGGTGTTTATATACTTGAAAGGAACTCTAGGGCATGGACTTCACTACTCTAGTCAATCTTCACTTGATTTGAGCATGTTTGCAGATGCAGACTGGGTTGCATGCCCAAATACTAGAAGATCAGTTACTGGTTATTGTTACTTCATTGGCACCTCTCTTATTTTTGGGAGAAGCAAAAAGCAAGACATTATCTCACGCTCCTCTGCTGAAGCAGAATATAGATCTATCGCACAAGCTTCATGTGAGGTAGTGTGGATGAAAAAGATCTTGCAAGATTTTGGTGTGGAGCAAGCTAAACCAGTACCTTTATTCTGTGACAACAAGGCGGCTGTATACATCACTTCTAACCTTGCTTTCCATGAGAGGACAAAGCATTTAGAGATCGATTGCCACCCCATTTGGGATCACTACATGTGTGGATTGATCAAGCCTCTGCATATTGAATACATTCATCAACTAGCTGACATGTTTACCGAACCTCTTACATCACCTGCTCTCAGAATTCTGCTTGACAAGATGGATTTCAAGAGTTCCATCTTGAGGAGGAGTATTAGGCTATCCACAACCCTTAGAGCACTCTATCCCTGCAACGCAAGGGTGCTCTAAGGGTGCTCTATCTTTAATATTATTAAATTAATTCATCTATTTGTAAATAAATTAAAATACACTAATAAATAAATAATACGAATTTTCCATTAATATTTGAAAATTGGAAAATTACATGCCGTTGAAAATAAATAAAAACACTACATAATTAAAAAAAAAAATAATACATAAAACTAAAAATTACTTAAAAAAACTACGCCCACCCCCGACGTGCCTTCACCTCCTTCACCATCTTCCGGTGAACTTCCTGCTGCTCCAGCGTCATATATCTCGTGTCCCTGGAGACAATATCCAGGTCCATCTGATCACGTCGCTGCTGAAGATACTCGGACTTGAGGCGTGCACTTTTCATCTTCGCCCGAGCTGATTCCCGCATCGCCACTGCGATCTCATGCTTGGCCTCGGCGAACTGGCTAAGTCGGGAGCTAACTCGATCCATGACGGAATCGTACTGGGACGACCCTTCGACCGGCTTCTTTCCTTTGCCCCTTGCCCTGACCCTTGCCGCATCTCAACCCTCCGGTCGGGAAGGCGCGCTTTCTTCTTCGGTGGACTGGGCCTCCTCTGCCGACGGCTGGGATTGAGAGGATGTGTAGTTGCCCTCCGCCGTAGTCTTCGTCCTCTTCATGGACTGTACGTCTGGGAAATTGGCTAGGTGGAACTTGGGGTTTTCCCTGAGGATCTCCCACGCCGTGAAATAGCGGAAGGCAGGCGCCTGAGCATTTGCCTGGTAGATCTGTTGGGCCTAGTTTTTTACAAACTCGTCATCGACGCCGCTTGGCCGGCGAGCATTTGCCTGCTGCCAAGCCGACATCCAGTGTTTCACGGCGGTCTGGATGCGGCCGAAGAAGCTCCTCACGGCTTTCTTGTTGAGAGCCAAGTTGAACCTCCGGTTGAAGCGCTCTTGGATAGCGCCCCAATATCTCTCGCCGGACTGGTCGCATCCGACGATGGAGTTGTTGGTCTCCTCCACCCAAATCTGTGCAATGTAGGTGGCTTGCTCGTCCGTGTAGTTGTGTCGCTTGGACCGGACAGGTTCCTCGTCATCTTCAGCGGCAGCGGCGGTAGAGGTGTCAACGACTTTGCCCTTCCCCTTCTTCTTCCTTCCTCTGGCAGCGAGACTGTCGGAGTCCGGGGAGAACGACGGGTAGGATTCGGCGGAGGCGGTGGTGTTGAGGTTGATTGAATCAAGCCCCGCCCCCGTGTAGAAATTCACGTCGTCGGACATGTCGGGATACCACGCCGACGAATATGGGTTGTTGGGATCCATAATTATTTTTTGAGAAGGTTTGCTTGAAGAATTGTGGAAGAGGAAAGATTGTGAGAGATGAAAATATAATGAGAGGTGTGAAAATGAGAGAGGTGAAGATAGTATTTATAGGTGGTAAAATGAAAAAAAAAAAAAAAAATGGCTGTAATCTAGCCGTTGCCGGCTTCAAAATCAAACCGTTGGATTTTTAATTTTTTTTAACGTTGGCGCATGCAATGCACGCGCCTGACGTTTTTTATTATTATTTTTTAAAAAATCATAAGCGCGTGTGCAACACGCGCGTGCTCGAGCTGTGCTCGAGCTCGTCTCCTCCGCCACGCAGTGGTCTCGAGCACCCCCCTGCTCGAAATCGGCTCGAGCACCCTTGCTCGAGCCGCGATGTGGATAGCCTTATGAGGAGTGGGAATGAGCAGTGGTGCACATCATGTGCATGGGATTATTCCTTCAGCTATAAGTCGCTTGTGGCTTGCCGTATGGCCGGATATCTTTATTCTTTTATTTAAAGAGAAGCTAAGTCAGTATCTCTTAGCTTAGCTATAAATATAGGATTTGCCTTGTATTTGTTCTTCACGTCATTTGTATGAATGAAAATATATTTTTCTGCTCTTAGCTCCTTCATGTAGTTTCCTAAATTCAACCGGGAAGGGAATGGAGCTGCGGATAGAATGGCAAGTGCAGAAATTGATGTTGGATGGTGATCACATCCGCATGAAGCTATTAAGGATAAAATCTTTGCAGACACTTATTGTCTTTCTTTTACTAGATATATTTAATTTTATTTTTGAACTCTAAGCTTCTTCATTTGTAATCTTTTTCTTTATATTTTTATAATAAAATCTCAATTAAGTAGTTTCCTAAATTCAACAAAGATCATGGTATTTATAAGCTTTAAAAATGCATGTGAAGAATGATAAGGAAAATCGCAGACTCATACTCAGGATTATCATGTCGTCACTGTCATCGATCATCATACAAAATATACACACCACACTGCAAACATCAATTCGCACGTACGATTTAATTTCTCATCTTGACGATTTTGTTTCTGTTTGTATAGTTCTTTGATTGGCTTGGCAGAAAATCCTTTTAATTTCTTCATTGATTTTTTCGGTTTTGATGTCACAAACAAGTGAGAACACGAAATAATTTTCCAAATTGACAAAAAATAAGATTTTCATATTGTGATCCCTTTGCTAAGGCTACTTTTTCATTACATGCTCAAGTTGTCCCCTCTTCTTTTTGACTACTTCCTCCGTCCCTGGAACAAGTGATTCATTTAATTTGGGCACAAGTATTAAAGTGAAAGGTAAAAATTGCTTAAAGTGATATGACCCACAACTTTTGAAGGGTTAATTGTTTCTTTATATGGAAACAAGCTACTGAAGGGTTGTATACGAAAACAAGACTTTTGTTTATATACAATTGATATTTATTTCACTATAATTCTCTTATCTGAAATGTTTATTATTGCATAATTACTATTTGTCCAATTATCTCAATATCATAGATTATATAGTGTGTCGTAGATCACAGAAGATTATATAATCGGCATTTTATGAGATATAAACTAATATTCACAATCGAGACAACTTGGACGAGTTGTTGGTTTAGATTGTAGCATAATAGTATTAAATAGTTTATCTTGACTATTTATTTATGCTAGTACGTTAATCGTATTGAAAGGATCACAGTGAGATTAATTCTCTGTTCTGACTTGTTGAGAATTAAAGATCTCGGTGACTTAAATAGTCTTAACCTTAATTGGGCTTATCAGTATGAATAAGTGTCTGACTATTGCTTTGATCTATTATAAATGAGAACTTAATAGTGGTTCGAAATTTCGTATTTTGGGCGGTAGCAGTTCTTATTTGATATTGATAGAGCTGCAATAAGGATCCGTGTCCTATGCATAATAGGATGATGATATCCTCTCGAGGAACTTAATAAGTTTATCGTATTAAACCCTGCAGGTGGAATTAGTTCCGATACGATGATAAGTTTAAGTGGTAGCACTCGAGATAATTATTTATTAGTGAATAATTAATTGATTAATTAATTACTGTAAGAAGTATTTAATTAATTAATGGATATTCGAGAATCTTAAACACGGAGATTAATTAAGTCTAATACTAGCCCCGACTCAATTAAATAAATAAGAGGGTAAGTCAGTATTAATTCTTTAGTGGAATGAATTAATACTTATATCTGATTTATATTTCTGGGCTGAATAGATTAAATCAGATATTATCGGGCCAATCTTATTTAAGCTAGTAGATCCTTGAACTGGCCCAATGGCCTGTGTTTCTAGTGGGCTAGGCGCCTGTCTCCTACGGCCCGTGAGGGTTGTCTAGGTTCAATGAATGTGAGCAGTTATTTATCTATAAATACAAGGCTCATAAGACTCATTACTTACTTGCATTCTAAGTAATAAAACCCTAGAGAGAGAGAAAATCGGCGCCTATCCCATAGCAAGAGAGAGAGTACGAGGTTGATCCCATCCATCGTCGTATTCTAGTCGGGAACAGTTCAGAAGGTCAACTCTGGAGTCGTTGTGCATCAAATTCGCAGGTATATCGAATAAACATCCTATGATTGCAATTAAATTCATAGGAGCATGCTAGGTATGGATTTTGTATGTGTTTGTTAGATATCCATAATTGATCCGTGGGTTAAAAACGAATTGATTTCAATAACCGGTTCCTACAGCTACTTATTATGGGACACCCCAATTAAAAAACGAGTCACTTATTCCGGCACGACGGAGGGAGTCTTAATTAAATTAAGAGATTCACAATTACAAAATAACTGGTCCTTGTACCTTCGATTACCGTTACGTAGCTATAACTACATATTTTTTTTTATAAAAAAATACATATATTTAGATTTTATATATTTGTAAAATGGAAAATTGCTTATTCCTAAAAGATAAAGTTGTCTTTCATATATAGTAAGTATTGTTACTGAGTTATGCTTGTGAACCAAGATTTACGTCAATGTCCTAACTAATAAATTCCTAAATCCGTGCATTTTAGAGATTTGATTTATTAGCTAACTCAATTCAATTTTTTAAAATTAAATGTGCATTGTGTGAGCTATATCACATTCACTCAGTATGCTACTACCCATTCAAGTACTACATTCTTAGATGTCAAAATTCAAAAGATAAAAATCTTGTCAACTTTTGCTTTGATGCGGACCAACCCATGTAACTCTGCGCTGTATTGTTGCTTTGGACGTTAGTCCTATTTCTTCATGAAAATTTAGTTTCCTCTCAAACAAAAAAAATAATCATATCATAATAATGTTCTATTGTATATATATAGCATCATTCATAGTCTATAATGGATCACAAATCTACATGAAAAAAAAAAAAAAAATTATGTTTATTTTCTAGGTATGTATTATTATTAGTAGTATTATTATTTTGTGAATTCTATATATTCTTTGTCGCTCTATGCAAGTAAAGTGCCATGTAGAAAGCATCAACCTTGAAAAGATAAAACCTTGCTTTTTTCTTTCTTTCCAGAGATTTATTCTCATTTTCACACACAATACCTTTACAGTTTACACCTTCTAAAGAAATCCACCATTTCTACATCCTCAAGATAGCTTATCGTTCATTTTTATTATCACTTAACTCAAAAATAAAATAAAATCAACAAAAACATTCATACAAATATGGATATTGAAGTATGCAATAATTTGCATTACATCACAAATGAACGAGAAAAGTAACATATATAAAAAGGGATAGAGACGAGAGTAAACATGATCACATAGCTTTCTCAAATCTTAAATGCCTAAAAAATTGCAAGAATCAATCTTCAATACTGAATGGCAAAGAAATGATGATAATGATAAAGAATTAGTAAAGAACACACACACACACACACAAGGACCAAAAGCAGCAGTATTTCTAGACTTGATTGATGAAGTATGGTGTAAACCTTTGAAGAGCTGAGGGGAATGAAGCCTGGTCCGACGTCGTTCGATTTCGGTACGCACGGTGTCGAACCAGACAACATCCCCCTAAGCAGTTGAGGAGAGAGAGAGAGAGAGAGAGAGAGAGAGGCTAAGAAGGAGAGTGGAGAGGACTAAATATGGCTGATTTAGAAATGGCCATGCACTTGATTGTCATGGGGCTTTATATACCTCTGGTGACAACTGACAAGGGATATCTTTTTGACAAGTAGTTACACTTTTGACATCTTCCTGCATCATATGCTTTTCTAAAACAAATATTGAGTTGAGATAGAGATCTCTCTCTCTCTAGGGAGAAGTCCCATTCTTGAAATCCTTACTTCTTCAACTCAAACAGAGTAACACTCAGAGATTCGCTGCACCTTACCATATTCTAGTCAGTGTATATTTTTCCAGATTTTTTACAAGAGGAGTAACATAATTACGCGCATATTGTCAAGGGCAGTATGATGACACCCAAGGATCGTCGTTGGTGCAAGATCCAGTTCGTGTTCCCGTGGGTTCAGTTACACGAGCTCGAGCTAAGAAGTTCAAGGAGGATTTGACAGGCTTGATTCAAGAAGTTTGGGATCAAGAGTTGCTAAAGAAGCCCATTGGCGATGGCGTTTTGGACAGCCCAAGTTATGTTACTCTTATCATGAGCGAGTGGCTCAAGTTTGAAGACTTGTTTTGTTATTTATTTACTTTCGTGTAGTCCATTAGTGTTAGACTTATTATTATTTTCGTGGGTTTAATTAGGGTGAGCGAAATTGGACCTTAGTTGAGTCAGTTTTGAGTTTTAAGCCTTGTTTAGACTAGGGCTTTGTTTCCTTATTGGGTTAGGAGTTATTTTCCATGTTTAGTTTCCTATTTGCACCTTATATATAGGGGCCTTTGTCATGAACGAAATTTACACCTTGATTAATTATAACGTGAGTTTTATTCTCTCTTGAGAGTTTTCGAGTTCTTCTTGGTTTTGCCAAGTCGAATTCATTATCCGGCGAATCAACGAGTCAATCATCCCTCGTTGTGTGTCATTCATCGTCCCCGAGTTGCTGTATCGTCCTATCGTTGGGTTTTAGGGATTCATTTCGCCTAATTCACTTGTGAGAAACAGATACAGAGGTTTTGGGATTTCCATCAATTGTAATTCTTGTTCGAGTCTTCCGCGTGCGTGTGCCGAGGTTCATATCACAGTCTCTCCCTTTTCTGATTTTTATTTATTTAATTAACTCTAATTGGAGATTATTAAATCCTAAATGGAATTCAAAAACCCTAATTACCCTTATTCACCCCTAATCCCTTCCTATTAAGTGGACCGCATAAGAGTTTTACTATGAAAATGATTTAGCTACCTAAACTTTGATGCAACATTCTATCATATTCATGAAGCAGATCATACATGTTAAGCTAAACACACGACAACATGTCCCTACTACTGATAGTCTCGTTTGTGGAGCCTCGTCTTTCTTCTTCTCCTCCTCAATAGAGTTTGCCAACTATTAGGCCAGTCAGGCCACAAAAAGCTCTAGTCTGTAACTTCTGATTTATAAACTTCACACAAATCTAAAGAATCTTATTATCCTCAAAATTCTTGAATAAAACAGAGTAACCCTCAGAAATCAAATTTCATAAGCAAAAGCCATAAACTGCTGATTTCTTACATAATATAAGCTAGTTAGAACTGCAAGAAGTAACAGCCAAAGAAAGTTGCACAAAAATGACTAATGCTTGCATAAATCTCCTTTTCTACCAGACACTGTTCTTTGATGATAGCCAATTTATGCTGAGACCAAAGACACTCTTTCCATGTTATATTATATGCAAAAACACTAGAAAACGAGACCCTTTACGCACTTTACCCATCATTCATTTTCATTTTTGCATACTTTTCATGATATCACTTACCATAATTACACATAAAGGCTAGCTCCATTAAAAGTTACCTGTTGATGGGGCCTTATGCCTGTAACTTTGCCCAAAAACAGAACTAAACAGCAACGTTTATCTATGACCACACTTACCTACAAAATAATTCAAGAAAACAAATTTCTTTTTTTTCTCTTTTCTTTTTCAAAATACACTAGAAAGGAATTCACAATCAGAAACTTTACAAATGCATTTTAATAAGTTACAGCAATTTACACTTCACACATTAATTTAAAAAACAAACCATTCAAGCGGGTTTGGATCACCAATGCACAAGACAAAGGTTGCATCCCTCAATAAATAACTTGTTCCGACATTAATTAAATAACTTACAGCAGCTCATCAAGAATGAACAGCAATATCCATGTGTCTTTCTCCGATGAGATTAGATTTAAAAGAGCCATCCATCTCTCCTCCTTGGTTCTGTTTATTAGTCCCTGTCTTCCCATTTGTGGAAGCCATAGATGGACTGTCTCTGAAAATCTGAAAACCATGACGAGCTTCTTCTGATTCTCTATCAAAATCTTTTGAATCACTAAAGCTTTTCCTTCGGCCTAACTTTGGAGATTTTGCTCGAGTTGGAGGTGCCTGATTTTCAGAAACAATGAAATAGAAAAACTTAAGATTTTTACACAAATATTAATGTATAAGCAATTAAATAATTCACTTTTTTTTCCTCAACCATAATAATAAAATATGAAAAATCTTGTGCTTAAATAATAATGCATTTAAAGTGCAGTACCTTTTTCAGTTCGACTTTTGGAGGTGGTCCGTCATGGTAGAAGCTCGGCATTGGACTCGCTTTGAACATCAAACTCTTCCTTAGTTGCTTTATTGCTGCTTCAGTCTCTTCCTACAATATTGAAGAAGCCAGAAAAGTAGTACAATGACACATTTCATGACTTGGTTAAGATTAACGAAACAGTTCAAAGAATTTCAAAATAGTGACTACCTTAGTCCTTGCCTCGTACTGGTTTTTCTCAGCTTCCAGTGCTTGATGCTTCTCCTCCAATTTTGAGAAAAACTAAAAGCATACAAGCCTCGTTAAAATAAGACGACGGAACCGCACATTCTTCTTCAGAGTAGCATGCAGACAACAAATCACATGCAACGTAAATAAATAGATACTACCTCCTTCCTTCTTTCAGCACGTTCACTGCTCTTAAACGTTGGGGCTGAGGCAACTGTTAACTTATATTGTCTCGCTGGTGCAACAGTTCTTTGATAATTAAGGCAAATCAAAATAAGTAGTCACACTACGACTACTAATCTAACAAATAAATAAATAATAATAATCATCATAAAATAGCTTTATACAGGAACATGGTTATAGAATAGGATACGATGAGGTAACGGAACAGTTATCTTCGTCAACAGGCTTCTTGTGGTCGGGCTGCAAAGGCTTCCGTTGGACGATAGGTGAGACTATCTGCACCCACATGCATAAAGAGTCACTATATAGTAGTAGTAGATTGATTAACTTTCACTAAACTGAACCACTTAACTCAAACTAGATAGAATACATCATACTAAAAAGTCCAACATTGGCAAGTTTATAGGAGTACGCATGTGACATAAACCTAAGCCAGAAACAAATCACATCTCCAAAATTACCATGAAATCTAAGAGATTTACCTGATTCTGTTTCATAGAACTTGGCTGTAGCGGGACACGATTATGGGATGGTTTTTCACCACCAATGGTATTATCACTCTCAGCTCCATTAGGACGGGTTCCGTGTAAAGCCCGTTTTTCAGTTGCCAGAGCAAATGGCTGCGGAACAGTACACTTCGTTTTACAGTTTCCGACAGCTGGCCTAGAAGCTTTTTTGCCACATGATCGTCTCTTTTTATCTTGATCTCTCATCTTTTGACATTCAGGTTTCACATCATCCTTCTCGATTTCACTCTTGGATCGAAGAACACTCTCCTCAGCTGATTTTTCACTGTTGCATTCCTTCACTATGCAGTCCTGTGCTTCAGCATTCTCATTGGATATATCTACGAGCTGCGGGTCAATGTCGATAATTTCAGGCAGGTGTGCCACATCTTGCTGGCATGCTTTTCCATAACTTGAATCATTGGTGACACCATTTGTGTATATAATGACACCATCTGGCTCCTTGTCAACATGAATATCGCTGCCGTCTATCTCCATATCACTGAGAAGTCTGAGATGATAGACAAAAGCACTGTTTAAAGATCAGTGATATGGTTTAAGCACCACAGATAAAATCATCAGCAAAGAGTTCATGTATATCTTGCACATGTCGTGTCGTATTATGAATTCACACATAATAGCATTTTTTTCTCATACTGGTTTAAACATATAAATCACGTCTCTCCAAGCATTAAAAGAAACATCTAAAACACTCTTTAGAAAATATTCACATCACAATTAAGAGCGCCATTTCAGAGGTGTAAATCCATATGCTAGAACCATTAGATAAGCATTAAAATCCTTGTTGTTTTCGTGAGAAATACTACACACCACAATACATATACATAAATAGGAACTAAAGATGAAGCCGTTACAATGCATAAGGACCACATGATGAAACAACAGAATTTTACAAAAGAACTAGCCAAGGTAGCTATCCTAGCTATCACTCACACGAGAATTTGAAACACAGAAACAAACTTATGATCATATTTACTTATGTGGCATACTTTTCCCATAACGTACAAACCTAAGCATTTTCACTCACCCTTTCTAAGCTTTCAAATTTAATGGTTTATCAACTGGAAACACAGACGAACATCTAAACAACCGATGATTCATTATTTTCCATACCTCTAAATGATAACTTCATTATCTTCCACACTAAATAATGCAAAATTAATTTGTCAATCGAATTGCTAATTTGAAAACCAACCAATGAATATCATCAACCAATATTTTGTCCATTTCGGCATGCATCGAATTATTCATCAAAGAGTAATAAGAAAGTGATAAATCATCCTCCAGTCGCCAGCTACAATCTACAGAAGGTACAACTTTTGGTGCACAACGAACCAGATGACAAAACGAAAAAAAGAAAAAGAAAAATGCATATTCTGTCGCATAATATTACATTAAAATTCAAACAATGAACAGCTCCAAGTTATCAGAATTTGGCATTACCAAATGAATAATTCCCATAACAGAATTACACTAATAAATTTCAAATTCAGATAAATTCGATTAAATTTCGTAAAAATAACAAAATTCCAACCCCCGGACATTCTAACAAAAATCAGATCTGCTAGAAAAATCATACAAATAAAAAGGAATAAGGAAAAAAGAAATTTGATCGAGAGCTACACTTTGTGCGCAAGCAAACACACACCATATATATTGATTAAACAACAACAAAAGTTGAAAATGTAAGGAATTGTTCTTACGGGGGTGTTAAAAATCAAATCTTTTTGCTTAAACTGGGTTCTGGGTTTTTCCTTATCAAGAGCTTCTTGTACTCCCAGTGTGTGTAGTGTGTGTGTGACGGTGGGCATTGTCTGTCTTCTGTTGCAGATAGTTATAGAGGGGGTGGAATAAAATAACGGCGTTAGTTGACGGCAGTTGAGAATTTTGAAATGAAGTGGAGGAATACAATTGAGATTAAAGCAATTGCGCTTAATTTTTTTTTCATTAAATGCTGATTGGAAATGACATTTAAGGGCCTGGTTTGGAGGTAAAAAATTTTGAATTTTTTTGTATATGGTTTCTTTTTTAATTTTAATGCTCTTGAATTTTGATTTTGATGGTCCAAGTTTTACATGCTTGGATGTTGTACAACATTTGCTTATACTTTGCCTTTTCTCTTTTGAGAGTGACATCGGAATAGCATATTGAACAAAAATATAATTCAAATCATCATTCTTTTAGCTAAATTTAATTATTGTTGTTTTGAGTTACAATTAATATGTATTGATGATATGATGAGTTTATTTTCTATTTCTGGATCAAATTATAAATAGATATGATAGCATATTGCATCATGTATCTAAATTTGGTGCGAACACATAAATATTGCGAGATTTGAGTTAATTATTTATGACGTTAGTACTATTTTGGGGTTCATGTTATGTTGAATTCATCAAAGTTTTGAAGTGAGAACATTCAAAAAGATATAATAAAATAAAACAAAATAAACCAACAACTAAAAACTACTGCTATAAGACAAAAATAACTTTGCTTTAACTCAAAGTGAAAATATACTTTTCAACCAATATGAAATATTACATGCTGTAAAACTAGAGTTTTTACATAAGTTTATATTTAGAAAGTAGCGATAGGAAAATGCATATATTTTCTTGTTTTTGTTTTTTGAGGTAAGTAAAATGCATGCATAAATTTTAAAAGTGCAGTTTATTGGTACTACAAGATGGAAGTAGGCCTAAATTATTCCTTACATGACGAAAAGCTGCAAAAATAGTAGCTTCTTAATTATTTATGTTAATCTTCTCAAAAAGAAAAACTATTATGTTAATAATAATTTGGTGTTAAGAATGAATTTTATTGAGAGAAACGTGTTCCTTGTTTATTGAGATAGAACTATCAATTTTAGCAGTCAAATCCATGAAATAAAGAATTCCTTGTGATATATTTTTAAAACATCTATATATTCTTCGAGAATTTGCATCTTAAATTGCTTGAAGCAAAATAAGGAAAAAATAGAAGGAAACAAAAAAAGAATAAATCCTTTTCCTTCTTCAAAATTTGTTCGGAATTACTATCTTATAAATTACTATACATTATTTATTAAATAAATGGATAAGACTTAAGAGAGCATTATACAGCTAATGATAATTTTGACAGTCTAACTATGAGGGGTTAGATTGTCATAACGACGTTTAAGTCTCAATTGTCCGACAAATCGTGATAGTATTTGCCAATTGTGGCCCGATAATTATTGCTTAATATGGGCCCCATCTTTTGATTAATATTGCTAAACCTTTTGATAAAGCCCTTGTACCATTTTATTTATTTATTATTCTAATAATTTGGACTTGCACACATTTTTCCCCGTCCTTTTGCCAAATTCACTGATTAAAACTCTAAAATACTAAATCAATGCTTATCAAATACGCAGTTTGGATTGTCCAATTTGTAAATTTATGGATACATGACTGAAATATCAAATATTACTATTGATTACATTTTATGGATCGAGTATGTTATACCAAGTTTGTTTGATAAAATACTAGCATTGCAATGGAATATGTGTCATATACGCCCTTTGTTTCGCTCATATCGAGTCATTTTTCATATTGAGACGTCTCATCCATCTTGATTCATTTTCTAAAAAGGAAATACTTAATTCTTCAACTTACTCACTTTCTACTATTTTTTTACTCTTCTCCTTAATCTTTGTATCGAGCAGTAACAACCTCAAGATGGACGGGACGGAGAGTGTAGTAAATTATTTAGATCATCATACAAAATTTTCTCCTAGAGCTCTTGAGGAATAGATAGGAAAAAAGGAAAAAAGCTTATCAAAACTAAGATTTCTATTTTTTTTTTTTTTTTCATTTATACATGCTCACGAGTTGAATTTTTCTTTTGCTGGGATAAACCGTGACGTATAAAAGTTGAAAATAAACTTATCATCTAAATATGTCGTACTTCGCAATTTTTGTTACCATATCTTGAATATCGATTTGCTATCAACCCTTCACTAACAACTAACTAAGTTTATTATTATAATTACCAATAATATTATCTTCTAAAATGTCCAACTAAGATTGGTCGATCGTTTTCATGATGCTACTAATAGTATGTGACTAACTCTTTATTTAATTTAGCAGCAATTTTATTGGTATGAAAGTGAAATTAAAGCTAAAAGTTTCGATCAACATGCCTATCTAAAAGCCTACAATAAAAAAAACCTAAGCAAAAAGTAGCTTCAATTTTATACTATAAATAAAATGTAACATGTTAACCTCAATTGCCAAATTTTGGGGTCAAATGTTGTTATTTGAGTTATAGGTTTTCGGGGAACTGAATATATTTGGATGATCGATTAAATTGACTTTTTGCTTAAATATTTTGGGATGAAATAGTTTTTACTATACCATCCACCTCATAGCCTTTTTTTTTTTTTGTGAGTAGCAATAGGAGGAATTTGTGGTTGTTATTTGTATATATAGATCATTTGGCTAAAATTCTAGAAGTCGATCATGTAAAAATATTTTGATAATAAATAAATAGAAGTATAGGAAGGATAAGAAAAAACTGACATACATTGATTATTTTTTTTATCTATCTAAAACTTACTTAAATCTAGTCACCTACTATGTTAGCTAATTATTGTGTTTAATTTAATTCAATCTATGAAGTGGTTATCAAAAGGATAATGCTTCTTAATTATCTTACCAAACCCCAAAAACCGTGTTTAATTCAATTATATTATGGTTAGTGTAATCCTTTGGTAGAACAATTGAATATATGGATTTTTCAACACATTCTTTGTTTCCTCTCTTTCATTTTTTTCTAATTTTATTGGACTTCCATTATTGTAATTTTGTCCTACACTTAACTAATACACCATTATAGGCTGGAAGTATATATATATATAACTATTTTAATGATTAAGTTGTTGAGGTTTTTCAACCGCCAACATAATAGATTCATAAACACCAACTGCAAATAATATAGAGATATAAATCTTTCAATTCATCTATCAGAAATTTCGAGTAATATTTTAGCACATTGTGTTACCTGATTCGCTTGAATCGTTTGTATTTATGTAGGCTAGTATAAAATAAAATATAATTTGAATGAGACTCCCTTTTCTCTTCCCTTTGGTCTAGCAATGGAATCTTCAGCCTTACTTAAGTGAAGCATCGTAGGGCCCCAATCACCATTATCCAAGATTCTATCTACCAATTTAAGCATAAAGGCGTCAATAAGGTTGTCATTATGCACTTTTCCTTTCTTAGTGTGGAGAAGTTCTTATTTCATAATCAATAAAATACTAAAACATTTAGATAAATGTAACTAATTGTAAAATAATTCATAATCATTTTTAAATGTCCGGGTTTTGATTGTTTGAGAATCAACGTGTTTGAGACGGAGATTGATGTGGATCTCCAATTGCCACACATCCATTAATTCACATCAGCCTTCCGCTCTCTATCGTCGATCATTTCACCCTAAAAAATAGAACTCATGATACAGTAAAACTTCTATAAAGGAATACTTTTAGAACTGTAAAAAACTATGACATAATGAGGATTTTTTTTTTAATTTTAATGTGCATGAACAGTACATAAATGCTATAATCACTAGATAAATGTATTGCATAATGTATGTGCAAATAAGTTGTAAATTGATTTATTTCACCTATAATATGTAGGGTCAATCACTTAAAAGTAGATGTATGTAAGTTTTGATTTAAATTTGCATAGAATTCCCAAAAGTTTCATGTGAAGAAACTTTAAGTTTGCTCAACAAGTTGGAATTTTTTTGGATTCAAGAAATAGTGGTCACATGGACGAGCTATTGAAGACACGCAACTTAAACGATGTAATTACAACAAAAAGATGTCATTGTCACAAGCAACCTTAGACAAATATTTTAAATCTACCTAAAACTTATATATATATATATATATATATATATATATATATATATATATTGTTATTTATTCTTAAATAGTGGTATATTTCCTTAAGGTAGGACATGAAGGAAATATAAATTATGGCAAATATAAAATTTATTCTTATTTATAACTGGTCCCAAGTTGGGACCATAAACTTTTATGACAAAATAAAGTTTTATTCTTAGAGTATTCCTTTATAGAGGTTGTAATGTATTTTAATTACATTATCTAAATATTGGTACAAAAAGTAAATCTATAAACATTGAGATATTTCTGGAAATTTGTCAAACGTCGAGACACTTGAGATAATTTTTCCTTTAAATAATTTTGACAGTCTAAGACCACCGTTTTTTTTGGGGGGGTTAACTTCAATAAATGTAACAAACAACTTTGAGCATTTTCTAGTTTCAGAAAGATTAAAGCTAGGTTCGAGCTTCATGTATAAAAAAAATCAACATATAAGAAATTGAATTTTTGAGCTTAAAAAAAACATACTCCTTCCATTCCTCAATACTTGTCCCATTTGAGGAATGCACGGAAATTAAGAAAGTTGAAAAAGTGAGTTTGAGTGGGGTAAAAATTAAAAAGTAGGGGTAGTGTTAATATAGTAGACTACTTTTATTAATCCTTCATTAGTATAAAAGGGTGTTTTAAACCACAATGGGCAGCCGATTTTTTTGTTCTTCATTCCTGTACAATAAATAATCCTGCATTTTATTAATCCTGCCCTTTTATTAATAATCCTCCACTTTTTAATAATCCTGCATTTTAATAATCCTGCATTTTAATGATCCTGCACTTTTTAATAATCCTGCACTTTTATTAATCCTGCATTTTTTTTTCTTATTCAAACTGTACAGAAACTGAACAAATTAAAAAGAACAAGCACAATTAAAAACTGATGTGACCAAAAATAACTTGGAGGGAAGTTTTCATTAAAATAAGGAGGGAAGTACAGTCATACAAAAGGAGGGAAACTAAAACTGAATTAGAGGGAAATTCAAATTTCCTGTGACCAAAAGCTCTATAAATACAGCAGCATTCAGTAATTACAACAGCATTCAATGATCTCTAACAACCACAAAATCAGAAAATCAGCAGAGCAATGAAGAAGGGTGTCTCTCGGCCAAGTCTGATAGATGAAGAGAAGAACTTGATTGCACAGTGGTGTATTGTACACAGCAAAGACAAGAAACTGGTACATGGCGCCAAAAAGGAAGCTGCCAAACTCTTCCAAGTGGATGTCAGAACTATTTACAGAATATGGACAGCTGCAGAAGCACAAAGAAGGTTAGGCAAACCTGTTAATCTTATCTAAAAAAAAAAGGGTGCATTCATGGAGATAGGCTGCAGTTGGATGAAGAAAAGAAGGCCAATCTGTCATTACTACAAAGAACAAGCCTGAGTCAGGTTGGTCTCAACCTTGGAATTTCAACAACATCAGTTCATAGGCTGGTAAAAAAGAAGCAAATCAGAAGTCATACATCAGCTATCAAGCCTTTTCTCACTGATGCAAATAAGCTTGCTAGGCTTAAATGGAGTATTTCAATGCTCAGTTGCATTAGAGCAAATGGGAGAATAGCCTTTCAGCCTATGTTCAACATAATACACATAGATGAGAAGTGGTTCAACATGAGTAAGACATCACAAAGGTATTACATGCTCCCAGGAGAGACAGATCCAGTCAGAACATGCAAACACATGGGGCACATATTGAAGATCATGTTCTTAGCAGCAGTTTGCAGGCCAATAGTGGACTGCTTTGGAAATGTCATCTTTGATGGCAAAATTGGCATCTTTCCATTCATATATAAGGAACCGGCAGCTAGAAATTCAAAAAATAGGATAAAGGGTACCATGGTCACAAAGCCTATACAATTAGTCACAAAGGAGGTCATGTTGGACTGTTTCTGCAGTTGGGTAAGCATTTTACAGACATTTCCTCGGACAAATCATCATAGGAGGCATCATTGTCATCACAGGAAGCAAGCATCACAGTGTAGTATCATGTTCTTTCATATTCATTTCATCAATTTCATCATATGTGAAAAGGCAGCAAGCATCATAGTGTAGTATCATGTTCTTTCAGATTCATTTCATAAATTTCATATATCTATCCAACAAAAAATTATCTACCTTGCAGCTTGTACCAAACATACACCAAAAGTGGCCAGAAGGAATAAGCAAGAATATACTTATCCAGCAAGATAATGCAAAGCCACACATCAAAAACAGTGATGTTACTTGGCAAGCAGCAGCAAATAGTAATGGGTTTAATATCAAACTTATTTGTCAACCACCTAACTCTCCTGATACCAATATCAATGATTTAGGTTTCTTCAGATCCATTCAAACAATTAAAGACAGGAAAAACTCAAGGACAGTGGATGACTTGGTGAAAAATGTGATAGAAGCATTTGAAGAGTACCCATATGAGAAACTGAGTGATGTGTTTTTAACTTTGCAATCATGCTATGGAGAAATCATCAAGACCAAGGGTTGCAATAGCTACAAGACACCACACACTTCAAAAGAGAAATTGAAAAGAGAGGGATTACTCCCAGACAACATCCAGGTGGATGAGCAGATAGTGGATGATGCAGTGGAGTATTTAAATGGGCAATTGAATGAAGAGGCAGTGGCTGGACCATTTACACTTGAAGCTATGGTTAATGGGATGCAGCAAGTGAACATAGCAGACTAAGAGGTAAAAGGGTGTTTTTTGGCAGCTGGTTTACAGGGACAAACATCAATTAATGTTTATTTTGTTGTTTGGAATGTAAATTGTCCTTGTTTGCTATTTTTTGGATGATATGTAATCTCAGCTCTGTAAAATCTTCTTTTTTTGCATCATTGACACATTAATCATACAAACTGAGCCTCCTAAACTTTAGTTTGAAAAACCAAGTGGTGGCAGTCACTTAACAGTAAACATAGGCAACAAGATTCACATTCAAATCACAATGTAGTATCATGTTCAGACTGAGAATAATATGCAGCAATGCCTCCTAAACTTTGGTTTAAAAAACCAAGTGGTGGCAGTCACTTATCAGCAAACGCAGGCAACAAGATTCACATTCAAATCACAGTGTAGTATCATGTTCAGATCAGAATAATATGCAGCAATGAATCACAGAAGGCAACATAGGAGTGTAGTATAAGGCAACAAATTCCTCAGACTGAGAACACAACTCGGTCATCATAGGAGTGTAGTATCATGTTCAGATCAGAATAATATGTTTAAAAACGATGTAACCTCCATCAAGAAGAAGAATTTCTTCTTCTTCTCCGATCAGCTCGGCGGAGCACAGAAGAAGCGCTGCCTCTGCCTTCCTTTTATTTCGAGCTTTGACACACTCAGTCATTAACCAATAATATGGATCTCCAGGCTCCATGATCGCCTCCAAATAATCCAGACAACGCTCACCTTTCGGAGAATCGGACTCCACCGGCGAGTCACCGACGAACTCTCCTTCGGGCGGCAGAAGTGGATCCACCGCCGTCGATGGAGGCACGGAGGCTGGCAGCGCTTCAGAGGGCACCGGCGCTTCAAAGGGCACCGACTCTGGAAATGAGATCGACTGAGAGAGCGAATCAGAAAATGGCAGCGAATCAGAGGGTGGGGGTGGGGAGAAGGTCTCCGGCACCACCTCCAACTCCGATGACTGAGAGAGCGGCGGCGTCTCAGAAAATAGCAGCGAATCAGAGGGTGGGGGTGGGGAGAAGGTCTCCGGCACCACCTCCAACTCCGATGACTGAGAGAGCGGCGACGTCTCAGAAAATGGCAGCGCATCAGAGGGTGGGGGTGGGGAGAAGGTCTCCGGCACCACCTCCAACTCCGATGACTGAGAGAGCGGCGGCGTCTCAGAAAATGGCAGCGCATCAGAGGGTGGGGGTGGGGAGAAGGTCTCCGGCACCACCGCCAACTCCGATGACTGAGAGAGCGGCTGCGACAGGTGGAGGAACTTCTCCGATTGAGAGTGAGAATGAAGATAAGATGATGACTTCGACATCTTTGAGGAAGGGGGCGAGAGATCTAGGGTTTACAGAAATGGAGAGAGTGAGCGAGCTTTTGTTTGGGGAAGAAATGGATCGATTAGATCTAGGGTTTCTCGAAGGAATGAGGAAGAAATGGATCGACCAAAAGCACAAAGAAATGGACCGAGCAAATTTGGGCTGTGTTGTTTTATTTGGCCAACAGTTTATTATTGGGTAGGATTATAAAATTAAATTAGTGGGTAGGATTAGTGGGTTAATATGGTGGGCTAATTTAAAGGGGTGGGTCCATTAGTGGCAATGGGTAGTAATTTTATGATTGAAGGAGGGTAGTGTTGTAAAAAAAACCAAACAAGACATTTATTGGGGAATTTCTGAATAGGCTCAAACAGGACAAGTATTCAGGAATGGAGAGAGTAGTAATCGTGATTTAATTGATACATTTTTTAAGTTTGAACAGAATTCAGACAGATATGTTCTATCCAAATTAATTCGTTCATACCCCTATTATTTCAAATCGGATTTCCTACTCCCATATCGTGTTTCATTCTCTACTCCGTACATTGGTTGGACGACATGTGGCATTGACTAGGGTCTATTCCATCCAAATAGGGTATATAATTATATCCAAATCGTCAAATGTCAAAAATCCGACGAATGAATTAGAGGATGAAACACCATATAAAGTAGAAGATCCGAACTGCTATTATTTTGAGTGTCGGTTTGCAGAAACTTTACATTTTAAGCTCCATTTACACTGGTATCAAAGCAGCAACGTCTAGTTTTTTGAGAGAGATAAATGTGATTTTATTAAATGAATGAATGCATAATTGCAGTTGTCGCAAATATGTAAATCCAAATAATAACCCAATTCTCTAGCTGTTAAATCCAAACCAAACTGTATAAGTACAAATCATCTGTTATTTTCTTCATATTCTTTCCTTAAATTTTAGTATATTTCATAGACGACTATGAGGGTGTTTGGCTAAACTTAAAAGCTATTTAAAACAGCTTGTAAGTTCCTAAATTTTTAATAATAAATAACTTATAAGTTATTTTCATGAACTTAAAAGCTCAGCCAAACACCCTCTGTATATTTAATAACATTCGCGAAGCTAGCTGTATACGTGTTACTAAAAAAACGCAATTGGTTTTATCTTTTGTCTTCTCTGTCTGTCTCGCTACACGCTTTTTGGCAAATAATTCATATCTAATGTTACCAAACTATTGAATAAAAAAAATGTTACTAAACTAAACCATAATCTTCAGTGCGTTCACATCTCATGCAGCAGCTATCTGTGTACGCGTGTGCGTGAGAGAGAGAGCGAGAGAGAAAACTAAGTATAAGCCTTAAGGGGTTTAGGGGTGTATATGTACTACACTCACTCTTTACATGAATAATATTTTAATAATAAGTTCAATTAGGTAAGTTAAACCTTAATTATAAATTACTAATATTTAATCAAAGTTTATTTCCAATTAGAGTTAACTGAATATCAATTAATTAAAAAATAAAATAATAATAATAAAAATAAACATAAAAACCTTTTTACTAACTTTCTCTCTCTCTCTCTCTAAGTATGACTGTATGAGTGGGTGTGAGAGAGCGGTTGTTTCTATGTGCTCAACTCAGAAGCAGATCTATTCATGAGCTGCACTGGACTCCAGCCCAGTGTAAGCCCAAAACTCTTTCTTATACTCATGTATATATATTAAGCCCAAGTCAAAGTTAGTCCAGCCCAAAGTAAGGGAAAGAAGTTATTCTGTAACGGAATACTTTGGGAGATGAAGAATTAAAAAATATGCTTACATTTTTTTTTATTAAAAATTGGTTCATTTGTACTTCGTAGTGTTAATACTTTATTTTATTTATTTAGTGGTTGGTATTCAACAAAGTCAAATCTATTTCACAAATAACAAAATGCATATAAAGGATTTAGTGGTAGTAGTGGACCACATTCCTCGTTTCTTCTATTTTTAATTTTAATTTCTTATTTGAAAATTGGAACTCTGGTGTTTAAAATTTAAATAACTACTGTTAGTTTTTTTTTTTTTTTTTTTTTTTTTTTTTCCTAGTTGTCTTGCAGTTTTCAAGTCATTTAAATGGAGCACCAACATATTTATGAAGAAAGGGAAATGACTAAGTATATCATTTTTCTTTTAAGAAATGTGATCGTGAGACGTAAGATAATGAAGGTAGCTCCAAACCTTCAAGTATGACCATTCAAAATTAAACTAGTCAATATCCTTCAGCACCTGAGCAAAATCTTATTACATGTATTGAGTGTGATCCGGCAAAAAAGAGACAATTATGCATATTCTACTAATTCACAAGATGACAACTATCACAAAGTTTGGCACTTGAAACCGTAGCAAAATCTTATTACATGTATTGAGTGTGATCCGGCAAAAAAGAGACAATTATGCATATTCTACTAATTCACAAGATGACAACTATCACAAAGTTTGGCACTTGAAACCGTAGTTTTTGGAAATGATTTGACAAATTTTCAAAATTGTACTCAGTTATTAATAAATTTATGTATTGAAAGTCTCGTGAGGCACAATATGTGAACTTCGAAATATTTGGATGTATAAACTTTTATGCGCCAGCCCACCTTATACTCGAATCTTGAATCCGCTCTTGTGCTCAATAACATAGAACAACCTAATTAAGCCTTACATTCCCACAAGTTATGTGGCAGCTATCTCTCGCTGTGTGTGTGTGTGAGAGAGAGAGAGAGAGAGAGAGAGAGAGAGAGAGAGAGAGAGAGATGCTATGTAACGATGATACGGTAAAGAAGGGGAAGAAGTCTGGATATCAAGGAAACCAGCTGCAAATAAGCAATAAGATGATGATCTTACTATACAAATCGTTAGTTTTCTAAACAATGTCACTTAAATAGCTAAACGCACCGGAAAAATACGCGATTTATTTAGATACATTACAGCCTTCACGAACCACCCGAACGCATCAAGAAACAGACAGCTTGGCAAGTGTTAGCGCTAATACTCTCACCCCGTTTGCAATATCCTTAGGTGCCGCGAATTCTTCCGGCTTATGGCTATATCCTGCCCACACAAACGGAAACTAATCATTTTCTAGTCACAAATTCCTAAATTTGTACCAAATACGCGTTTTCTTGCAATGACGGGCCAAAATCTTAGCATATGTAAAAATCATGTTTCCCTATAATTCATACATTACCTTTATAGCATGGAATGAAGATCATGCCCATTGGCGATATTCTGCAAACATTTACAATGAAGGTCTGAGATAAATCGTAAGAAAAAGAACTTTTACGCGTAAAATAGCATTCTAATTACCTGGCCATGAACAAAGAATCGTGGTAGGCTCTGCTGATCATCTTCTTGTAAGACATGTTGAGTTCTTGGCAAGCTGATTCCGTTGCTTTGACGATCGAATCTTGAGAGAGTGCCGGTGGATCTTGGTTGACGATCTTGAATTCCGAGAGCACACCACGAGCTTTAGAAATGCTAAGGGAGGATTGATGGATTTTCTCGATTACAAGATTTCTCCTCTTTTCATCTATGTCGCGAGTATCTGCAACCATTACATCAACCATCTTATTGATTCAGAAGTGTTTATAACATTTTGAAAGTGGTGCTGAATTTGCAATCTGGTGTCGAAGGTCGTGAATTAAGTAACAATTAAACCTAAAGAAATAGTATACCGATCTCCAAATGTGCTTTGCTTGGAATACTGTTTATTGCTCCGGGATGCAGCTCCAGAATACCTAACGACACAAAAATGTAATCAGAAGAGGGAACACATTCGCACAGTATATTTTCATCAAGCACAATCTAAGTCTAGCATGCGAAAGAAAAGTCGTGACTCGAGCAAAAAACACATGAAAGTTCAAGAAGAGCATGATACATTGCAAGACGTGATGAACGTGCTACTTACCTACGGTCCCAACAGTGTCGATTGATCCCGATTCTAAGACATGTTTCTCCACAGCAAGCGCTAATTCTGCAGCAGCTAGTCCTGCATCATTTCTGTTCCATACGAGTTATGTCACACTTTCCAGAACTGTGAACGAACGACCATGATCTCACTAGGACTCCTGTTGCTATCCGTAGCTAATACAATTCCTTATTCGTTCTAAACTTCTAATATAAAAACGGCTGATCCTTCAATTAGAAGATTATACCTCATTGGCATCAGAACAGCACCAGCATGGCCTCCGTTGCCCTCAAAATCCACTTTGATGCTAGCCGGAGCAGCAATGGCAGTGACAACGCCAATTGATACCGCTGCAGAGATCATATAGCAAATTTATAGCCCATGGTGGGGACAGAAAACGACTTTTTCTGATTTTGATCATAAGATAAAAATTAGTACGTGTATAAGATATCCGACCTTCTTCTTCCAAGATGGGACCTTGCTCGATATGCAATTCAATAAAAGCAGAGTAGCTTCCTTTTTCGAGGAACACACTAGAAAGATCCTCATTGTTCGTGTATTTAGCAAATTTGGCAGCATCGGAGAAGGATATGTTTTGACCATCCACTGTCCTCTTAAGAAGTTCAGCCAGTTCTTTACTTCCAGCTAATAAGCGGCTGCAATGTTCACACGAACTTAAGGAATGAATGTTTGAACTAGATACTTTCAAATTATTAAAAGACTATAAAATGTGCTTAAAGCATCTTTACACGACAAATTTGGGCATCAAACGAGCATTATCAGGAAAGTGACAGTACCAAATTTCAAGAAAATATGAGGTCCTAACCTTCCCAAACAGCTAATTCCGAATCGCGTTGGCTCCTCTGATGTAAACATGATCACCTCTAGCGATCTCTTAGGCTTAAATCCTGACCTGCTAAGCTTCAAATTTAATAAGGCCCGAGAGAAACTTGGTTTACCCGAAATCTTTCAAAAAAACAAATGTAAAGCATAAAAGTACGTGTCTTTAGTAAGATACGTAAACAATCTTATTTTAAGCAAAAAAGAGTATCTGGCCGATGAAGCAAAACGGAAACTTCTATAGATTCGTGTAAGAGTTAGCCAAGCCAACACACCGTTTTAGTACATTGATTGCTTCAATGGCACCCAAAACTCCGACAACTCCATCATATTTCCCCGAGTACGGTATAGCATCTATATGAGAACCTGTAGAAACGGGAGCGAGCTCTGGTTCAGATCCAACCCTGTGTTTGTCAACACCTAAATATATGTTACACAACGGTAGGCTTAGGAAAGCTCGCTAAATTACATCTACACTACAGCATTCCTACTTGACCATTCTCATATTGGAAATATTGTTTGTGAATATAAAATCAAAATGAACTCACGACTCACCATCGACCAAAAATGTTTCCAACAGCATCCTCTCGGACTGAGAGACCAGAAAGGCTCATTAAATTCTTGATGAACCTACAATTCTTAGGGAATAAATCATAAGCAAGTTTTGATAGTCAAATACTCCCTTGCCTAGTTATATTATTGACAAAACGTGCCTCTTGCACGTACAAATAGAATAATCTAAACTTTCAACATATATTAGCCGAGTCTAAGTCTTACCCCCTTGCTTGTACATCTTTCTCACTGTAAAGGATCCTTGTGACCGAAGGTGCAGGTGTATCAGAGAAAGTCGATAGCTCATCAATCTAGAACGTTACATGAGATACACATATTAATAACTACACGTAGAATAAAATCACCAGGAGACATGGCAACCAGAATTTGAACATTGAAAGCCTAGCATACAACATGTCAAATAGGGCGATTATTTTGGACAACAACAGCAATTATCCGATTCTGCTCGAGCAAATTAGATATCCAGAACCTCCACTCCACAGAAACATAGTCATTTCTATTTCTTGGCACTAACAAAAACTAAGTTCAGTTATTCTGTAGAATTATGTATAAAATGCTTCTAAACCGAATAAACTTAGATCATAAAACTCATATCCACAATGAGGACATAATTTCATTCCTCTTATTTCAAGAACTTTGAAATAACCATACTTGTAAAAATAGAACTTCTATACTTCATTATGAAATTTATGCAACAAACCAATAATCAGTTCAACACAAATAAATAATTCTTCAAAAACCACCCAATTGGCCAAGATTATTACATAAAGACAGCACCCTACTTCAAGATTTATCAAAACTAAATTCCTCATTACCACTATCCATCAAAATCCATCTTTCCCAGCAATAGCCCAGTTCAGAACACTAAAAAAAAATCGAATCTTTACAACCCCATCAGACTAAAAGTACAAGTATTACAATAAAATAAATAGTTTTTTTTTTTTCGAGTAAGATTACCTGTCTCTGCAGAGTTTCAGTGTCCACTGAAAGTGAAGATGAGGAGGAATCCTGAAAGACTGGCTCATGAATTTGGTACCCTGAAAATTCTTCCATGGTTCTGATTGTGGCGTCATATTCATTGCTCTGGGATGAGATTCCAGCAAAGATGCAGAGAGAGAGAGTGAGGAGAGAGATTCTGAGAGCCATTTTCTGGGCAAAAAATGGGTGCTAAATTTGAGAGGTATTAACACTTGTTCCTTGTTGGGAAAATGTGCGGGGTGACAGAGTCTTGCATTGTCACCTTGTCTTTTCCATCAACAAAAAGATTTCTTTTTTATTAAAAATTAACAATAATTTCATTGTGGAGAAGAGAGGCATAATTGAATTATAGTTTAATACTTTGATTCTCGTACGTCACGTTTGTGTGTGGATCTAAATCTCGTATACAATATGAATATTTTCTAGTGCCCTAATTAAAAAAAAAAACAAAAACAAAAAAAAAACCTCTAAATCAGATATGCATGTATGTGATAGAACTTTAGTAGTTGACAGAATCTAGAAATCAGATAGATCTACAAAGATCCAAAATGAAAGGCTATAAATTAATTAAACAGCTTTCAAATTTATCCGATTTTCTGCAATATTATATGTTTAATCCAAGAGAAATTCAAAATTTGTATCGTATAAAAGTTTCAAACAAGTTCAATAAATGTGTTATTTTGAATTCGATTCATATATAACAAAGAAAAACAGAAGAAAAAACAAGCAATATAAACTCATTAGTCCAAAAAAAAGTCATCTTCCTCACTATCAACACTTAACTTGAGCTTAGTAGGAAAAATTGGAGTTTTTTAAACTTTAATCCACTTCTTTAATTCAAATAAATTTACGCTTTGTTGGATTAATTCTAAATTAATGTATGAAACTGTGAGATGAAAAACAAAATTTTATGCAATACCCATTTAAAAAATTGTGGCTAACGAGCAAAAATACTTTATATTGTTCATTAATTTACACGTACTAATATTTATAGGAAGGAAACAATCGTGACAAATGACCATATAACTTACCCATTTTATCAATGTACTCCCAATTAGGACAAGTAGTCATAATATATCTCACTAGTCACTGCAACCAATCCAAGTTCAAGAATGAAAGAATTTATCAACCATTAACCCTAATCTAAAAATAAAACAAAATCAAGACTTCCCAAAACTAGTAGCTATTGGAACAACAAGAAGAAGAAATAGCAAGAGGAGAAGAATAATCACAACATAGAAAGAGTCAAACACCTTCCATTACTTTTTTAACGTTGTTTAGCAATCTTGAGATTGTTAGTCCCATCATTTGCTGTAGCCATCACATGGTGCTCGATGTCGTCCATTTGATGACCTTGCGCCGCCACCATCACCGCCATGTCCAAAATATCTGGTGAAGCTCCATCAAGCTCTTCTTGATCTCCTTGTGGCGGTGATGTATCTCCACCACCTTACCCTTCCGTGCTCCTAATAATAGTTCATTCAAAATAATGATCATAATCGAAGTCAAACGAAAAATCAACTGACAATTAGAAAAAGAATAAATATATTTTAATCTCGTACTAGAAAAAGAATAAAAAAAATTATTAGAAGATGAGGGGAGTAACATCTTAATTAGTAACCAGCATAGCTCTAAATAAGAACTCTTTTCGCCCCATTGCCATCGCAGATGAGATCCTCTATTGTCTTTCCATGTTGCATCTCCTACTGCATTAATAAGGGAACGACATGTGGCATGACTAAGGGTTCAAGATTTAGGGTATATATAAGGAAAATATATTCCCTAAATTTTAAACCCATAATCACACCACGTGTCGTTCTCTTGTTAATGCAATAGGAGATGCAACACTGAATGCAATAGAAGATCCGATCTGTTGCCATCGTATTGAAAATGATCTTTTCGATGATGTCATTATTGGGGATTCTCTGGTGACAGCGAAATACTGTCTTCCAACGGTATCCTTGTACTCAGCTATCATCATCCTCTGCCTCATCGCCTGAAAATCCATCATCAGCTCCTTGAGCTTTTTCCTCAGCCCGTTTGTGACAGCGGTTAGGGTCCGTTTGACATGTTTGGATTATTTGCAGCCACGCCCCAGAAATTTGATGTATTTTCAAACACCACCCTCTTTCAGAAGGTTCATATGGACTCGAAGTGGGCCATTTTATTGGGCCTACTTAAAGTTTATGTTAAGCCTTTATAATAATAAATTGATCAAAACGTATAGATGGAACGGCAATTAATTTATCCGATAGGAACAATAATGGAATGATCAAAACGAATTTATAGTAAGTATTACTGTGTGTCCGAAAATTTATTTATTTTAGTGTTAACAATTCAGTCCCAAACATTTTAGTGTTTAATGCAGACAACAAATCACGTTCCAAAATCTAGGTACCAATATTTAAACTTGTTTCTCAAATAATTAACAATTACTGAAATCTGCAAAACATAGTATATAACTTGGAAGAAAAATTATTGAGATAGAGAGAAAATCCAGCACAATATTCTTATTTAATTAATTGCATGCAGGGATCATTTGCAAGCGGACAAGGGTGCTCCACACAAACACTTATTATGAAAATAGGATGAATAATCCATTTCTTGCATAACTCCGCCGCTCGGAATCCGGCCGCACAACCGGTTATAGCTCACATTCAGTGCCCTCAGCGACTCCACCTTAGCCAGTCCGGCCGGCAAAGCGCCGACGATCTTGTTATGGTTCAAGTTCAAGTTTATCAAGCTGTTGGGGAACTCCACATTCGACAGATCGAACTCCAGCATGTTCCTTGACAGGTCCACAAACTCTAGGATCTTGTTCTTGCCGAACAGGGCCGAAGCATCGCCTTCGATCCTGTTCCTCTGCAGATCGAGCGACGTGAATTTCACGTTCCTCCAGCCTCTCGGAATAGTTCCCGAGAGTTGGTTATGCGAGAGATGTAGAGACTGCAAGCTTGCAGGGAGATCCCCGAAGGAGTCGGGGATGCTCCCCGTGAGCTTGTTCTGGTCCAGCCTCAGTTCCTGCAGGCTGCTGAGGCGGGCCAGGGATGGAGGGATTGAGCCGCTCAAGCTGTTGAACGACAGTTCAAGATATGTGAGTTTCTTGAGCTGGCCGAGGCTAGATGGGATAAGACCTGATATGTTAGTATGGCTGATTACGAGCATTTGGAGGTTGGTTAGCCTTGATAGGGCTTGTGGGATTGTGCCTGTGAGATTGGTTATTTTGTGGAGAGTTAGGATTTCGAGGAAGGGGAGGTCGCCGACGGCGTTGGGGATCCAGCCGGAGAGGTTGTTAGAGAAGATGTTGAGGTTGATGATCCGGTTGGTCTTGGGGTGGCACTTGACAATGTACCAATCGCAACAGTCGGTTTTAGGGTTCCATGAAGCGAAGTAGTAGTCATTGTTGAAAGCTTGTTTGATTTTGAGGAGGGCTTGCTTGTCTTGAGGATTGCACCTAGTGGAAGTGGAAGTGGAGTGAGAGAGTAGAGGTTGGGATAGGGTGGCGAGGAGAGAGAGAATAATGGTGAGGAGAGAGAGGTTGGTCATGGTTAATTGGTTTTCTTGGAGTTGATAAGAGCAAATTTGTTAGAAGACATATATATAGCATGGTATGCGTATGTAATAATAATTTGAGTCATTTATTCCACGTTTGGTGTCGCATTATTTGTGTATGAATTTCAATTTCAACTAGTTATAAAGTAGGTACGCAAATGTCATGTATATTTTGTTGTGTTGTTCACGTTTGTGTTATTTTATTGTTATGCTACTAGCAAGATAAAGAGAGAATCATGATTTCCGTATTGTTGTATGTACATGTGAAATAAGTGAGTTGTGGTAGAAAACTGTGTGCGTGTGTGATCTCGAGAGAGTAAAAGGGGCGACAGGCTTGTGCCAAAATAAGTATGGAGCAGGACAACTTTTTCTTAAACGAGAATACGCGTAAATTGGCTATCTTTTGTTGTTATTGTTATTATTGGACTTCAATATTGAAATTCAGAAATCATATGATCTTATTATGAAAGTGCAATGATGGTCCTCCATAGTGGGGTTTCATCAATTGAGAGAAAAAATGGAGCGGTGGGTGCATTAAAGATTTATTATCATGATTACTAAATAGTATTCTTCGTTCCGTTCATTTAAAAGAGATGATACACTTAATTTATCCATGTTCTAATAAGAAAAGATTTAATCATTTTTAATAATGGTGAGACCTACCTAGCTCATATCCACTTCACATGTTTTACTCTTACTCATCTTCGTGTTGGACAGTAATACAAAATAAGTGGAATAAAGGAAATAGTAATATTGTATTTGTCAATGTACAATTAATTCGGCATCTTGGGCTATTAATTGATACAAAAACTTCTTTAGGCTAAAAAAGACATCTTCTTTATAATAGCAATATTGATTGAGAGCACCATATTCATCTACATGCCTAGGTGGAATTTTTAGGTTTTTTCTTTCTTAATTATCTTAAAATCTTACACTATCGAAAAACTTTGGCTCCTACAAAATAAAATTAGCGGTTACAAAAATGTAGAGTTGTATAATAAAAGTTGGCGGTTACAACATTTGATATATAACACTATTTATTTACTAATATATATCTCCCAAATTAATTTTGGGTTAAAGTTCATTGTCAAGTGACCTTTAGTAATTCCTTCTAGAATAATAAAAAAAAATTATATATCAATTATGATAAATATTTTAAATGTAAATTAATATAAATTTATAATAAATTAATTAGTTATTTATTGGGACAACTCAATAAGAAAATGCTCACTTATCCCGGAGGGAATACTTGATTATTTTATATTTTCTAATTTTAAATGAGTTTGTTTGGTTAGCGGGTACTAATCTATAAATCTGGGACGACAAAGTTGTAAAATCAATTTATTCATCCAGTTAGGATAAATACATGTATATAAAATATGGGCATTTTCTTTTGCATCTCCATGTATCTCCTATTCCCCTGATAAGGAGATGACCCGTGGGGTTCAAATTTAGGATATAATATAAAGAAAATATATAAGTATCTCCACTTTGTTTACAAATTGATTAAAATAATTATTAATTTATTATTGTACCCTATGACCTCCTATTTAATTTATACTATGTAACCCCAACCCTATAACCCAAATTTATAATTCTAAAAAAAACTAAACAAAAAACTCATATTTTAGATAATTCCAACGCATCCTCATCGCCGGTGACAAAGATTTGTCAGAGCACGTTGTCAGCCGCTATGAAAAATCAATGTTTGAATTCCAACCATTCAAGGTGTTCTCTTGAGTTATATAAGAACCAAATCATTAAAAACAAACGATGGATATTTCAGCCACTCACCTGAAAATTAATCACTACCAAATTCAACATCGCTCATATAAACTAAAACAGAAGATTCAATCTCATTCAACGCGCATACCTCTAATGCACCAACTTCAACATCGTTCTCCCAACAACTGACAAGATGGATATTTTGATATTTTTTTAATTACAAATTCTTTTGCAAAATCCCTTTAACAAATAAACTACAATCTTATATGTCTGTACAAAATAAGAAATCTACATTATGGAGAATTCCTTCTTAAGAGACATATCTTAATACTTGAACATTTCTGCGCAATTGGGGCAGGGGGCTATGGGGTTTATTTTTGGATTAGTAGAATTATAAATTGGGCGTTGTAGTTTTCAAAAAATTAATAATAATAAAAGTAGGGGTTATAACTTATAGAGTATTATAATAAATTAATAATTTTTTTTATTATTTCTAAAAGGACAAAGCTATAAAGAGAAAAAATGGGGCTATGTTTAAAATTCCCCAATTATATATCTTAAATCTGAACTTTAGTCATGTCACATTCCGTTCATTTATTCATGTAATACTTATTTGGAATGTTTAATAAAAATCAATTAAAGCATAAAGTGATTCTCCATCAATAAATTCTACACGAGATAATCTTTCATATAACTCTTTTGTGCAATGTGACGATCCTTCCTGTAGCAATTATTTGCAATGGTTTGTCAAATTAATGATAGATAATCCATCATGTAAAACTTATTTGAAATAATTTGTCTGAATTGTTATCACTTTATAATGAAATATTTAATTTTTTTGAATTATATTAAGTTACAACGTAAAGCAATTATCCGTCAATAAATCATACACGAGATGATCCTTCACGTAACACTAAATTTATAATAAGATGATCCTTCACGTAACACTAAATTTATAATAAGATGATCCTTCATGTAAAACTTATTTGCATTGATTTTGTCACATTATATCAATTTAAAATAAAATATTGAATTACTGTATTTTTTAAAATAATATTTATAAGTTATGACGTAAAGTGATTCTTTGTCAATAAATTCTACACGTGATGGTTCTTATATAACACTTATTTGCAACAGGGTGATCCTTCACATAATACTTATTTGCAAAGATTTGTCAAATTAATTATATCATTTTGAAATAAAGCAATGATTTTTTTTACAACGTATAATGTGTTTACGTCAATGAATTTTACACGAGATTGCCCTTCAGGTAACAATTATTTGCAACGAAATGATCCTTCACGTAAATTGCAAATGATTTGTCAAAAGATATTACTTGAAATAAAGTAGTATTTTTTTTTGTAATTATATTTGTAAATTACAACTTAAAAGTTTTCATTCAATAAATTCTACACGAGATTATACTTCACGTAACATTTATTTGCGATGAGATGATCCTTAACACACAATCCTTATTATAATGATTTATTTAAATATATCCCTTTTCAATAAATTATTAAATTATTTTTAAATTTATATAATTAAATTTGCATTAAGATAATTAAACAATGAATATTTTTTAATAAGAAGACTGAATTCCATTCCGCTACATTTTAAAAATTAGTTCAATTGTCAAAAAAAAATAAAATTGAATACACATTACAAATTCTTGGAAGAATACTTTAGACGTGAACAATAAACGAGGTTTGATTATTAGCATGCACTATGATACATATTGTGGCAAAAATGAGTAGTAAATAACTTCTTAATCGGAGTTGGGGCAGGTCTATTTGTAATATTCAGGGCTTATTTATTCTATGCGAATTTGAGACAACAAGTTGTAAATTTATATTTTTAATTTGATTTGAGACAAGTAACGAGTATATGAAACGAGTCTATATAAAAAGGGGGCATATATATAAGAAACGGGGTATTTATAATATATTACTACATGTATACTTTGTGATATCTGTACGAGTTTAAGATATGGACAAATTTTTTTTTTTTTCAATTGGATATGAACAGTTTGTTTGTATAAATATTAAATAATGAGTAGGGTTAATAATTAACGGGATGTTTATTATTATACGAGTTTTAGAACAAATCGAGTAATTACATGACTAATTTTTCTACAAATAGTATAAAAATATGATAATCCCGTCGATGTTCGACGGACAACACACTAGTATATATGTAATAATGGATGAGATCTTGTAGAAACATTCTCTCCATAGTAATTTATGAACTATGCATTTTTACAGAAAATAATATATTTCTCTATATTCAGTGATAATTTTTTGATCAATAACACATTTTGTAGGTTAAAATAGTCCTTGTTTTTATGATACAAAATGGTCTATTTCAACCTAATATTTTTTTTCGATGCATTCCACCGATTTTGGCAAGCTAAACCAATGCCACACTAGTATATATGTAATAATGGATGAGATCTTGTAGAAACATTCTCTCCATAGTAATTTATGAACTATGCATTTTTACAGAAAATAACATATTTCTCTATATTCAGTGATAATTTTTTGATCAATAACACATTTTGTAGGTTAAAATAGTCCTTGTTTTTATGATACAAAATGGTCTATTTCAACCTAATATTTTTTTTCGATGCATTCCACCGATTTTGGCAAGCTAAACCAATGCACGCACACCCTATGGTTTCAAAGTTTGGCTCTCTCAGTTCCCTTGGGGATGGCCTAGTGGTAGCATGGGCTTCCTAAGACTGAGAGGTTTCAAAGTTCAATTCCACTAACTCCTCAATAGGTCGAACCTTTCATACCTGTATTTGGAAAACGTGATTTACATGCCTTGTGTGGTTTACAGATTACTGTACAAGAATGAGAGTTTATCCAGTTCACACCAACACTAGCGGCAGTGGGTTTTCACAAATTCAATTAAAAAAAAAGTCCTCTCTCAATTACTAAATCCGTCTGACGTCGAAATTATGATTTCAAATTATGTAACCACCGACCTCTTCGTTCAATTGCTCTGTTTTTGACATTCATTTGTAAAATTGATGGAACCATTTGTTTCCATATTTTCAAGTACATGATTGACTTAGATTGGTCGGAAAAAAAAAGCATTCATATCATACATGTAAATGTGCGTTCGTCGAGCACGTGAACTGTTTGGTCAAATAAAAATTGTCATCTGTAAGTCTCTCATCATCAGCTTTCCATCTTTCAATCAAATTTAACTCTAAAAACTCAAATCAAACCCCAACATATTAATGATATCTGTCTTAAATCTAGATAAGTTACATAGTATCCAAAATTCTGCTTTACCATAAATTTATTAATTCGAAATCAAATATTTGAAAAAATAATACATACCATACAATTAACTATACACGTGTGCATATGTGTGCATTATGTACAGGGACTATCTTTTTTTTTTTCGTTACAAAAAAACATATCCCTAAAAAAATGTGGGCCCAGTAGGGTGACTAGACCTCTACATATTCTTCGTTAATGGACTCGACTGCTGGGCTTCTGGACATAATAATTATGTTAAACATAACAAACACTTATTCTAGCTGAAAATGTCAAAGTGTTCTTGGAGAATTATACTGGGAATGGGAGTATATTGGCTTTGCAAGTAAACAAGGCAAACCATAGTGCTATTGCTAGGGTTCAATTCGAGAACAGAGAATATGCTCAAAAGATCATAAGTATAGGCCGGCACCTTATGTATGATGATTATCCTTTGAGAGTCTAGGATAAGCTAGTTGATATCATCTCTCCGAGATATAATTATAAGACTGATCATATAACTCTAAAATTTGGGTGTAAAGCATCAGAACAGACTTTTTCTATGTTATGGAGCTCGGACACCAACGTTACCATGAAATTCAGGGAAGATCAAATATGCCTTTTTTGTCGCATAACCAAGACCAGTACAAACTCCAAATATCAATGCATGTTGTATGGCACATTGTTCTCCACCATCCAGATAAATATCTTTTTATGCAGGTGTTCTAGTCTTTAATCATTTTTTCTGTGTTTTATAACTGGCAAGAACTATTCCACTTTGCTCATACATGTCTCTCTTATTTTCCAGTTATTCAGGTCACCCCGAATTTACAAGAAGTTTGATGATGACTTTAGCTATTTCAAGGAAACTCATGAAACCTCCGATGATAAATGGGTCAGAACAACAGATTTCACTAACAAGTGTATTGGACAATCTTCCGGTTTGTATCTCTTGCTTCCTCGCAACACAAGTATCCCAAATATCAGCAAGCATCATGAATACTACTTGGAGACCGAAGACCCACTCTCTTTAATAGATGGGGACCCGTTTAGTGCAGATGGACCTTTTGTTCCCATTGTAAAACCTCCGCTAGGAATGAATCTCTCTTACAATTTACAATTCAAGATTTGCAGTTTGGTGCAATACGATTTTCTTCCCGAAATGAAGCTAAACATCGAATTTTTCAAGCTGGTCAATCCAGAGAAATATATTCTCTACCATATTGAGCACGCTTTGGATAATATTTACCACTTCAAAAGATGTTGATATGATCCGGAAGCATGGCTCGTAAGCAATATGAAAAGTACAAAAACTCTGAGGATGAGCCAATACCTCCTACCATTAAATCGTTGGAGAATCATCTTGTAGAGGTTTGTACTGTTGGAACCAATTGAAGATTCCATGTGCCAGGAACATTAGGATATTGATTTAATTTAATTATTCACCGATTAATTAACATGCAAAGCCACATAATTCAATTTATGAGATTGCGGAAACCATAAATCGAATCTAACCTTTGTAATGGACGAACAAACGAATCTGAGTCGAGGAGGATCCACGCACTAATCTCTGCACACGAGATTAGTTCTTGTATTGATAGATGATTTGATTCACGAATCTTCTAAGATAAATCCTCCTAGATTTGACTATCGATTGGACGATAATCCGTCAAACCGCACGTCTCAACCTCACGCCTACTTCTCTTAATTCACATCAATATTAATTTATTATTGATCTTATGAATTATATCTCACTAGGCGTCACTTTTGAGACATATATATGCGTTCATTCCTTGTAATCAATGGTCATTATCTTTTACTTGTTTTAATTATTTTATTATTAATTTTAATTAGGGCGGGGCAACCATGTCATTTTATTTACCAAAAATAGAACCGTTGCCTTTATATGTACACAACGGTTATAACAAAATCACTCTCTTACTACTATACTTCAAGTTATTTGCATTTACCGGTTTAAAAACAAAAAAACAAAAAAAGTTCTTTAAACTAAATCGACAAAGCATGCATTCTGGGAAGGAAAAACCCATTCGAATTCAATGTAAACTACAATTCAATCGGATTATGAAAAAAATGCATTACGTGTTGGTTAATAATGCATTGATTGAAAAGTGTACCATAATGCACTCCGAAACTCTAAAATTGCATAATTATGTGTTTTGCTACTAAATAGATAAAAATAATTAAATGACAAATTAATATTCGATACTAAAAACTCCAAAATATTACAACATTTAACTCGAATGATGCATTAATAAGTTCAATATAATAATCTATTTAACTAAAACAAAATCACAGTTCATAATTCTAAGTACTGCACAATGAATTTTAAATTTTTATATTATTCACATACCATGTTACGATAATGCATTTATATTGTTATTGATAATATATGTATGAATATGAATATAATGATGCATTGGATTTTCCTTCTCATCGATTTGTTTGTTTTGGATAGTCAACATTGCTCATGGAGTTGATCAAAAAAATTTGCACCAGAAAATTATAGTTCATCTCTCAACTTTTCTCTATCTTTGTTGTTGTGTATAGATTTCTGATATCTAGCATGAATTGTAGAGATTAATCTAGAAAGATTACGATGCATTGGATTTATAGATTTTTTTTCCCTCTAATTCTTTAATCTTTGTTTCCGTGAATTTCCAACTCTCATGATCGACACCGATTTGCAGTGGATGGTAGTTTGTTTACAATTTTACCCTCATCCGAAGAAAGGGTCAACGGCCAGTACACGTGTCTATCTGGGTAGATAAGTTTAGATTAAATCTAGACTCTTAATTATGGAATAATCAAGGGTCCAATTTCCTTCCTATTTTATACGCTTAGGAAGTTTTACACAAAAACTGATCCCTATATATATATATATGATTAGTTTAGGTTATCTTAGCATTCCTAGGAGAATTGGAACTGGACCTCTATATTTAATTTAATCCAAGTGTTTAAGCTCAAATACTTGTAAATTAAATAAAATATTATTTCATTCCATTAAAGAATTAGTATTGAACTACCCGTTCTATCCGATTTATGAATCATGCTCCTTTTCAATTATTTATTTCTTGTGTTTAAGATAATGCATGTCCATTAATTAATTTAAGCTATTGACAGCTTTCTAATTAATCAATATATTATCCAAGAGTAGTACAACTCAACCTTATTATTATATCGAAAATTAATCCACTTGCAAGGTTTAATATAATAATCATTTTGAGCTCCTCAAGGGGACATCATCAACTCGGTAAACCGAGACAGGATTTCTAGCTATAATATTAATTATCATATAAATATATTATTACCCAAAATAACGAGAATATTGAGTTTCATCAACTAACTCTCACTCATAGATAAATCAAAGCAATAATTATTATAAATTTATAATTAAATATTATACAACTAGAATTAAGAAAACACTGAGATCTTTAATCATACACTTAGGTCAATATAGGATAATTAATCTCACCGTTGATTCACTTCAATGTATACAAAACAAGCTAACATAAGCTAATAGCCAAGACTAGCTACATCAAGTTTATATTACAATCTATCAAATAGTTATCCTTTAATTACTTCGACTGTAAACTCATTTATTACTTTATAAGCATTACAATAATATGATCTTCCGTGTGACACTACACACCATATTATTTATAATATAAAGTAATTGGACTATATTTGCATAACCATAACATGAATAAATATGCAAATCATGTGACAATAATATTCTCATTAAATAGGAAATAATAGTCAATATACAAAGCATCAATTAAAGCATGTTTTTCAGTATCTAACTCCAACATGTATAGTTTATATAACTCCAATCAGAGTATTCTTCGTTGGTCCCCACGTGATTGAGTCTAACCGTTTGCTGCGCGAGTTCCGTGATTATTTACATTGTTTTCTTCAAGTACACTTCATTGATGAGGAATGAGATAAGATATATTCAACTCATCTATCTCAAAATTAGTTACCCAATAATGTTGTTGGGAGTAGAAGAACAGAATTGTACAACAGAATACTTCTTATCTTGACAAATGGTATACACATCGGGGATAAGAGATTTGAGTTTCTTGCATACTCAACGAGTCAGCTGAAGACCAATCGCCTCTGGATGTTTGCTCCAGACAATGATGTCACTGCTGAAACTATAAAGCAGTGGATGGAAAACTTTAGCACTATAAAGAACGTGGCTAAATATGGCGCGAGACTCGGGCAGTCATTTGGTTCATCTAAAGAGGTGACATGTATATCTAAGGACAACGTTGAACAGATACCCGATGCCGAGGGTGAGAGTTACACATTTTCTGATGGTATTGGTAAGATATCCTGTGATTTGGCTCAACTGATTGCAAAAAAATGTGGTCTTGGAGCTAAGGTTCCATTAGCATTTCAAATCAAATATCGCGGCTACAAAGGTGTTTGTTGGGAAATTTATTAGTATAAGTTTTGATGAATTCCAAAACCGGCTGACCCCAACCGAGTAGATGTTGCCAGAACCTAATGTTAGAATTTAGGCTCGCTGTTTGAGCAAAGTTAAGATTTTATCTTTACAGGTCTCCAGCTGAAGATGGCAACAAGGCGTCACTCAGACAGAACATCAGTTGTGAAGAAAGACAACTGAGAGTTCATTTGTTCAGATGCAAACAAGGGAAAGTCTTCAGAACATCAGTTGAGAAGAAAACCAACTGAGAGTTCATTTGTTCAGATGCAAACAAGGGAAAGTCTTCAGAACATCAGTTGAGAAGAAAACCAACTGAGAGTTCATCAGATGAGAAACAGTTGAAAGGAAGAGAACATCAGATGAAAAGGAAATCATCTGAGGGTTCAAACCCAACTGAGCAAATACAAGGAAGACAACTGAGTGTTCAGTTTCAGAACCTCAGTTATAGAATCCGAACAAGGAGTTCAATTGTTTGAAGTTCAAAGTCAGCTGAGAGCTCGACAGATCGGAACATCAGCTGAAGATCACTCAGACGAAGGTCAAGACTTTCAACCAACAAACCGAAGTTGACTGTCAAAGATTTGAACTTCAAAAGGAAGTCACATGAGGGTTTGACCGTTCAGTCATTACCCCATCTGGCCCAACACAAGGCTGTCTCAGATGGAAAGCAGAAGAGCACAGATGCCATATCGGGAAAGTCTGCAGAGATGAGAGACAAGCCATCGCTTTCAACCGATCAGAGATCAACTGCTCCTCCAACGGCTAGTTGATTCTCTCCGCCTATAAATAGAGGCATTCTCTCATTCGAGAAAATAGAGAAGGGAGACGACGAAAATTCAAGAGCTTTCACGAGAGAAATTAAAGCAAAAAGCAATTCTGCAAAATCATCATCTAAGAGCATCAGCAGCTGAGAGTTCCAATTTGAGAGAACATTAGTAGCTGAGGGTTCCTAGAGATTAAGACTGTTTTTGATCTTAGGTTGAGTGTTTATTCGTTCAAACCTTAGATCCAGCTCTTATTCGTGATCGAGCTGTAGTTGGAAATCTTACCCTTTCTCACACCCTAAAAAGTGTGCTAGGACATTACTCTTCCTGTAATTGAGTAGTCAGGTTGTCAAGTACCCGCAAACTTGACTTAGGCTGTTTAGTGCCCGGAAACTAAACTGTAACGGTTGCTCAGCCCGCGTAAGCTGAGTGGAACTATCCAGAAGAACTTGGGCTGAGGTGTGTGGACTCACATCTCTCCGTGGACGTAGGAGTTCTCTCCGAACCACGTAAATCTTGTGTGTCGTGTTTATTTACGTTCAGTCTTTATTTGCATATCTCATTTGACGAACTAACCGCATACAATCTGCATTTTTTCACATCAACAGTTTTGGTTGTGACCAACCGTGCATAAAAGCGTGAGTTTGTTTTTACGAGTACATTTTCCACCATATTCCGCACAGCATCAATCTTCCAGCTGAGGTCGCTTACTCAGCTGTGAGATCCCAACTGAGTCCTTTTACTCAGTTGAAGTTGATTTCAAGTGTTAAGTTTTTCAAAAGTTGAAAAATCCTAACTGGTGTATTCCCCCCGCCATACACCAGTAACTCGTATCGGGACCATCAAGTGGTATCAGAGCAGTGGTTCAAAAGACTGCTGATTCTGTTTCACGAGGTGTGAATTCGAGAATTTTTTCTTCAGTGGTCAACTGAACAGATCTTTTCACGATAGTGCATTCTTGCTCGCATTTTTGTCCTGTTTGTGCAGATGGACGTCAAGGACAAGATCGTAGTCATGTTCTCTGTTGTCAACTATACATCATGGAGAACTCGAATGAAGAAGATACTTCTGTCAAAGCATCATAGGATGCAACAAGTTCTCACATCTGGACCAATCGTCATACGAGACAGAATACTTCGCACTCCCACAAATCCCAACGATGGAGATGCAGTGGTAGAGTATGTGGAGAAACAGCCAGAAGACTACACTCCGGAGGAGGCCAAAGTGAGCCAGCTGGATATCTGGGCTCAGAGCACAATAATGTCCACGGTTGGACAAGATTATCTGCCATGGATAGAGGAGTGTGAGACTGCAAAAGAGATGTGGGACATCCTGGCCTCGCTAAGTGAAGGAAGCGACGAGACAAAGGAAAACAAGTTCTCGCATGCATGTCAAGATTTCGATAATTTCAGTCTGCGACCTGATGAGACTATCGATCAGCTAGAGCTCCGGTTTATGGACATCATCAGAAGAATCCAGTCCATCCGGAAAGGAAAATACACTCTAAGAGAAATAAATCTCAAAGTGTTGCAAGCTCTACCGGCCGAGTGGGATACTTTCACAAATATCCACGAGAGCCGAGCTGACCTTGGTGAAATGGGAACTGAAAGATTGTTCTCAATCTTGAAAGGGAATGAGTATAAAGTCAACAGAAGGAGGTCGCAGCCCTCAAGTCAGACAAATAGAATTGAGGATGTCGGCTCAGCATCAAAGTCAGTGGCCCTCCGAGCTGACTACTCAAAGTCGAGATCGTCAAGGCCAACCAGATCGGCTGACACGACTGCAAAGGAGCCGAGCAGAGAGAAACTGCAACAGAACATTGCAGCGTTGTCAAAGAAGTTAGCCGATATGGATACTCGGTTCGGCAAATATAAACGTTTCTATAAATCAAACCGAACTTGAGACAGTTCGAAGCCAGTCACCAATGGTTGCTTCGAATGCGGCAAGGAAGGACACTTCAAAGCTGACTGCCCAGACCTCTCAAAGAAGGAAAGAGAAGCACTAAGGGCCAAGCAAACTGCAAAGAATAAGGCCATGGTAGCTGAAGAGGCAGCTGACGATACGGACATCTTCACAGACACTGAAGATGAGGATGATCTGACCTCTACCAACAAAGTCATCAGTCCGGATCAATGCCTCATGGCACTTGGAACCGACCAAGATGATATTGAGGTACAATCAAATCCTGCTCGCTTAAAATCTTCCAATTCTTCCAACCTGCAGGAATCTCTGAGCGATGAGTTGGAACCCTCATGGAATGATTTTCAAGAACTCAGTGAGGAACTACATCAGCAGTCGGTTGAGTTTAAGAGTCTTCGAGCCCAGTTCGCCAAGCTTGAAGATTCCTTAACCGAAAAGGACGATCTGATCAAGAGACAAGCTGAAGAAATTGACCAGCTGAAAAATCAACTGAGTACAGCCAACCAAACTGAGGCTTCAACCGATAAACAGTTGAAGGAACAGATCAAGGCACAAAACGAACAGTTGAACAAGCAAGAGGCTCAGATCGACCAGCTGATGAAGACATCTAATGCCCAGACAGAGCATATAGCCGGTCTTCTCAAGGATCTTCAAACTGAGAAAGACAACTTGACAAAGCTATATCAGTCATCCGAGATCATCGAGAATCTCATCAGATACAGACGGCAAACGGATGATGTGTCTGGACTCGGATACGACGTGGCAAAGGACACTGGAATTCCACCAGCTACTTTCACCAAGGCTGAGGAAGTCATGGTCGCCAAACCTAACACAGTTGAGTCTGCAACTGAACAAACACCCTCACAACCGACAAAGACAACTGCGACTGAGAAAGGCAAAGGAGCTGCAGATGAAGCACCAATGAAACAGTCGGTTAAGTCTACAACCGAGGGGGAATGTTCCAAGACTCAACAGAGGAACCGAAGACGTCGGAGTCGCAATCAGAACCGAGCTCAAAATCGACAACATAACCAAGCTCAGAACCGACGTGATAACCAACCAACAAACCAACCACAACAGAGATGGAACCAACAGAACCGACCGAGCTTCAACCGACATAATCAACAATGGTTCCATCACCACAACGACCAGAGGTTTCAACAGAGTCAACCTATGTGGAACAGTTACGATAGCTATGGTTACTCATGCCACAACATGAATCAACATCCGGGCATGAACAGCTATCGTCAACAGCCAGAGCAATGGAATCAGAATCAGCCAAGAAGATTCCACAATGGCGTCCGACCTCACAGACAAACTCAATAGGATAAGAATCGCCATCAAAACAGGGGGAAAGCCTCACCTCCTAAAGCCCAACATGAGAGAAATCCAACTCCTCCCAAGAAACAGAACATCACTACTAACAACAAGCCTAAGGATAACCGAGGTGTTGTTATAGTTGATGATGAAGGAAAAGTAATTTGGAATGATAAATCCATCCGAGTGTACAGAGAAAAGCGACGCACAGTTCCAGGGGGAACTGGTTCTAACCCTCCAGGACCCAACTGAAATTGGGGACCTAAGCGAGTTTCTCCTTGCAGGTACAGGAGAAACAGCTGAGGAAGAAGAAGACGTCTACAACAATGTGGGTGATGGATAGTGGATGCTCGAAACACATGACAAATCTGAAGGATTTGCTTGGAAGTTTCGTGGAAAAAGAAGGTCCATCAGTTACTTTTGGTGATAACTCAAAAGGTTATACCAAAGGTTACGGTACCCTTGAAACCCATCATGTTTCAATTTCTAATGTCTCTTATGTTGATGGATTGAAGCATAACCTGCTCTCCATCAGCCAATTCTGTGATAATGGTTTCTCTGTCAAGTTTGATGCACAGGGTTGCAGAGTTAAAAATGTCGGATCAAAGCAGGTGATATTATTGGGAAATCGATCTCCAACAGGGAATGTATACTACGCTGATTGGAACAGCAGCCTCCCCGACACTTGCCTGTTATCAAAGAGCAGTTCGGATGTGAGCTGGCTGTGGCACAAAAGGCTCAACCATCTGAATTTCAAGACGATGAACCGACTCGCCAGACAAGAACATGCAAGAGGCATACCTAACCGGGTGTTTTCAACAACACACATATGCAGTGCATGCCAGCTGGGAAAGCTCGCTAGGTCCTCCTTCCGGTTGAAGACAACTCCCTCAACTGACCGAGTGTTACAGCTGATCCACATGGATCTCTTCGGGCCAATTACACCAAAAAGCATTAATGGAAACGAATATACTTTGGTTGTAACTGATGACTACTCAAGATATACGTGGACCATCTTCTTGCGCCACAAAAGTGAGACCCGAGATGAGCTGCCTAAGCTGATGGATCGGATATCGAACCAACAAGAAATGAAGATCATATCTATCCGATCAGATCGTGGAACGGAGTTTCTAAATGAAACCATCATTGAGTATTGCGAAAAGAATGGCATAACCCATCAGACATCAGCCGCACGTACTCCACAACAGAATGGCGTAGCTGAGCGAAGAAATAGAATCTGAAGGATGCAGCCACATCCATGTTAGCAAGCTCAGCACTGCCTAAGAGATTTTGGGCTGAAGCGATCAACACAGCATGCTACACACAGAATCAATCTCTTCTCACCAAGCGGTTGGGAAAGACGCCCTACGAGCTGTGGAGACGCAGAAAGCCAGATATATCCTATTTTCGTGTTTTTGGATCTAAGTGTTATATTCACAACAATGGGAAGACTCAGTTGAAAACTTTTGATGCCAAAGCTTCGAAGGGCATATTTCTTGGATATGCAGCTCGGATCAAGGCATATAGAGTGTTCAACAACAGCTCTCGTGTTGTGGAAATAACACCTCATGTTAGTTTTGATGAATCTACCTTTGAGTGCAGGGAACAGGTAAAGGAACAACACGCGGATCCAGCTGTTCTACCAGTTCTCACCAGATCGCAAGCACTTCGGGAAAAGAACCGAGCTGAACCTCTAATATGGGCAACTGAGGATGAGGATCCATACTCCTCTGAAGATGAATGCGAAGACCTCAGCTCGTCCCAAGGGGGAACTTCAGCTGATGCCCCTCCAATTGCGTCAGCATCCGATGTCCAACCGAGCTCAGTTCAAACTATTGTAAATGTTGAGGATCCAGACTCAACAGCTAATCAATCACCAGCTCTGAAGACTCCAACTCAGATTTCTGAACAACCACAGTTGGAAGAAGAAGGAAGACGCAACCGAAGATGGTATGAAGTTCACTCAACTGACGACATCATTGGAGATCCAACCAAGGGTGTGCGCACACGGAGCAGAGTTGCAAATACAGAATCAACCGAGGAAGAATCCAACACTTATGCCCAATATGCTGAGGAATTGGCAGTTCTAGAAAAGTTCGAGCAAGCTGGAGATGTTGCCATGATTTCTTGCTTTGTAGCTGATGTTCCAGAACAAAAGAATGTTGGAGAAGCTCTCAACTGTGTCCACTGGACAACATCCATGCAAGAAGAATTGAATGAGTTTCTACGCAACTGTGTATGGGAGTTGGTAGAAAGACCAAATGGTGTCAAGGTGATTGGATTAAAGTGGATTTTCAAAAACAAGAGAGACGCCATTGGATTCATTGTGAGGAATGGTTGGTAGCTCAAGGATACTGCCAACAAGAAGGAATTGACTTTGAAGATTCCTTTGCACCAGTTGCAAGGCTGGAACCCATCCGGATCTTTCTAGCTTATGCCGCACATCACAAGTTCAAAGTATATCAGATGGATGTGAAATGTGCATTCCTCAATGGAGATATCAAAGAAGATGTATATGTTGAACAACCTCCTGGTTTTGAGACTGGAGATGGAAGAGTGTACAAACTGAAGAAAGCTATCTATGGTCTAAAGCAAGCACCAAGAGCATGGTATGACACTCTTTGTGGATTTCTTCTGGACTCGGGGTTCAAACGAGGTTCAGTTGATAAAACACTGTTCACCATCAAAGTTGGAGAAGATATACTTGTCGTGCAAATTTATGTCGATGACATCATTTTCGGGTCCAAGTCGGAGGAGCTGTGCAAGAAATTCTCCGATCTTATGAAGGAAAAGTTCAAGATGTCAATGATGGGCGAGATGAATTATTTCCTTGGATTGCAAGTGAAGCAGTCACCTGAAGGGATTTTCATCAACCAATCCAAATATACAAAGGAGCTCATCACCAAGTTCGGATTGCAGACAAGTAAGACAACGAAGATCCCTATGAACACGAACTGGAAGATCGAACCAGGAGCTGAGGGAAAGCTCATCGATGCCAGTCAGTATAGAGGGATCATCGGTTCGCTGCTATACCTGACTGCAAGCCGACCAGACATTTCATACGCAGTTGGAGTGTGTGCTCGTTTTCAAGTCCAACCAAGAGAAGCACACATGTTGGCAGCAAAGAACATCATTAAGTATCTGAAAGGAACTGTCAATGTTGGGTTGTGGTACCCAACTGATGACAATATCCAGCTGACTGGATACTCAGATGCCGACTTAGCAGGAGATCGGTTGGATAGGAAGTCTACTTCTGGACACTGTCAATTCATGGGAAGCAAGCTGGTTTCATGGTTCTCCAAGAAACAAGCGTGTGTTGCTACTTCGACAACCGAGTCAGAATACATGGCTGTCGGAAGCTATTGCATGCAAGTATTATGGCTGAAGCAATAGCTGAGAGATTATGAAGTCTCAACTGGACAGGTTCCCATTCATTGTGATAGCTCGAGTGCCATAGCTATCTCTCTAAACCCTGTTCACCACTCTCGGACTAAGCATATCGATATTCGTCATCATTTCATCCGAGACCATATTGAGAAGAAGGATGTGTCTATGGAGAAGATCCCAACTGAGATTCAGAGAGCTGACATCTTCACCAAACCTCTTCCTGAAGCCCGGTTCAAGATGCTGTGTGATCTTCTAGGACTTTTGGATTCGAGCTAAAAACTCATCCGAGCTAAAAAGTCATCCGAGCAGAAGAGTCATCCGAGCTGATAAGGATTCATCCGAGCTGACGAATCGGATATCGAATTAAGGGAGAAGCTCAGATGAAGGGGGAATCTCAGATACGAATTGCCATCTGAAGACATCAAATATCAGCTGAACAGATGAACTTGAGTCAGCTGATGGTATGCTGCAACAATGGAACAGACGTCAGCTGAACAGACGAACTAGAGTCAGCTGATGGTATGCGGCAACTGAGGAATTCAACTAATGAACACAGCTGATTCAGACATCAGCCGGCAGGTATCATTTATGACTGAAGGTGTTATGATATTAAATGAGAATGTTTGAAATAAATTCAAACATTCCTGAACATGTCAGCTAGACTAAACAAGCCATCATATCGCATTTAATGTAAAGTCTGGCTGAACATCTATAGCCTTACTTTATAGTGCGACTGGGCTGACACCTCAAACTATTCACCTTCTCACTCGTGCGCGTGGCATATCAGTCAAAATTACTCAACAGTCGCGAAATCACAGCCGTTGATAAATACGCGCGATTTAACCCCAGCCGTTGATTTTATCCGAGTCAAAGATTATATAATACGGCAAATCAGGAAGTGATCCTTACCTTCTCTTTTCGGGCATATCTTTACTCACTATTTATCATCTTCTCAAATCTTGTTTCGCCATTTCCAGTAAAGTCTTTCATTCTTTCTCTGCATATATATCTCCTCGAGATGGCGCCCAAGTCAAAAACTTCTAAGAAGATGGTTTCCTCAGAGCCTGCAACGTTCCAGGAATCATTCGACATGGTGATGTCGAAGATTCATTTCGAACAGATATTGTCCAGAGCGGCTCTCTCATCGCCTGAGCTCGCTCCAATCGCCGCCATCCTCTCCGACCACCATCTGCTTGATTGGGCCACCCTTTTCCCGGCCCTGTTGCTCAGGAAACAGATAGTACATTTCTACCGGAATCTGCAACGAGTTGCAAATGACGGGCTTGTCACGATCATCCCGTGCAAGCAACGCCACAGAACCTCCCGGACAGTAGAAGACTCCGTTGTGGAGATAAAGGTGTCAAAGGAGCTGGAGAAGCTCATCCCCAGAAACCGTGAAGCCACAGATGTGGTGGGGAACTTTTCTGACAAGGAAGCTGATGCCTTCCTTCAAACCATTCTTCTTGTTCCCGAACCATTGAAGGGGAGCATGCAAAGGACAAAGTTGAAGCCCGAGCACCGACTTCTTTTCGATGTAATTTCCAAATGCATCTTCGCATATGGTGGAGCCTTCGGGGACATAAGCCGTCCTAAGCTCAAGCAGCAGAAGGCCCTGGAAGAGATGCACCAGGTCGACTGGTTGGGATATATAGAGAGCCAGCTGGTGTCGGAGAAGCAGAAGATATCCGAGACGACAGTTGAGTCCGGAGAACTTCTGTTGAGTGTCAAGGGGACTCTCAACTTCGGGACAAAGATATCAGCCCTCATCCTCCAAGCCACAAAGGGTCTGCCGCTGACATGGGAAGGAAGTGAGGACACTCCAGTCAGCAAGCTGTCGCTGTTCCCCTCAGCCAAGAAGGCCAGGGATGTTGTAGAAGCTGTCTACACCCCCAAGGGTGTCCCCAAGCCAGCTGTGAAGCCAGCTGCTCGCCGCCCTTCAAGGACTAAGCCGGCGAAGCGCCAACTGGAAGAGGTAGCTGAGGAGGAAGAAGACGAAGAGGAGGAACCTCTGCAGAAGTGGCCAAGGATAAGGATCATCCAGCCAGCGGCTCAACCATCCACAACGAGTCCAGTGGTGGTCAAGCCGGCTGAGGCGAAGGAGTCAACCGAATCCAGTCAATCGGTTGACCCAGCTGGGTTTATTCTTCAACCTCGCCAGGAGGACGTGGCTGAGGAGGCAGGTGGAGACGTGGAGATCCAAGTGGTGGATGCCAGCTCCTCTTCAGATGACTCTTCCTCATCTGAGGAGTCCCACGACAGTCGGTTTAGAGCTGATGCCAGCCAGATTAACCCACCTATGACTGAAGAAATCCTCCAACCAGCCAACTCTCCATCCAAAGAGGATCCGGTTCTCTCAACTGGTCCTCAGTCAGATATTCCGAGCCTCTCGCTCGATGCCAACGTTGTGACCACTTCTTCGGCCAACGTTGATGAAACCATCGAACTCTTAACCTTCGATATCGACCCCCCTCAGATCGATGAAGAAGCCAACCGCCAGGCGATCCTGGCTGAGTATGAAGGAAGACTCAGCTACTGCTTCTGCAAGCTGATTGGTATGTTCCCCGAGGCAACATCGATGCCCATTTTCTCTGTTCTCGGGACGGAACTTCTATACCAGTTCAGTGTCATATTCAGCTACTGGTACGTAAAGGAGGAGACCCTCAGGATTCATGGATGGGACAAGTTAAAGGTCGAAGAGTCCAACCTGAGGGAGTACTTCGACTACCAGAGCCTGGAGGTGGCTTACAATCAAAAGGTGGCTGTGCTCCGACGACGTTTGGACAAAAGCATCCAAGAAGGGACAGACACCAGGGAGCTGTGCAACAACCCTGAAGCTGTTAACTTTCTTGATGACATGCTCGCCAAAAATGCCTCCCTCATGGACGACGTCGACGCAGCTGATGAGGCGGCCAAGAGAGAAGAAGACAAACTCAAGGCCTACCTCGCCAGCCGATCTGCCATGGTTGTCGCGGAGTCTGCTGCCCAGCCTCAACCACAGCTTCTGCTCGGACCCTCCGATCAGCCAGCTCTCTCAACAGACGCCATCTGCGAGCTGATCTCGGAGAGGGTCAACCAGCTGAGGACGGAGATGCTGTCCAAGATCCAGCTGGGCAAGGAGGAAGAAGCTGACAGGTTGCAGCAGCTGATGGCAGAAAATGCCAGCCTGAAGAATCAGCTAGAACACCTCTCCTCTTCTCTGCAGTACAAGTTCGAAGATTTCTCCACGTCTTCCAGCTCAGAGGTCTCGGCTCTAAGGAAGGCTGTTCAGAGCCTCAGCTCGGATTTCAACGTGTTCAAGACCGTTGCTGAATCTGACCTCGCAAAGTCCCAGCAGACTCGGGACCAGGAGTGGATGGCTCAGTTCGCATCTTTCCGAGCTGAGTTCGTCTCCCTCCACAAAGAGGTCTCTGCGACTTTTGCAGCTGTGCAGCGAGCTGAACAGGAGCGCCAAGACCTGGAATTAGCGAAGAAGGTGGAAGAGAAGGACGCTGTTGAAGAGCTGTTTTCCCGCATTCAACAAGCTGAAGCCAAGTTGACCTCTCTGGATGGCACTGTTGCCACCCTTTTGGATGATGCCAAAAAGGGGGAAGACAAGGAGCCAACAGCTGGGGAAGACAAAGAGCCAGCAGCTGGGGATGGACGAGGGAAAGCTGCTCTCCAGCAAGGAGAAGGAGTGCCAGCTGAAGCTGAAGGGTCGCAGCCCGAACTAGAAGTCTCCCACGACCTCGTAGCCGAGCTCACAGCCGAGCTTGATGCATAACTTGACGGGATATCTGTTGAAGACTGCATTGAAGCTGCCAAAGCTATGGGGGAGTCAAATGAGAAGTACTTGAATCCCTCTTGGATCAAGAAGTTCGCTGCCGATCAGGCCAAAAAGGTGGCCAAGTTCGAGAAGGAGCTCGCCAAGGTAGAGAAGAACGTCGACAGAAACAAAGCCAGCCGGAGTGTGCGAAGAATCAACAAGCACCAGATGAAGGCTGAGGCTAGAAAGTCGACGCATCAGCTGCAGAAGAACGCTCCACTCCCGTCTCGCTACCCACATGTTGACAAGTGGATGAATGCTGAGTGGAACGATGACTGGGAACAGTTCAAGCATGAGTTCGTCAATGACTTCTACTACAGGAAAGTCTACTCGACTGAAGACCCAAGGCTAGCATTCAAGGAAGCCCTGTGGGAACTCAGATCTGAAGACCCTGGAATGTTTAGTCAGTTCAAGCGAGCTATGCTGAATGCTCAGCTTGATCCCAACACTGTTCCAGTTCCAAAGAAGTGCATATACCGCCCTCCGATGATCAAAGGCACGAGCACGCCAAATAGAAATGCGATCTTGGCTGAGGCGAGACAAGTCTGCAAGGAACACGGCATCAACACTGGAATTGAGTCGGAAGCGAAGAAGGAGATCTTCAACCGTATCTTCAGCAAGTACGGTCAACAGTATTTCTGAGCTGTCAAAATTTTGAGCTGATAATGTTTTTGGATGTTGTAGTTTTTGGAGCAACTGTTGTATCGTTCTATGTTTTGCGCTTAACCTTGTAACCTTCAGTTGTAACAAAAACTTCAAAGTATATAATACGATTCACCTTGATGACCAATTCCTCATTGTCCAAGCTCTGAATCACAAAGTCTTTTAAATACCATGTTATAACTGTCCTAACCCGTTGATGTTTTATCTTATAGACTGTCTAGAATTTCAGCTGAGATTTTAGGTCAGTTAGAGAGGATTAGATCAATAGTGGTTTAAAGTTGTAAGTGATTTTGGCATCATCAAAAAGGGGGAAATTGTTGGGAAATTTATTAGTATAAGTTTTGATGAATTCCAAAACCGGCTGACCCCAACCGAGTAGATGTTGCCAGAACCTAATGTTAGAATTTAGGCTCGCTGTTTGAGCAATGTTAAGATTTTATCTTTACAGGTCTCCAGCTGAAGATGGCAACAAGGCGTCACTCAGACAGAACATCGGTTGTGAAGAAAGACAACTGAGAGTTCATTTGTTCAGATGCAAACAAGGGAAAGTCTTCAGAACATCAGTTGAGAAGAAAACCAACTGAGAGTTCATCAGATGAGAAACAGTTGAAAGGAAGAGAACATCAGATGAAAAGGAAATCATCTGAGGGTTCAAACCCAACTGAGCAAATACAAGGAAGACGACTGAGTGTTCAGTTTCAGAACCTCAGTTATAGAATCCGAACAAGGAGTTCAACTGTTTGAAGTTCAAAGTCAGCTGAGAGCTCGACAGATCGGAACATCAGCTGAAGATCACTCAGACGAAGGTCAAGACTTTCAACCAACAAACCGAAGTTGACTGTCAAAGATTTGAACTTCAAAAGGAAGTCACATGAGGGTTTGACCGTTCAGTCATTACCCCATCTGGCCCAACACAAGGCTGTCTCAGATGGAAAGCAGAAGAGCACAGATGCTATATCGGGAAAGTCTGCAGAGATGAGAGACAAGCCATCGCTTTCAACCGATCAGAGATCAACTGCTCCTCCAACGGCTAGTTGATTCTCTCCGCCTATAAATAGAGGCATTCTCTCATTCGAGAAAATAGAGAAGGGAGACGACGAAAATTCAAGAGCTTTCACGAGAGAAATCAAAGCAAAAAGCAATTCTGCAAAATCATCATCTAAGAGCATCAGCAGCTGAGAGTTCCAATTTGAGAGAACATTAGTAGCTGAGGGTTCCTAGAGATTAAGACTGTTTTTGATCTTAGGTTGAGTGTTTATTCGTTCAAACCTTAGATCCAGCTCTCATTCGTGATCGAGCTGTAGTTGGAAATCTTACCCTTTCTCACACCCTAAAAAGTGTGCTAGGACATTACTCTTCCTGTAATTGAGTAGTCAGGTTGTCAAGTACCCGCAAACTTGACTTAGGCTGTTTAGTGCCCGGAAACTAAACTGTAACGGTTGCTCAGCCCGCGTAAGCTGAGTGGAACTGTCCAGAAGAACTTGGACTGAGGTGTGTGGACTCACATCTCCCCGTGGACGTAGGAGTTCTCTCCGAACCACGTAAATCTTGTGTGTCGTGTTTATTTACGTTCAGTCTTTATTTGCATATCTCATCTGACGAACTAACCGCATACAATCTGCATTCTTTCACATCAACAGTTTTGGTTGTGACCAACCGTGCATAAAAGCGTGAGTTTGTTTTTACGAGTACATTTTCCACCACATTCCGCACAGCATCACTCTTCCAACTGAGGTCGCTTACTCAACTGTGAGATCCCAACTGAGTCCTTTTACTCAGTTGAAGTTGATTTCAAGTGTTAAGTTTTTCAAAAGTTGAAAAATCCTAACTGGTGTATTCCCCCCCCCCCCCCATACACCAGTAACTCGTATCGGGACCATCAGTGTTGTTGCGGTCTATCCCGATTCATCAAAGCAGCTCTCGTTAAGGCCAAGCATGCTGAAGTATGACTCAGGGTGCAACAATTTAGATGTTCTCTCATGGAGCAAGTATCACTCTGCTTTTTTAAATCGGCAGATCGTCACTCTCTTGTCTACCCGCGGAGTAGATGATTATGTGTTTGAGACGAAGCAGAGGGAAGCAATAGGTCAGTTGGATTCCATCTTACACGATCCACTACTAGCAAAGGAGATGTTGGACCTAGATGCCTACCGGAGAAGAGACTGTTATATTGAAAAAAAATGTTGGAAGTTGGCTACAAGCCTAATGAAGAGCCTTTTCTATTTATGATGCTTGAGAATTTTTTATCATCAAAGTTGCGCGACTTACAAGTGAAGACAAGAATATTCATTCCAAAGCTAGGCAATTGATGGGATGTATGGATGAAACGAGAACCTTAGAATACGGACAAGTGTTTGTGCAAGTTTCAGTCATAGAAAATGAGGGGGATCCCAAGTGTATTACAAAAGATGTGGTTGTGGCTAAGAATCCATGTTTGCACCCGGGAGATGTTCGTGTTCTCAAAGGAGTCGACGTGCTAGCATTGCATCATATGGTGGACTGCATTATCTTCCCACAAAAGGGAAAGAGGAAAATTCTCACTTTTATAATATCACATTTATTATTTTGGCCTTATCTAGAATGTGTCATCTCATTGCTAATCATTAAGTGACAACAGACATCATGCACATGAGTGCTTTGGTAGTGATTTTAATGGAGACCTATACTTTGTGTGTTGGGACAGTGACTTGATTCCATCAACACCTGTTGATCCTATTTCTTATGATCCTTTAGAAAGCGCATCACATGAAGTCACTATTCAGGTAAGAATTCTTGATCATCATAGGAAACTACTAGAATATTATGTAATAAAAATGTGTATTGATTGAGTATGTGGTGCAGGAAGTTAAGGAATACTTCATCGAGTACACAATTAATGACAAGGTAGGAAGATTGCCAATGCACATTGTAGATATCGAAAATTTAATGAAATATTTTATTGATTTTATTATCTTATTTTATCATGGAATCTTATAAATATCCATATTAAAATAAGTTATTTAATTGATAAATATATCTTTATATGGTGATAAATATCTATTTCTTTGGAAACAAGTAAAGGATATACATCAATATTTAAGAGCCAGTGAGATCGCGCCACCTCATCCCTCAAGCCCATGATGGAGCCTAAAAGCCCACCAAGTCCACCATATTTTTCCCTATAAATAGAGGTCTCCACACAACTTTAAATCACACCTAAAAAATCATCTTCAAGAGCTCAAGAATTGAAGAGAGAAATTCTCTAATATTTCTCTTAGTATTCAAGGTGTCCCGGCGAGATTCAAGGCGTTCTTCATGGGAAGCAACGCATTTTTCGGCGGAAATATCCCAAGTGGTGTTTGATTTGGAAACAAGGCGCAAGTCCTCGACGTCAACGTTATAAAGCTCGACGCTCAACGTTACTTCGGAAACAAGACAAAAGTCCACCGCATCAACACCACCAATCACAAAGCTCAAGTCAACGTCATCAAGTCAAAGATCAAGTCAAAGCTCAAGGTTTACTTAGGAAGCAAGGCGAAAGTCATCTACGTCAACGTTATAAAGCTTGAAGATAAAGTCCAAAGAGATCAAGGAGGCATACTTCTTATCAAATCTTAAAGGCTATCAAGTCCAAGGAGGTCAAGGAGGCATACTTCTCCATCAAATCTCAAGGGCTGCTTGAAGCCCATTCGAGAATCAACTTGAAGAGAAGAATCGGAGGATCAAATTGAGATTCAGCCCGTGCATATTCGATATTCTTATAATTGTATTCAAACTTATATTTATTTGAATAAATACATATTTTGTGTTTACAGATTTTGGCACGCCCGGTGGGACAATCTCTACCTCTCATCTCTTCTCTTCGCCAACTTCAACAAAGATGTCTATAACTCTTGAGGAGCAAATCGTAAAGTTGACAAAGCTTGCTGAACGACTTGCCAAACGCTTAGAAGAACGAGATGTTCAACTCGCAAAGCTGGAAAGGGCAAATACGTTGGATACAAGAAGCCAACAAGCAAATGACGATCAAGAAGCCAAACTTTTCATGGAGTTAAAAGATGGTGATAAATCTCCGACTAAGGAGCTTGAAGTCTCTTCCAATGGATCGATGCATGCCGATCAACTCAAAGCATTCATCAAGAAAACATTCAAGGACAAGTTTGAAGGGACCTCCAAATCCTCATGGACTTATTGCAAGCCATATACTTCAAGAATTGAAAGCTTGAAGATGCCGATTGGATATCAACCACCAAAGTTTCAAAAATTTGATGGCAAAGGAAATCCAAAGCAACATATAGCCTACTTCGTGGAGACTTGCAATGACGCTGGAACATATGGAGATCACATGGTGAAACAGTTCGTACGTTCCTTGAAGGACAATGCCTTTGATTGGTATGCTGACTTGCAGCCAAATTCAATTGATAGTTGGGGGCAATCGGAGCAAGAATTCTTCAATCGCTTCTATAGCACTCGAAGGACGGTGAGCATGGTGGAGCTTACAAAGTCAAGCTAATGTAAAGATGAGCCCGTCATCGACTACATCAATCGTTGGAGGGAATTAAGCTTAAATTGCAAAGATCGCTTGTCTGAAACTTCTGCAATTGAGATGTGCACTCAAGGCATGCATTGGAGTCTTCGATACATCTTAAAAGGAATTCAACCAAATACCTTTGAAGAATTGGCTACAAGAGCTCATGACATGGAGTTGAGCATAATCGCAAATGGAGTTGAAGATCTTTCGATTGAAGATGATCACAACTTTGAAGAAAATCAAGAAACAAGCCATGGGGGCAAATCTCCTAAAGAAAGTTCAAGTGATGAAGAAGCTACAAGTGAAGACGAAGAAGATGCTACAAATCAATCTTTTGATACTTGGTAGAATCCATGAAGTCAACACTCCTTGATAAGAGCCTAAACTATCCACATAGCTCCTAGATATGAGCAAAAATTATCTAAACTTTTCGATCAAATAACTTCAAGTGTTCCTTGATAAGAGTCTAAACTATCTGCAACGCTCCTTGATAAGAGTCTAAACTGTCTACATCGCTCCTTGATAAGAGACTAAACTATCTACAATGCTCCATGACGCATGAGCCTAAACTGCATGCTACTCCTGACCCGCATGAGTATAAACTATGTACGGTGCTCCTCCTTAAAACTATGATCAAATTCTTTGAAGAAAGTCCAAGACTCCTTAACACGAGTATAAAATGTTTACAAATTCAAATCAAGTGAAAACTCATTGACACGAGTATAAAAGGTCTACAAGTGAAATCAAATGGATGCTCCTTGATACGAGCATAAACTATCTAAAATCAAGTCCAAATTTAAGACTCCTTGAAACGAGTTTAAACTTTCTATCAAATTCAAGACTCCTTGAAACGAGTTTAAACTTTCTAACATATTCAAGAACTCCTTGAAACGAGTATAAACTTTTTTTCAAATTCAAAGAACTCCTTGAAACGAGTTTAAACTTTCTAGCAAATTTAAGAACGCTTGAATATGAGTATAAACTTTCACAAGTTGAAGTTCAAGAACTCCTTGGTATGAGTATAAACTATCTAACAAATTTAAATTTATCGAGACTCATTCATTTTCACGAGAAGCCGTCCATGAACAAGTCTCGAGGGGGCATTTGTAGATATCAAAAATTTAATGAAATATTTTATTGATTTTATTATCTTATTTTATCATGGAATCTTATAGATATCCATATTAAAATAAGTTATTTAATTGATAAATATATCTTTATATGGTGATAAATATCTATTTCTTTGGGAACAAGTAAAGGATATACATCAATATTTAAGAGCCAGTGAGATTGCGCCACCTCATCCCTCAAGCCCATGATGGAGCCTAAAAGCCCACCAAGTCCACCATATTTTTCCCTATAAATAGAGGTCTCCACACAACTTTAAATCACACCAAAAAAATCATCTTCAAGAGCTCAAGAATTGAAGAGAGAAATTCTTTAATATTTCTCTTAGTATTCAAGGTGTCCCGGCGAGATTCAAGGCGTTCTTCGTAGGAAGCAACGCATTTTTCGGCGGAAATATCCCAAGTGGTGTTTGATTTGGAAACAAGGCGCAAGTCCTCGACGTCAACGTTATAAAGCTCGACGCTCAACGTTACTTCGGAAACAAGATAAAAGTCCACCGCATCAACACCACCAATCACAAAGCTCAAGTCAACGTCATCAAGTCAAAGATCAAGTCAAAGCTCAACGTTTACTTAGGAAGCAAGGCGAAAGTCATCTACGTCAACGTTATAAAGCTTGAAGATAAAGTCCAAAGAGATCAGGAGGCATACTTCTTATCAAATCTTAAAGGCTATCAAGTCCAAGGAGGTCAAGGAGGCATACTTCTCCATCAAATCTCAAGGGCTGCTTGAAGACCGTTCGAGGATCAACTTGAAGAGAAGAATCAGAGGATCAAATAATTGAGCCCGCGCATATTCAATATTCTTATAATTGTATTCAAACTTATATTTATTTGAATAAATACATATTTTGTGTTTACACACACCTTGTCCATGCTGACAAGAATTAAGAGATGGCCATCCACACTCGTTCCCCGAAGAGCTTGATCAAGGGGGAAGTGAAGAATTTTTACGATAGTCATATAGAAGTTAATCGATACAGAGAGTACATTATTGAAGCCCGTAAATTCAAGAGACAATATGATTATAAGTTGGGAAAGTTGATGAATCACTTTGGTGAGGAGACTGAGGCTAGTTTACTCAGCGATAAGGAGACTGTTGGCTCGGCTGTAAAGTCCCTTAGGTTGGAGGCTAGGTCATGGTTCGATAGCATATCAAAAGAGAAGGTGCATTCAATCGCGTCGGCTTGGTATCACGTCACATACCATCCACATTATTGGGGTCATGCTACTGAGGAAGAGAGGGAATATTTTATTAGTTTCCCGTGGTGTCTCTATGACGTACTTGCTGAAATTAAGAGGGATAAAGATGCAAATGCTCCTCAGATATCTAGGTGATGGTCCCGATACGAGTTACTGGTGTATGGGTGGGGAGGGAATACACCAGTTAGGATTTTTCAACTTTGAAAACTTAACCCCCGAAAACTTCAACTGAGTAAAGAAAGTCTCAGCTGGATTCACAACTGAGTAAGAGAACTCAGCTGTGAGAGTGGTGTTGTGCGGAATGTGGTGGAAATTATACTCGTAAAATAACTCACGCTTTTGTGCAAGGTTGGTCAATAACCAAGATAGTTGATATGTAAAGATGCAGTTTGTATGCCGGTTAGTTTGGTCAGTTGAAAATGCAATAAGTAACTGAACAGAAATAAACATAGACACACAGGATTTACGTGGTTCGGAGAGAACTCCTACGTCCACGGGGAGATGTGAGTCCACACACCTCAGTCCAAGTTCTTCTGGACAGTTCCACACAGCTTACGCGGGCTGTGCAACCGTTGCAATAAGTTTCCGGGTACTTGTCAACCTTTACAGTTAAGTTTACGGGTACTTAACAACCTATGTCAAGTTTGCGGGTACTTGACAACCTAACTACTCAATTACAGGAAGAGTATGATCCTAACAAACACTTTTTACGGTGTGTATGTGGGTGGGTTTTCAAACTACAGCTCGAACACGAATGTGAGCTGGATCTATGGCTTGAACGAATGAACACTCAAACTAAGATCTAAGACAGATTATAATTCTATGAACCCTCAGCTACTAATGTTCTACCACTCGGAACTCTCAGTTGCTGATGCTCTTAGAATGTGATTTTGCAGATTTTCTTTGCTCTTGTTTCTCTCGTGGGTGCACTTCAAATTTTCTCTGTCTTGTATTTCAATGTCAAATGAATGAATGCCTCTATTTATAGGCGGAGAGAATCAACTAGCCATTGGAGGAGCTGTTGATCTCTGTTCTTTGAAAGCGATGACTTGTCTCTCATCTCTGCAGACTTTCCCGATATGGCACCTGTGCTCTTCTGCTTTCCATCTGAGACAACCTTGTGTTGGGCCAAATGAGGTAATGACTGAACGATCAAACCTTCACGTGACTTCCTTTTTGAATTTCAAATTCAAACCTTTCTGACAGTCAACTTTGAAAATCTTGATCTTCATCTGAGTGGTCTTCAGCTGATGTTCTGACTGAACTGTTGAACTCTCAGCTGACTTTGAACTTCATGTTGAGACTTCTTTATAACTTCCCCCTTCTTGAAACATTCTCTTTATCGGATGGCATTCTATAGCTGATGTTCCAACTGAACAGTTGGCTTGAATTCTTAGTTGTCAAAAAGTATTCCCCTTTTTGGCATAACTCTCTCATCAGACAGAGTCTTGTAACTGATGTTCCTCATCTGATCTTTCATCTGGGGTTGTATCCGAGTGTTGCTATGTTGCCGTCTTCAGTTGGAGATCTGTAAAGATAAAATCTTAACATTGCTCAAACAGCGAGCCTAACTGCTAACATTAGGAACTGACAACATCTACTCGGTTGGGGTCAGTTGGTTTTGGAATTCATCAAAACTTTACTTAACAAATTTCCCAACAATTTCCCCCTTTTTGATGATGCCAAAACCACTTACAACTTGAAACCGCTACTGATCTAAACCTTACTAACTGACCTAAAATTTCAGCTGAAATTCTAGATAGTTTATAAGATAAAACATCAAAGGGTTAGCACAGTTATAACATGGTATTTAAAAGGACTGCGATTCATAGCTTGGACAATGAGATATTGTACGTCAAGTTGAATCGTATATATACTTGAAGTTTTCATTACAACTGATGATTACAAGGATAAGTACAAAACAGTTAAAGATACATCAGTTGCTCAAAAACTACATCAGCTCAAAAATACTCTTGACCGTACTTGCTGAAGATACGGTCAAAGATCTCTCTCTTTGCAGCTGACTCAGTTCCGGTATTCACTCCATGTTCCTTGCACACTTGTCTCGTCTCAGCCATGATCAAATTTCTGTTAGGAGTACTTGTGCCTTTGATCATCTGAGGGCGATATCTGACCTTCTGCGGGACTGGAACTGTGTTAGGATCGAGCTGAGCTTTTACCATGGCTCGCTGGAATTGCCTGAACATCCCAGGATCCCCAGATCTGAGCTCCCACAAGGCTTCCTTGAAAGCTTGCCTTGGGTCTTCAGTTGAGTAGACCTTCCTGTAGTAGAAGTCGTTGATGAACTCATGCTTGAACTGCTCCCAATCATCGTTCCACTCAATGTTCATCCACTTGTCAATATGTGGGAACCGTGACTGGAGCGGGGCATTTCTTTGGAGCTGTTGAGTCTTCTTCCTAGCCTCAGCCTTCATCTGGTGTTTGTTTATTCTTCTGAAGCTCCGGCTGGCTTGTTCCTATCCACGCTCTTTTCAATTTTAGCCAGTTCCTTTTCGAACTTGGCCACTTTCTTGGCTTGATCTGCAGCAAACTTCTTGATCTAAGAGGGATTCAAGTAGTTCTCCTTGGACTCCCCCATAGCTTTTGCAGCTTCGATGCAATCTTCGACTGAGATTCCATCAAGATCGGCATCCAACTCGGCTGTAAGCTCAGCTACGAGGTCTTGGGAGACTTCGAGTTCCTGCTCTTTTCCTTCTGCAGCTGTGTCCTTCAGCTGAGATCCTTCAGCTCCTTCCCCCTGAGTTCCAGCTGGCACTCCTTCCCTTTGACCACTCCCTTCCTTTTGCATCTCTGCTGCAACTTTCCCTTGTCCAGCAACAGCTGCTGGCCCCTGTCCTTCCCCCTTTTTGGCATCATCCAAAAGGGTGGCAACTGAGCCGTCCAGGGAGGTCAGCTTGGCTTCTGCTTGGTGAACTCGAGAGAGGAGTTCTTCCATAACATCTTTGTCTTCAACCTTCTTTGCCAGCTCCAGGTCTTGGCGTTCTTGTTCGGCTTGCTTCATAGCGGCAAGGGTTGCAGAAACATTCTTGTGAAGGGTGACGAACTCAGCTCGGTAATTTTCGAACCGAGACATCCACTCCTGGTCTTGTGTCTGCTGGGACTTTGCAAGATTGGATTCAGCAACAGACTTGAAGCCGTTGAATGCTGAGCTGAGTCCACGAACTTCTTTCTTCAGCTCAATGTCGGCGGTGCTGGTTGAGGAGGAGAGTTCATCTAGCTGCTCCCTCAGAGAGGCATTCTCCTCTATCAGCTGATTTATCTTGGCAGCTTGCTCTTATTTGTTGTGCTCGATTTTGGAGTGTGCTGGCTGATCAGAGGGTCCATGCAGTTCTTGCTGTTGTGCCTGGGCTGTTGGGTCCACTACAACCATGGCTGTTCGGCTAGCCAGGTATTGTTTGAGCTTTTCTTCTTCCCTCTTGGCAGCCTCGTCAGCTTCATCTACATCCTCCATATGGTCGGCATTCTTGGCTAACATATGATCAAGAAATTGTACAGCTCCAGGATTGTCGCACAGCTCTCTGGTGTCTTTCCCTTCTTCTTTACTCAGATCCAAGAGACGACGGAGCAAGGCTACTTTCTGGTTGAGGGCAACCTCGAGGTTCTGGTAGTCGAAGTACACCCTCAGGTTGGATTCATCAATTTTCAACCTATCCCAGCCGTGGATCATCAGGGTTTCTTCCTTGACGTACCAGTAGCTGAAGATTACGCTGAACTGATAGAGCATGTCAGTTCCAAACATGGCAAAGATGGGCATCGAGCTTGCCTCTGGCAACATGCCTATCAGTTTTCGAAAGCAGTAGTCCATCCTGCCTTCATATTCAGCCAGAATTGCCTGGCGGTTGGCTTCTTCATCAATTTAGGGGGGGTCAATATCAAAGGAGAAGAGTTCAATGGTGTCATCAATGTTGGCCAAAGGAACGGTCTCAACATTGGCATCGAGCATGAGGCTCGGAATTTCTAACTGAGGATCAGTTGAGAGAACTGAATCCTCTTTGGGGAGAGACTGGGCGGGCTCATTAGTTTCCTCAGACGCAGGTGGGATTACCTGGCTGGCATCAACTCCAGTTGGTGTAGAGGGTGGACTTTCGTGGGACTCCTCAGATGAAGAAGAGTCATCTGAGGACGAGCTGGACTCCTCAACGTCGGTCTCCTTTCCTTCAACCATTTCTTCTGGTTGACGGGGTTGAAGAACAAACCCAGCTGGATCAACCGACTGGCTGGATTTGGTTGATTCCTTCTCCTCAGCTGTTTTCTCAGCTGGTATCACCACCACTGGGCCCGTCGCAGCCGGTTGAGCTGCTGGCTGGATGATTTTGAACCTGGGCTTTTTCTTGAGGGGTTCCACCTCTTCTTCTTCTTCTTCTTCATCCTCTTCCTCAGCTACTTCCTCCAGCTGGCGTTTAGCAGTTTTGGACTTTGATGGGCGGCGGACTGCTGGGGCCGTCTCCACAGCTGGCTTTGTGGCTCCCTTGGGAGTGTACACAGCTTCCAAAACATCCCTAGCCTTCTTGGCTGTTGGGAACAGCATCAGCTTGTTGAAAGGAGGGTCCTCACTGTCTTTCCAAGTTTAGCTTCTGACCCTTGGTTGCTCGGAGGATCAGGGCTGATATCTTGGTGCCGAAATTGAGTGTTCCCTTGACACTCAACAGTTTCTCTCCGGACTCAGCTAGTGTCTCGGAGATCTTCAGCTTCTCTGCCCACAGCTGGCTTTCAAAATAGCTCAGCCAGTCTATCTTGTGTTTTTCTTCCAAGGCCTTCTGCTGCTTGAGCTTCGGTCTGCTGATATCTCCGAATGCTCCTCCATATGCGAAGGCACACTTTGATATTACATCAAACAAAAGTCGGTGCTCCGGCTTCAGTTTGGTCCTCTGCATACTCCCCTTCAATGGTTCGGGGACAATGAGGATAGTTTGCATAAAAGCATCTGCTTCCGTGTCGGTGAAGTTCCCCATCATGTCTACAGCCTCCCGATTTCTGGGGATGATCTTTCCCAGTTCTTTAGACACTTCGATCTCGACATCTATTTCTTCAATCGATCGGGAAGTGCTGATTCGTTGCTTGCACAGAATGGTCGTGACAAGCCCGAGTTCAGCATCGCGTTGCAGATTCCGGTAAAAATGGGCTACTTGCTTTCTGAGCAGCTTAGATGGAGAGAGAGTTGCCCAGTTGAGCAGACCGTGTTCGGAAAGAAGTTGGGCGACGGGTGCGATTTCTGGCGTGGTCAGTGCTTCCCTTGAGAGAATCTGTTCGAAGTGGATCTTCGACAGCATCAAGTCGAAGGATTCCTGGAACGAGGCTGGTTCAGCAGAGACCATCTTCTTTGATGCTTTTGATTTAGGTGCCATTTCAGTGGAATATATATATGCAAAGAAGAATGAAAGATGTTACTGAAAATGGTGAGACAATTTCGGAGGGGATGATGAACAGTTAATATTGATATGCACGAATAGGGAAGGTAAGGATCACTTCCTGATTTTCCGCTTTATATAGGTTACCGCGTCGTTTGAAATGGATGGCCAGGATTGAATGGCATCTATCCATCAACGGTTGAGATCTCGCGACGGTTGGGCGATTTTGACTGACGCTCCACGCGCGCGAGTGAGAAGGTGAAGAGATTAGTGTGTCAGCCCAGTCGCACTATAAAGTAAGGCTATAGGTGTTCAGCCAGACTTTACATTAAATGCGTCATGATGGCTTATTTAATTTAGCTGACATGTTCAGGAATGTTTGAATTTATTTCAAACATTCTCATTTAATGTCATAATACCTTCAGCCATAAATGTTACCTGCCAGCTGATGTCGAGATCAGCTGTATACCTCAGTTATGTTCCTCAGTTGCCGCATACCATCAGCTGATTCAAGTTCGTCTGTTCAGCTGATGTCTGATCCATTGTTGCAGCATACCATCAGCTGACTCGAGTTCGTCTGTTCAACTGACGTCTGATGTCTTCAGTTGGCGCTCCGCATCTGAGATTCCTCCTTCATCTGAGCTTCCCCCTCAGATGGAGATCTACCTCTTCAGCTCGACTGACTCCTCATCTGATGGATCCAACAGTCCAAGAAGATCACATAGCATCTTGAACCGGGCTTCAGGTAGAGGTTTGGTGAAGATATCGGCTCTCTGAATCTCAGTTGGAATCTTCTCCATGGATACGTCCTTTTTTTCGATATGATCTCGGATGAAATGATGTCTGATATCAATGTGCTTTGACCGAGAATGATGAACAGGATTCAAAGAGATAGCAATGGCACTTGAGCTATCGCAATGAATGGGAACCTGTCCAGTTGCAACTTCATAATCTCTCAGCTGTTGCTTGAGCCATAACACTTGCATGCAACAACTTGCGGCAGCCATATACTCTGACTCGGTTGTAGAAGTAGCAACACATGCTTGTTTCTTGGAGAACCATGAAACTAGCTTGCTTCCCATGAACTGACAGTGTCCAGAAGTGGACTTCCTGTCCAATCGATCTCCGGCTAGATCCGCATCTGAGTATCCGGTCAGCTGGATATTGTCGTCAGTTGGATACCACAACCCAACATTGACAGTACCCTTCAGATACTTGATGATGTTCTTTGCTGCCAACATGTGAGCTTCCCTCGGTTGGACTTGAAACCGAGCACATACTCCAACCGCGTATGATATGTCTGGCCGGCTGGCAGTTAGATATAGCAAAAAACCGATGATCCCTTTATACTTGCTGGCATCCACGAGCTTTCCCTCAGCTCCGGGTTCGATCTTCCAGTTAGTATTCATCAGGATCCTTGTGGTCTTACTTGTCTGCAATCCGAACTTGGTGATGAGCTCCTTTGTATACTTGGACTGATTGATGAAAATCCCTTCTGGTGATTGCTTCACTTGTAATCCAAGGAAATAATTCATCTCGCCCATCATTGACATCTCGAACTTCTCCTTCATAAGATCTGAGAATTTCTTGCACAGCTCCTCTGACTTGGAACCGAATATGATGTCATCCACGCAGATTTGCACCACAAGTATATCATCTCCAACTTTGATGGTGAATAGGGTTTTATCAACTGAGCCTCGTCTGAACCCCGAGTTCAGAAGAAATCCACAAAGAGTGTCATACCAGGCTCTAGGAGCTTGCTTCAAGCCATAGATGGCTTTCTTCAACTTGTACACTCTTCCATCTCCAGTTTCAAAATCGGGTGGCTGTTCAACATATACATCTTTCTTGATATCACCGTTGAGGAATGCACACTTCACATCCATCTGATACACTTTAAACTTGTGATGTGCGGCATAAGCTATAAAGATTCGGATGGCTTCCAGCCTTGCAACTGGTGCGAAGGAATCTTCAAAGTCAATTCCTTCTTGTTGGCAGTAACCCTGAGCTACCAACCTTGCTTTGTTCCTCACGATGTAACCAATGACGTCTCTCTTGTTCTTGAAAATCCATTTAAGTCCAATAACATTGACACCAGTTGGTCTTTCTACCAATTCCCAAACACAGTTGCGTAGAAATTCATTCAGCTCTTCTTGCATAGCTGTTGTCCAGTGAACACAGTTGAGAGCTTCCACAACGTCCTTTTGTTCTGGCACATCAGCTACAAAGCATGAAATCATGGCAACATCTCCAGCTTGTTCGAACTCTTCTAGAACTGCCAACTCCTCAGCATATTGGGCATAAGTGTTGGTCTCTTCCTCAGTTGAGTCCTGAGTCGCAACACTGCTTCTTGTACGCACACCTTCGGTTGGATCTCCGATGATGTCGTTAGTGGAATGAACTTCATACCATCTTCGGTTGTGTCTTCCTTCTTCTTCCAACTGTGTTGGTTCAGGGATTTCAACTGAAGGAGAATCCTGAACAGTTGGAGTCTTCATAACTGGGGATTTGTCAGCTATTGAGTCTGGATCCTCAATGTTGACAATATTTCGAACCGGGCTCGGTTGGGCTTCGGTTGCTGATGCAGTTGGAGTGACATCAGCTGGAGTTCCCCCTTGATTTGAGCTGGGGTCCTCAGCTACCGCTTGATGATCTTCACATTCATCTTCTGAGGAACACGGATCATCATCATCAGTCGCCCATACCAACGGTTCGGCCAAATTCTTCTGCCTTTGAACTTGCGATCTGGTGAGAACTAGTGGAACAGCTGGATCTGCTTGTTGTCCTTTAGCTTGTTCCCTACACTCAAAGGTAGATTCATTAAAACTAACATGAGGTGTTATCTCCACAACACGAGAGTTGTTGTTGAAAACTCTATATGCCTTGATTCGAGCAGCATATCTAAGAAATATGCCTTTCGAAGCTTTGGCATCAAAAGTTTTCAACTGAGTCTTCCCATTGTTGTGAATATAACACTTAGAACCAAAAACGCGAAAATATGAAATATCAGGCTTCCTGCGTCTCCATAGTTCGTATGGTGTCTTTCCCAACTGCTTGGTCAGAAGAGACCGGTTCTGAGTGTAGCAGGCTGTGTTGATCGCCTCAGCCCAAAATCTCTTTGGCAGAGCTGAGCTTGTCAACATGGATGTGGCTGCATCCTTCAGCGTTCGGTTCCTTCTTTCAGCTACTCCATTCTGTTGCGGAGTTCGCGCAGCTGAGGTTTGATGAGTGATTCCGTGCTTCTCGCAGTATTCAATGATGGTTTCATTGAGGAACTCGGTTCCACGGTCTAATCGGATAGAAATGATTTTCATCTCTTGTTGGTTTGATATCCGATCCATCAGCTTGGGCAGCTCATCTCGGGTTTCACTCTTGTGGCGCATGAAAATGGTCCATGTGTACCTCGAGTAATCATCAGTTACAACCAATGTATATTCGTTGCCATTTATGCTCTTAGCTGTAACTGACCCGAAGAGATCCATATGGATCAGCTGCAATACTCGGTCGGTTGAGGGTGTGGATTTCAACCTGAACGAGGATCTAGCGAGCTTTCCCAGCTGACACGCACTGCAGATGTGTGTTGTTGAAAACACTCGGTTAGGAATACCCTTTGCGAGTTCCTGTCTGGCAAGTCGGTTCATTATCTTGAAATTCAGATGGTTGAGCCGTTTGTGCCACAACTAGCTCACATCTGAACTGCTTTTTGATAACAGACAGGTTTCAGGTGGACTGCTCTTCCAGTCAGCATAATAGACATTCCCAGTTGGGGATCGATTTCCCAACAATATGACCCATTTTGTTTGAACATCTTTAACCCTGCAACCCTGCGCATCAAACTTGACAGAGAAACCATTATCACAGAATTGGCTGATAAAAAGCAGGTTATGCTTCAATCCATCAACATATGAAACATTGGAAAATGACACGTGATCGGTTTCAAGGGTACCGTAGCCTTTGGTGTAACCTTTTGAGTTGTCACCAAAGGTAACAGTTGGACCGTTCAGCTCCACGAAACTGCCAAGCAAATCCTTCAGATTTGTCATGTGTTTCGAGCATCCACTGTCCATCACCCACTTTGTCTGTGATGCTTTATTCTTCCTCAGTTGTTCCTCATGTACTTGCACGGAGAAACACGCTTAGGTCCCCAATTTCAGTTGGGTCCTGGAGGGTTAGAACCAGTTCCCCCTGGAACTGTGGGTCGCTTTTCCCTGTAGACTCGAATAGCCTTGTCATTCCAAATGATCTGCCCCTTTTCATCAACTATAACAACGCCTCGGTTATCCTTAGGCTTGTTGTTATTATTGATGTTTTGTCTCTTGGGGGGAGATGGATTTCTCCTATGTTGGGCTTTAGGAAGATTGGGGTTCCCCCTGTTTGGTTGACGTCTCTAACCCTTTTGATTCTGCCAATGAGGTCGGCCGTCATTGTGGAATCGTCTTGGCAGATTCTGATTCCATTGCCCTGGCTGTTGATGATAGCTATTCATGCCCGGATGTTGATTCATGTTGTGGCATGAGTGGCCATAGTTGTCGTAACTGTTCCACATCGGTTGACTCTGATGGAACCTTTGATCGAACTGATGTTGGAACCATTGTTGTTTCATACGATTGAGCCCTTGTCTGTTCTGCGGTCGGTTCCATTCCTTCTGATGTTGACTCTGAGGTTGATGTAGAGGTCGGTTCTGATTCTGAGTTCGGTTGCAATTATACCTTCGACGCCTCTGATTCCTCTTCTGACTTTTGGAACATTCCCCCTCGGTTGATGTTCCAACCAATGGAACATTTTGTCTTCCATCTACTACTCCTTTTCCCTTCTCAGTTGTAATTCTATTGGTCGGTTGAACTTGCTGAGAGGTGGAGGTTGGATTAACTTCTGGAGACTCAGCTGTGTTTGGCTCGACAGCTGTGACTTCTACAGCTTTGATGAAGGTTGCTGGTGGAATTCCAGTATCCTTGACAATATCATAACCGAGTCCTGACACGTCATCCATCTGTCTGCTGTAGCTGATAAAATTCTCGATGATCTTGGATGACTGATACAGCTTGATTAGATTATCCTTCTCATTTTGCAACTCCTTGAGGAGGATAGTGATTTGCTCGGTTTGTCCATCTGACTTCTTTATCAGCTGGTCGATCTAAGCCTCTTGCTTGTTCAACTGCTCATTCTGTGCCTTGATCTGTTCCTTCAACTGCTCATCGGTTGAAGCCTCAGCTTGGTTGGCCACGGTCAGTTGATTTTTGAGATTCTCAATCTCTTCAGTTTGATTCTTGATCAGATCGTCCTTTTCGGTTAAGGATTCTTCCAGTTTAATAAACTGTTTTTGAAGAGTCTTAAACTCAACCGTTTACTGATTCAGTTGCTCACTCAGTTCTTGGAAATCATCCCAAGATGGTTGCAACTCATCTTCTAAAGTATCCTGCACGTTAGCAACATTAGAAGAATTTAAATCAGATGGGATAGAAGTTACCTCAGCTTCATCTTGGTCAGCTCCAATTGCCATGAGACATTGATCTGTCCACTTGCGTTGTTGGTGGGAGTCAGTTCGTCCTCATCTTCAGTGTCAGTGAAGATGTCCACGTCGTCAGCTGCTTCCTCTGCAACCATGGCCTTATCTCTTGCGTTTTTCTTGGCCCTCAACGCATCTCTTTCTTTCTTTGAGAGGTCTGGACAGTCAACCTTAAAATGTCCCTCTTTGCCACACTCAAAACATCCGTTTTTCACAAGCTTTGAGTTGTCTCGTGTTCGGTTGGATTTGTAGAACCGCTTGTACTTTCCGAACCGAGTGTCCATGTCAGCTAGCTTTTTTGACATGGCGGCAATGCATTGTTGCAGCTCTTCTCTGCTTGGCTCATTCGCAGTTGTGTCCGCAGATCTTGTTGCTCTTGATGTTCGCGGCTTGGAATAGTCAGCTCGAAGGGCAACTGTCTTCATTGCTGAACCAACATCCTCATGTCGACTTGTTTGAGCCATCGACTGAGATTTTCGTCGGTTCACTTTGTACTCATTTCCTTTCAGAATTAAGAACAATCTTTCAGTTCCCGTATCTCCTAGATCAGCTCGGCTTTCATGGATATTGGTGAAGGTATCCCACTCAGCTGGAAGTGCTTGTAATACTTTGAGGTTGATTTCTCTCAAAGTATACTTTCCTCTTCGGATAGACTGGATCCTTCTGATGATCTCCATGAACCGCAGCTCCATCTGATCGATGGTTTCGTCCACTTTCAGAGTGAAGTTGTCAAAATCTTGACATGCATGGGAGAACTTGTTCTCCTTGGTTTCGTCACTTCCTTCACTCAAAGATGCCAAAGTGTCCCACATCTCTTTAGCAGTGTTGCACTCCTCTATCTACGGTATAGTGCTTTGAGCCTAGATATCCAGCTGGCTCACTTTAGCTTCCTCAGAAGTGTAGTCTTCTGGGTTCTTCTCAACTATCTCCTCAGTTGCATCCCCAAAGGTTGGATCTGTAGGAGTACGGATGACCTTTTCCGTGATCTTGATAGGTCCGGATGAGAGTACTTGTTGCATTCTGTGATGCTTGGACAGTAGCATCTTCTTCATTCGAGTCCTCTAGGCTGTATAGTTCACAACCAAGAACATAACCACGATCTTATCTTTCATATCCATCTGCACACACAACAACAGACAACAAAAACAAGCAGATATGCACTAGCGTGAAAAAGGATCTATTCAGTTGACCACTGAAGAAAAACACCTCGATTCACACCTCGTGAAACAGAGACAGTAGTCTTTTGAACCACTGCTCTGATACCACTTGATGGTCCCGATACGAGTTACTGGTGTATGGGTGGGGGGGGAGAATACACCAGTTAGGATTTTTCAACTTTGAAAACTTAACCCCCGAAAACTTCAATTGAGTAAAGAAAGTCTCAGTTGGATTCACAACTGAGTAAGAGAACTCAACTGTGAGAGTGGTGTTGTGCGGAATGTGGTGGAAATTATACTCGTAAAATTACTCACGCTTTTGTGCAAGGTTGGTCAATAACCAAGATAGTTGATATGTAAAGATGCAGTTTGTATGCCGTTTAGTTTGGTCAGTTGAAAATGCAATAAGTAACTGAACAGAAATAAACATAGACACACAGGATTTACGTGGTTCGGAGAGAACTCCTACGTCCACGGGGAGATGTGAGTCCACACACCTCAGTCCAAGTTCTTCTGGACAGTTCCACACAGCTTACGCGGGCTGTGCAACCGTTGCAATAAGTTTCCGGGTACTTGTCAACCTTTACAGTTAAGTTTACGGGTACTTAACAACCTATGTCAAGTTTGCGGGTACTTGACAACCTAACTACTCAATTACAGGAAGAGTATGATCCTAACAAACACTTTTTAGGGTGTGTATGTGGGTGGGTTTTCAAACTACAGCTCGAACACGAATGTGAGCTGGATCTATGGCTTGAACGAATGAACACTCAAACTAAGATCTAAGACAGATTATAATTCTATGAACCCTCAGCTACTAATGTTCTACCACTCGGAACTCTCAGTTGTTGATGCTCTTAGAATGTGATTTTGCAGATTTTCTTTGCTCTTGTTTCTCTCGTGGGTGCACTTCAAATTTTCTCTGTCTTGTATTTCAATGTTAAATGAATGAATGCCTCTATTTATAGGCGGAGAGAATCAACTAGCCGTTGGAGGAGCTGTTGATCTCTGTTCTTTGAAAGCGATGGCTTGTCTCTCATCTCTGCAGACTTTCCCGATATGACATCTGTGCTCTTCTGCTTTCCATCTGAGACAACCTTGTGTTGGGCCAAATGAGGTAATGACTGAACGGTCAAACCTTCACGTGACTTCCTTTTTGAATTTCAAATTCAAACCTTTCTGACAGTCAACTTTGAAAATCTTGATCTTCATCTGAGTGGTCTTCAGCTGATATTCTGACTGAACCGTTGAACTCTCAGCTGACTTTGAACTTCATGTTGAGACTTCTTTATAACTTCTCCCTTCTTGAAAAGTATTATCAGTTGAGACTCTCAGCTGACTTTGAACTTCATGTTGAGACTTCTTTATAAATTCTCAGTTGTCAAAAAGTATTCCCCCTTTTGGCATAACTCTCTCATCAGACAGAGTCTTGTAACTGATGTTCCTCATCCGATCTTCCATCCGGGGTTGTATCCGAGTGTTGCTATGTTGTCGTCTTCAGCTGGAGATCTGTAAAGATAAAATCTTAACATTGCTCAAACAGTGAGCCTAACTGCTAACATTAGGAACTGGCAATATCTACTCGGTTGGGGTCAGTTGGTTTTGGAATTCATCAAAACTTTACTTAACAAATTTCCCAACACTAGGCTAGAAGAGCGCTTCAAAGGACCACTTACCTAGACGGACATGAAGGTTTGGTTCATGAATTGTCTTGGGTATGTGTCACATCTCTTGTTGTATTTACTAAGCCTGTTTAAATTATTTGTGGAACAGGCCACAGTGGATGCTGTTGGTGATCTAGGAAATTTTGCAGGTCTAACCAAATTACAAAACAAGCACCTGTTCTAATGATTATCCATCACCTGATTACGATTATCATCACATGATTATGTGTAAAGTTCCTCGGGGAGTTCCCATTGCCTTCAAAAGATGGTGCAAACACTTCATGCTTGTGCTGTAATTGGAAGCGATGAGCTTTAGTGAATTATTAGTATTGTGTTATTTTTAATCATTAGCATTGCTAACAGACTCGGGAGAACGCATGTCATGCATTCAACAATTTAATTTTTTAGCTAGTCAGTGAAACTGCAAGATATAGCTTTGTGAATGATCCGGTATTTTGGTGGATCAATTTGAATTTATCTGTCTTATTGAACTTGATTCATAACTTGACGAAGAGCATATGTAATTGATATTTTTCTTAGTCTGTTTTACCTTGAAAAACGTCTTATTAGACTTGGTAATCATTTGATTGAGAAGGTACCTACAAGCCTTTATGCACGATCCAACCATTTTGTGAGATTTTGAGCCTAAAGAGAAATCATCTTGTCATTACACTCTCATTTTTTTGTGTTGTGCACATCAAACATGGTATGTTCATTCTTGAACATGCTCAGTTATGCATTTTGTGACCACATTGTATGAGTTCTTGCTTGAAAGTGATAGGGGCACTTACGATTAACCTTCTTTGGCCTTTTGGAATCTTACATTTGACAACGTTTCCTCTAGAAATTACTTTGATCTTTTAGCCTTTTTCTTTGCAGATGAACCTTTGCATATTAATTCTTAAACCTTAAACCCTAAACCCTAAACCTTAGGATTAACCTTTTTGGCTTTTTGGAAACCTACCTTCTACAACGTTTTCCCTAGAAATTTATTTTGAGCTTTTAGCCTTTTTCTTTTCCTATGAACCTATGCATATTAATAAGTTGTATCCTTTTCTTTTGTGATATCCATCCTTTTGAACTCTTTTAAGTCAAGTAATTATTGAATAACATGCATCATATAAGGAGATGGATGTGTTTTTTTTTTTGTGATTTAAGAAAATTGAAATAAAAAGGGAGAAGAGGCAAGAGTTTGGAGAGACATTTATGTGCAGAGTGTGATTAAAAAAATATAAAAATAAAAACAAAAACTAAAAAATAAAAAGAACAAGAGGACTTGAAGAGAAAAAAAAAATGCTGGTTATTTGGTGGATTTTGGATTTGATAATGAATTTTAGTGTGAATGTGTTCTCACGGGAACCAAAGAGAAGTCAAGAGGAGACGTCATTTTGCAACTACAAATATTAAAAAAATTATCTTCCCCAATCTCTATTCACCTCTTTGTCAGCTCTATAGTATTAGCCCCACACCACCACCGTCCATCCTTACCACCGACAGGCGACAACCACCACCACCACTAGAAGCGCCAACCATAGTCCTTGATTATTGTTGTCATACACAAACAAAACAATTCTTTTCATCTCGTTTTCTTTTCAATATATTTTTAAGATTTTGAAATATTGATAGTATTTTTTTATCCCAGATTAATTATAATTTATTACTAATTATTAATTAGGTATATTAATTCTCAACAGGAGTCCATTAATTTCCAATTCCAATATATTAATTTCAAGTAGAATAGATAAATATACAATTACTAGTATAATTTATTAATCTCAATTAAAATTTATTAATCATCAATTAAACTTTATTAATTTCTAATTAAAATTTGTTAATTCTCAAATAATTTTTTATTTTATGTTTTATCTTGCAAATATGTTATGCCGATTGTCGAAGGCTCTTCTTATTCTAGAAATTACATAAGTACAATTCAGTACTTCAGATGTATAAGAAATTATTAATTTATAGTACCACTTATGTATGTGTATATTCTCTATATACATTGAAAGGAATTGTTTTGTATTGTATTGTAGTAAATAATTAAACTAATTTCCAAGTTTGGAAAACAATGTATAAAAGAATTGAGAAGAAGAAATGAAATACTTGCAACAGTAATACTCCTCCAAATGGCGGCGTTTTTTGCACAACAGCAGAAGTCTTGATCATGAATAAGAGATGCGAGCCCTTTGTCCTGTGGATGTAGCTCTTTACGAGTGAACCACGTAATTTTCTGTGTGACTTTTCTATTTTTGTTGATTTCACGTTCTAATTCCTAACAAAACCAATATGGTTTCAAAGTCCTCTCTCTTTCAATTACTAAATCCGACGTTGAAAATTCTGATTTCAAATTATGTAAGGAAAATCATGCATAAAAAAAATCTCCACCAACCTCATCGTTCAATTACTGTGTTTTCGACGTTCAGTTGTAAAATTGATGGAATCATTTGTTTCCATAATTCAAGTATCATCAAAGGGGATTGACTTAGATTGATCGAAAAAAGGCATTCATAAATGTAAATGTGTGATCGTCGAGCACCTGAATTGTTTGGTCAAATCGGATTGTCATTCATAAATCTCTCGTCATCTGCTTTCCATCTTTCACTCATTTAACTGTATTAAATCAAACTCCAACTTATTAATGATATCTGTCTTAAATCTAGATAAGTTACATAGTATCCAAAATTATGCTTTTTTTGGCATAAATATGCTTTTTATTGTTAAAAAAAATTATGCTTTCTAAATTCATTAATTTCGAAATCATATATTTGAAAAATAATACATACACACACATACATATATATAATTAAATATACACGTGTGCATGTGTATGCATTATGTATAGGGACTTTTTTTTTCCTTAAAAAGAGCATATTCTCTAGAAAAGTGGGCCCAAATACGGTGACTATTTATTGGACTATCTAAATATTCTTTGTTCGACTAGTTGGGGAAGTGTATATGGTGCGACCTGCACAATGCTTTAGTCCTGCGACACGTCAGTTATAGCTTAAAAGTTCCTTTTGTAAAATAATATTTTATTCTAATTTTATATTATTATTTTATTTTAACCCATGTTAAAATTAATTATATTTATTTGAGTTTGGCAGAAAATAACAACAATTCAATTTCTCTTTCTTGTCTCTATCTTTCTTCATCTCTCTCTTGCTTTTCCGTCAACTCTCTCTCTCTCTCCTCTCCTCTCTGTTTACTTCGTTTCCCACACTCTCATCACCGCCGTTATATGGTCGCCGACGAATTCCCAAGTTAGATCTTTGTTTCATGCCGCATGCCGCTTCATTTCTCCTCTCCAGATCTGTCGTTGCCGCTCGATAGCTTCTCTCGCCACTGTCTGTTTTTGCATCTCTCACCGTTCGTCGTCTCTTCCATAGACAACTCGCCGCCGCTGCAGTCAATATACGACTGCAAATCTATTATACACGAGTCCGAGTCTTGTATTTATCGTTGACAATGACAGATCTATAGTAGGATGACGACGAATCTGAAGTGGCAGAGGCAAATCTGAAGGGTTGTACGAACGAGTCATGAATGCATCGATGGCGAGATGGAGGCTAATAAAAGACTGCGATACAAGATTCCGGTTCATCATACTCTAACGTTTTATTCATTCATCCTATCGCCAGCTTCCAACCCCATCATCCTCTTTACCGTCCTTCTGCCCCATCATCTCATCAACACGAGTTTTTGAAGACGAGAAAGTATTCGAGCAGGAAATCGACGGAGAAGAGGACAAAGATGAGGAGGGAGAAGAGGGGGAAAACGACGAGGATGAGGAAGAGGAAGTGCTGAACAGCAGTGGCGGCATGGTGGCGCTGGCGGTTGTTGATGTACAATGAGGATGAAGATGCAGAGGGCGAAGATGACGATGATGAAGAAGACGCCGAAAGAGAGGAAGAGGGTGATCTGGGCACTAAATATTTAGTTAGACCAGTTGATCGTGCTGAGGATAAGGAAGATGCAATGTACTTTGAGCCACAGGAGAATGGAGAGGATGAATTTGACGAGGGAGATGATGATGAGGATGGTGGAAAAGTTGATGCCCTGCCGAAGAGAAAACGTTCGGGCAAGGATGACCCCGATGACAGTGATGGTAGAGAGGATGATGAGAGGCCATCCAAGCAGTAGGGGCGCGGCCTCTCGGATTTCCACCAGTTTCTTGGTTGTTGTTGTATTGTGTTGGTACACATGTTTGAGGATTCAAATTTATCTTCAAAGTGCATCATATAAACTGGTTTGCTTTATATGAGCTACCAATACTATCCGTTTAGTTGTGCCTTGGCTAGATCAGTATCTTGTGTTAATGTTTCCAGTCAATTGACATGGGATATTTACTAATGGTCCATTACAAAAAAAATCAAACGGATCGCGAAATGGATGGAGAAATAGGTGAGAGAGAAAGCCATTGACAGAGGTAAAAAGGCTGGTCCGGTTTGTTACTGCTGTCATCTGCAACGACTTGCCGACTTGGGAAATGCTGCAACAATTTTTCTTTTTCTTCGTTGTTGAAGATGTGTCAAAATCAGAATAACAATAACAATTAATTAATTATTTTTAAAATAACAATCGATATTGTGAATTTTATATTAGTTTCGAATTAATATAAACTTCAATTACGTTAAGTTAATTGCATTAATTAGATTAATGTCTTTTGTTTAATATTTTTGAAATAATAATATAATAAGTGCAAACTTATTACTTTGGAATTAATATTAATTCTTCAATGTCTTTTATGTGAGATGAGTACATAAATTAGATTATTTATTTATATGTTATTTTATGTGTTAATCAAGTTATTTGATGTCATGGAGTACGAATTTAAAAAATTAATATATAAATATTTTTAATTTACACTTAGAAAAATATGTTAATATATAGTAAAACTTACTTAATTATCATGGGAAAATATGTGAATATATTGTTGACTATATTTACTTTTTCAATTTGTAGTAATCCATTATTCAATTGACATGAAGCTCGTTTCAGTTATAAAAATGTGATCTATTGTTATTTAAAATATGAAAATATAAAACTTATTATGTGACTGAGATCTACACATTTTTCGTCCTATTAGTTAATATTCACTTACCAACGTAATATAATCTTTCATTTACGACGGCCATTAACATCTAAAAAAATCAGAACAAAAGATATTGGCTACTACCAATTGCAATTCCTTTCACCATGGCAAATGATTTCTTAAATCACCCAGGTATAACTGGAGGTAATAATAAGTTGACATATTAGATTTCAGGCAACACTTATAAATTATGATAAGATTTGCACACTTACAAGTGAAGTAAGACTTCTATGTTTAAATATTGAACTTGAACATTGAAAGCTCTCTTATAGTTCTCCAAATTATTATATTTTTTTTAGTACTAAAAATATTAGCAATAATAATGAAATATTATACTAGATGAAATAATATATTTTGGTGGCCAAATGATCAATAAATATATATGCAATCAATCATGTGAAAATTAAAAATAATTATTATACAATTAATCAAATTAGCCTTAAATGAATTTGGGTGAAATGACTTCTATTACATGTAGATAAGGATAGACCATGATAAACGATGTCAATTTGATGTGTTAATTAACTACCCCTTGAAGATAGTCATGGTAACAAAATTCTAAATCGTCCAAAATGAATTATTAAATTACAAAAACCAACTATTAAATTACATAATTAACTTAAGTAATAATATACCAAAATATAATGATTCATTCAAAAAAGCCTTTTTGAAAAGTTGACTATTATCACATCTACATAAATTTGAGCCATGATAAATTTAACGGATTATACCTGTTAATTCACTATTCAATAAACACAATCATGTTATAAAAAGGAAATATTAATTCAGTATATTGACATTTTCAGTTCAAGCTGGCATATTATTCATGCAGGCAGAGCCTCATTTAATAATTGAAAATGGAGTTATCGGTCATTTAAAATATAATATATTATTATCAAAATTAAGTGTGATCCACACACTTAGGTCATATATTATCAAATCTTAAAGGCGCCAACATAATAAGGTTGTCCATTGTCACCGGCTATTGTGATCTAAACAAAAATAGAACAAAAAATATTGACCACTGTCAATTACAATTTCATTCAACATGGCAAAATCATTTTTTAAATCAATCAGGTATGAATGGAGGTAATAATCAGTTGATATTTTATATTTCATGTAAATCATAATAAGACTTTTACACTTTCTAGTGAAGCAAGAGTTACATGTTTGAATATCGTACTTGAACATTAGAAATGTACTAATAATATGATCAATTTCACCTAATTTAATATGTTTGTAGAAACTTTAGAAATACGTGGCTATTGTACTTTTAGAAAAGTTGGCTATCGCCATCGTGGACCAAGTTGTTAAGGCTCTAAACACGATGGCCAACTTTAATTTAGCATCATATTGTCATGGCGTTCTGAAAACTTTTAAAACCATATCTTGGAGGATTCTTGAGTAATTCACTTTTACAATTTGCATTAATCCATCATTCAATTGCCATGAGACTCGTTTAACTGTTCAAAAGTGCAGTTATTTAGGATGCATAATATGAATATTAAAAAATACTATGTGAGATCGACATACATATTACAGTCATATAAGCTATCATTCATTTGCCAAGGTGATAGGGCCTTGCATTGACGACGGCCATTAACATCTAAAGAAAATCAGGACACTTGAATTTGGTCATTGCCAATTGCAATTCGATTCGACATGGCTAAACCATTCCGTAAATCCAGCAAGTATGAAAGTAATAATCAGTTGACATTTTGGATTACATGTAAATGTAGATAAGACTTGCACACTTTCTAGTGAAGCAAGAGTTATATGTTTGAATATTGTACTGAACATTGGAAGAATCTCCTGTAGCTCTTCGAATTGTTACATTTTGATGACAACTTATAGGTTTGTGAACAATAATAACTTATTGTGCTTGAAGAAATTGAATATTTCGTTGGCCACTGATCAATAAATGTATATGCAATTAAGCTATGATAAAAGAATGTATAATTATACTCAGATCACATGGTTGTTGTTAAATATGGCCAATATTATCATGGCGTTTACCAAAAGTTTGTACTTGTAGGATCAAAGCTATGCACTATATTGACTTTTTTAGTTGTCAGTGATCCCTTATTGATCATGTCTGCATAGACTCGTTTAACTATTGGCAATGCAGTGACGAGTTATTTAAAATTTGAAGAATATCTAAATTAGGTGTCATCCAATACTATTTAGGCGACATATTAGTTAAATCTTATGGTGCCAACATAATAGTGTTGTGAAGAAGCATAGTCAAACATATAAGTGGCACTTCAATGGAAATTGACCAAACCATTTATGGACTTTAATTTGCAAAAAAAAAATAAAAATGGTTCACTTTCTAAATATTTCTATAACTACCAAGTAAATTGCGATTAACAATATTCCGTCGTTTTTTCGACAGGTTGTAAACTAGTTATAATAAATGAAATTGAAATTAAATCCCTTAGACATAACTAAAGGTAATAATAGGTTGAATTATTAGATATAATTATGATCACAATAGCAAATCATTTTTACACCTTATTACAATTATAGATTACTAACAATATAATTTGCAATAATAATTTAATAAGGCCGTAAAAACATTGTATGAAAGTGGCCATTGTAATTTATTGCATAGATGGTTATCGTCATGGTAAACAAAAATGTTAAGGCTCCAATTTAAAAAGGCTTCATTAAATTTGCCAAATATTGTTATGGCGTTAAACAAATTGTGGGATACATACACTCGTAGAGTGTTTTCGTTATCCTTCTTTCCAATTCGAGTTTAAGTATTAATGAATTGTCAAAACACTCATTTAACTATTCGCAATGGACTAATAATGGATGCAACAAATTTAAAACAATGTATCTTATGAGAGATCCATATAGATTGATATGTAAATTTACCAAATATTATGTAGCCAATTTAGTGGAGCCTACAATTTATGCAAGCCATAAAATTTTTTTAGAAATTCATGATAGTTGATATTGGCCACATCCAATTAAAGTTTAATTGAACAAGACACTGACATTTTGTAACTGAAGAAGGTATAATTGGGGCTAATAGTGAGATGACATTGTAGATTTCATGTAAATCAACATAAGGCTTCCTCACTTTCAAGTGAAGCAAGACTTACAACATTGAAAATTGTACTTCAACATTGGAAGATACTACTATAGTACTCTACTCCTTATTACAATGGTAGATTACTAACAATATAATTTGCAATAATGATTTAATATGGCCGTAAAAACATTGTACGAAAGTGGTCATTGTAATTTATTGCATAGATGGTTATCGCCATGGTAAACAAAAATGTTAAGGCTCCAATTTAAAAGGCTTCATTCAATTTGCCAAAATATTGTTATGGCGTTAAACAAATTGTGGGACACATACATTCGTAGAGTGTTTTTGTTATCCTTCTTTCCAATTCGAGTTTAAGCATTGATGAATTGTCAAAACACTCATTGAACTATTCGCAATGAACTAATAATGGATGCAACAAATTTAAAACAATGTATCTTATGAGAGATCCATATAGATTGATATGTAAATTTACCAAATATTATGTAGCCAATTTAGTGGAGCCTAGAATTTATGCAAGCCATGAATTTTTTATAGAAATTCATGATAGTTGATATTGGCTACATCCAATTGAAATTCAATTGAACATGGCACTGACATTTTGTAACCGAAAAAGGTGGAATTGGGGCCAATAGTGAGATAACATTGTAGATTTCATGTAAATTAACATAAGGCTTCCTCATTTTCAAGTGAAACAACACTTACAACATTGAAAATTGTACTGCAACATTTGAAGAAACTCCTATAGTTGAACAAGTTGTTACAATTGTTAGAGTACTAAATATTTTTTTATACAAATGTACATTTTTATGCTTTTACATATATCATATTGGGGCGGCCAATGATAAATAAATCTATATAGGATTCAACCAATGTGATTTATTCAAAATAACAAGAAACAGATATTGGCCACTAAATATTGGATATTCGTTCCGCATGGCTGGTTGTCAAATGACAATAAATTTCCACTAAATAAATGTGTATGTTATATGAAAGTAATAATGCCCCCAATTTTCAATACCAATTGAGCACATGATAAAAAAAATTATGACTCCATGCCGCATATGATTAAAAGATTAATTTCGAATTGCACACGAAATTTCAGTCCTTCATTTGTGTAGTGTATAACACTCACAATTAGCAAAACGCTTTTGCGATCAACCACCAAATTTCCAACGGTCAAGTTGAAAGAGTGTGGATATTATTTCTTTAACCACGCTTGCAATTTACACACACTTGATGAAATTGGCCACCACAATTTAACATTTATATTATCATATTAATGTATCCACATAAATTAGTTTGGTAGATCCCAAAAAAATTTATAAATGTTTGCGTAATTATACGAGCTTCTCCAAATGTTGAAGTTCAATGATCAAATCAATAAGTCTAACTTCACTGCAAACTGTGAAGTTTGTATAATTGTTTGCATGTATTGGCTAAAACAAGTACCGTAATTACCTTTAAATACTACCCACTCCTCTAAAAAATGGATCACTATTGTGAAATGGTTATCCATTCACAGTGGCCAATTTCTAGTATTCATATTGTAATTATATGTCATTGGCTGGTGACAAATTGTCGCCCAATAATGATGACAAGTAATTATTGCCTAATTACATAATTCACGTAATTTACATTAAATAATATAACGTAATTACCAATTTCTATATGGTTCAAATTAACCATCATAACTATAATTAAGGACTTTAATAATAATAAAGTCAATTAAATTCAAATATAATTACCGTATTATACCTAAACTAATAATATAAAATTAACAAGTTCATTAAACTAAAGACATAATTCACGGAATTCTCAATAATTATTATAACGATTATTAATCATATTAATATAATAAGGCAAATTCTTGTATGCAACCCGTCTCACATTGTGAGACCGGGTTGACCCGGTCAACGCGCTGACTTTTTAAATTTTTTTTCTGCCAATAAGTTCATATGCATATCACCATATATTCATATGCACTACACTTTATGTTCATATGCACAATGTTGTATTTTCATATGCACAACCAATATTCGATTTTTGTTTTTTAAAATTTCAAATTTATTTTGCACTCTGTTTTTTTGCATCTTCGTTGTTTTGTTTGCCGCTTCTTCTTCGGTCAAGATTCGAGCGAGGGGAGCCGAAAGCCTCGGAGCGAGCCGTAAAAGTCCAAATTATTGCCCAATGATTATCCTTATATTTGTAATCGAAGCGAAGGCGGAGCCGTAAAATCGGAGCCGAAGGCTCCATCGAAATTAAAAAAAACTGTAAATAAAAAAAAACTAGAAAAAGTTGGTGCATATGGATACTCTTCGGTGTGCATATGAATATATGGTGGTGTGCATATGGATATATTGCAAAAAAAATAACTAGAAAAAGTTGGTGCATATGGATACTCTTTGATGTGCATATGAACATTAAGTGATATGCATATGAATATATGGTAGTGTGCATATGGACATATTGCAACAAAAAATAAAATAGGGCGCGTGAAGCGCGCGCGCCACGCGCCGGTCTCACAATGTGAGACCGGTTGCACCAGAGACTATCTCATATAATAATAATTAACCATCACAACTATAATTAAGAACTTTAATAATAAAGTCAAACCAATTAAAAAACAAATAGTACAATATTAAAAAATAAAATAAAAGATTTGATGTGGTTGGATGAAGAATAAGACAAAAATATAAGTGAAACAAAATACCTAGATAAGAGTGTCTAACCATGGTTGGAAAAACTAATAAAAAAAAATCAGAAAAGACATTTTCTGAATTAAAATTAATTCAAAACAAAAAAGAAAATTAAAAGTGCTACTTTAAATATCTGTCGTTGGCACATTATGCTTGAGACATTTCGGACGATTCAGTTGGACTTCTGTACCACCAAATTTACTCAAATTTGATAGGAAATATATAAATTCAGCAAAAAAAAGTATTACAGAATTATTATGTCCGAATAATTTTGAGGAGTCTCTTCATAATATTGAAAAAAAAAATATTGTCTATTTTAAATTATAATTTCATTTTATATCAAGTAATTGTAGCTATTTAAATAGTAGGAATATTTAAGTTGACTTTGACCACAGTACGCAGACAACAAAAAACAAGATTAAAATCAGAATTTTCCCTAAACAAAAATACCAATCTTAATATTTCTTCCTCAAACAAACATTATGCAAATCTATCAAATGCAAACTATGAAAGCCAAAAACGAAAAAGGCCATTGTCTCAAGATTTTATATAGGTGGAATTAAATAGATTAACTCGAGTAATCATTTACATTCGGACAAAGGTGCTCCACACAAACACTTATTATGAAAATACGATGAGTAATCCATTTCTTGCAGCACTCCGCCGGTCGGAATCCGGCCGCACAGCCGGTTGTAGCTCACATTCAGAAACGTCAGCGTCTGCAGCCCCGCCGGCAAGGCGCCGGTGATCCTATTATGGTTCAAGTCCAAGTATCTCAAGCTTTCGGGAATCTCAACATTCGTCATATCGAACTCCAGCACGTTCCTCGACACGTCAGCATTCTGTATGCTCCTGTTCCTCCCGAACAGGACCGAAGCATCGCCTTCGATCCTGTTCCTGGACAGCAGGAGCGTGGTGATGTCCCCCCAGGCTCTCGGGACAGTTCCCGAGATCTGGTTGTGGGACAGGTCCAGGTACTGCAGGCTCACGGGGAGGTCCCCGAACGAGTTAGGGATGCTCCCCGTGAGCTTGTTCCGGCCCAGCACCAGGCTGGTGAGGTTCCTGAGATGGGCCAGGGAGGGAGGGACGGAGCCGGTGAGGCTGTTGAACGACAGGTCGAGGTATAGGAGATTTGTGAGCTGGCTGAGGAAGGATGGGATGGGACCTGATATGTTCGTCCAGCTGATCGTTAGGTATTTGAGGTTGGTGAGCCTTGTTAGGGCAGGTGGGATTGTGCCGGTGAGGTTGGTTATCTTGTGGAAGGTGAGGTGCTCCAGGAAGGGGAGGTCGGCGACGGCGTCGGGGATGGGGCCGGAGATGTTGGCGGTGATGACGTTGAGGTTGACGATGCGGTTGGTCTTGCGGTCGCACTTGACGATGTACCAGTAGCAGCAGTCAGTGTCGGGGTCCCACGAGGCGAATTTGTAGGCATTGTTGAAGGCTTGTTTGATTTGGAGGAGGACTTGCTTGTCTTGAGGGTTGCATCTAATGGAGAGGGAGGGTGGGGCTTGGCATAGGACTAGGAGGAATAGGATGGTGAGGAGAGAGAGTTTCATCATGCTTGCTTAATTGGTTAACAAATTTGTAGATTTATTTTCATATACTACATAAATATACACAGTAGTATAGTATGGAGTGTGAATTTTATAGTATTGTGCATAGTAATTGCAAAATATATTACAAGTGGAGTAATTGACTTGTGGTCGTAAAAAGAAATGGATTTAAGGTGAGGAAGAGGAAGAGGGATAACTGGGGGAGGAGGCTTACGCCAAAATGACTAGGAATAGGATATAGGACAACTGGATTCTTGACCAAATATACGCGTAATTGACTATATTTCATTCATGTTATTAAAATATGGGTTTATTGCAAACTAATATTTAAATTTTAGCAAAAAAACATATTCAAATTTTGGAATTTTTGTAATTTAGATTCAATTTTCAAAATATTAATTTATGATAACGTAGTATATACAAATGGAATTAGTGCATGCGGTTAATAAATGCGTCAATTCAGCTTGTATGAGGACGAAGAAAACATGACAGGTTAATTTTGTAAATAATATAAAAATTAATTATTTGGTCACACTGTGGCCGACTATACAAACTAAAAATGATAATATAAGTTTTGAAAATGGAAATATACTTTAATTGGCAAGCATAAAACTCTAAGAGAAAAATGTGATTATTTCCATTTTTACAGTTAACTTTCATTTTTTTTACACGTGTGGTTGGCCACCGTATGACCGACGCTTATTTATAACATTTGAAATTAGATTGGTTCTTGTAAAATAAATGGGTACTAATTTATAATTAATTGTTTCAAAATTTGACTTTTAATTTTCAGACTCAGACAATTTGCAAAAATGATGCGGGGGTTCTTATCTTGAAATTCAATAATGGACCCCTATAGTGGGATCGGCCTCGTGCTATTTATAAAAAAGAAAAAAGAAAAAGGACATGTCAAGAAAAAATTGCATATGGCTTCTTGTAACATACTAAATAATCGATAATCGATGTTAACCATGTGGTCAGCTTAGACAATTAATGCACTTACGATTTTTTTGGTTGGTGGGGGCATTGTTGATTCTAGCTAAATCATACATACTCCACATGCATATTATTACTATTATTGAACATTGAAATTAGTATTGTACCCGCGAAGCGGGAAACTCTTTATATAAAGATCATATCAACTTGATTACAATATAAAAAATAAACTTGTTATTTTACATAAAATTGGAAATTTAACAAAATTTGGAACTTCTTTTTATAAAATATTTAAAATAGCACCGTAATAAAAAAAATTCCAATTTAATATTGCTATATTTATTTAACTTGAAAAAGTTTACATAAATAATGTTATACTACTATATGTGAACCCTTTATAACTTTTTATAAAAATAATATTAATGCAATAACTATGGAGAGAAAAGCAAAATTATATCTATGTAACTATACATAATTAGTTGATAATGGAAAGCTAATTAATATTAATATAAAGAAGTTTAAAAAAAATATATATTAATATAAAGGAGTGAGAAAGTTGTATTTGCATTGGAAAAATCACTTTTAACATTGAACTTAAAACTTATTAAATGAGAAATCAATAAAATTAACTTGTATTGGGAGATGAAAATTTTAGTGAAAAAAATCTTTTAGCAATTTTGTTTAAGTATGTGTATATAGATCGAAAAGCAAGGCTCATAACTCGCTTTCAACAACGTCAACAACACCGCGAAAAAAAAGGCTTATGCGGCTAATATTCTTGAATTTGTGTACAGAATTGGAAGGATTATGAAATTTGTCAACTTGACCTCTTTCATTCATTAAATAATCATTTTACCAACTAAATCTGTTTATGGGAACTACTTTATATTCTTGGTTCATTTGGGCCATGTGATCCATTAGTGGGACTATTTATTGGACCTATAAATAATGTTCTGCGTAACTGGACTAATTGATATGGGCTGTTCTATACTTTAGTTTGAGGCTTATAATAATTTATGGATAATGATATTCGGCCACACGTGTGAAAAAATAAAAGTTGACTGTAAAAATGAAAATAATCATATTTTTTCATAAGATTTATGCTTCCCAATAGGGTATATTTTTATTTTCAAAACCTATATTACCATTTTTAGCTTGTGTGGTCAACCACAGTATGACCGAATATTATTTCCCATAATTTATATGGGCTAATTTACTTATCTAGCTGGATTAGATGGAACCACAATTTATTTGATAGGAAATATAACTAAATGACCAAAAACTAATCTATAGAATTATTGTGTCAAAAACAATTTTCTGTATAATCTCTCGTGCTAGTAAGATATACTACTACTATTCATTTTTCATTTTGTGTGGATTCCAAATAATAATTTGTTTCCCAATCAGTTAATACTAAATCATTCTTTGATAGGATGAAAGTAAAAATTCCTATCTAATAAATATTATAGTAAAAATTAATTTTCTGGAATTAGCGCATGGACAACATTATGAACTATACATACCTTCATCACAAGCATATACTCCCTCAGTCCACATCCTTTTTGTCACGTTTTGATCGGTACGGTTTAATAATTTTGATTAACCTAATTAGTATGATACGTTGTAAATGAAATAAGGTAGATAATTGTGAGTAAAATAAAAGTTAAAAAATGTGAAACCAATTAGTATAAATAAAGAGAGAATGTGGTGAAATACCCCTTTTTTAAACAAAAGTTGCAAAATACCACCTTAAGTTTAAAAGTTGCAAAATACCACTTTGAGTTCTAAAAAGTCTAATATACCCTTAATGAGTATACAAGAAGGCTAACTTTCATTTGAATCATACAAGAAGACTAATTTCATGTATGAACTTCCGGCGAATTTCTCCGGCGAAAAATTTCCGACGAATTTTTCCGGCAAACATTCGAATCATACATGAAGCCTAACTTCATGTATACATCATACACGAAGACTAACATTCATGTATGGATCATACAAGAAGCCTAATTCGTGTATGCATCATACACGAAAATTTTTGCCTCCAAAAAGTTCAAATTTGTAACATACATGAAGATAAGTTTTCATGTATGATACATACACGAAGACTGACTTTGATGTATGCATCATACACGAAAATTTTGCCTCCAAAAAAATCAAATTTGTATCATACATGAAGATAATTTTTCATGTATGATACATACACGAAGATAATTTCATGTATGCATCATACATGAAGTTAGGCTTCGTGTATGATTCAAATTTTCGCCGGAAAAATTAGCCGGAAATTATCGCCGGAAAAATTAGCCGGAAATATTTCACCGGAATTTTTTTAGCCGGATAATGTCGCCGGAAAATTTCGCCGGAAATTCATACAAGAAATTAATCTTCGTGTATGATACAAATTAAATGCAATCTTCTTGTATACATGAAGGGCATAAAAGTCCTAAACAAACTCAAAAGGGTATTTTAAGTTTTTTTTTTAAAAAATGGCTATAATTTATCTTTGTGTTTGAGAAGGGGTATTTTGAGTTTTTGCTCATAAATAAATGTGACAATTATTTTATGGATGGACCGAAAATAAAATTATGCAAAAAGGTCGTAAATAGGGAGGATCAAACTATATGACAAAAGGGAAGTTGAAACACACAATCCATCGACTACATATGTTCTTGTAGGAAAAATACGGCGGTTGAAAAAATATACTCCCTCAGTCCAAATGTAAATGTCTCATTTGGTGTGGACACGGAGATTAATAAAACTGAAAAAGGTATTTTAAGTGGTGTAAAAGTTAAGAAGTAGGGGTAGTAGTAATACAATCATTAGTGAAGTTAAGTGAAAATAATTAATAAAGTGATACTCTCTCTCCCCCCACATCCCCGCCCGCATCTTCAATCGAAGGTACTGCAGTGCCAACTCAGCCATGGGCACCCCTAGCTTCTGAGGTAGTTCAGTTCATGATTCAGATTTCGGTTCGTTGAAAATCTTTAAACTTGACGGTGAGAATTCTGATTTTAATAAAATTATGGGGGCAGAGAGGATGTTATTAGGTTATCGCGAATCGGAGTGTGGGAGTGGGGGAAATGAATTGTGTAGTGATGAGAAGGGTGATGGCACGTTGAATTTGAAGGGGGGAATCGAGGGTTTTGTAGTTGGTGGTGGTGATGCGGGGGGGAATTTTGATGTGGTTTGTGATTGGGGAAATGGTGTTGTGACTGAGAGTGAGATGAATGGGATTGGTGATGGAAATGTGTGAATTGCCGGCGGAGCCACAGAAGACAGCGACCTTCTCGCCGAAGAGGTGGGTGCGGAACACGGAGGAGGAGTATCTGGCGATGCGGTCGAATATGAACTTCTCCGGGTAGCCTTTCCAGCCAGCGGAGAGGAACTCTAGGCTCTCGCCGACGGGGGGAGGCCGCCGGCGGAGGAGGAGGGTTTGTTCTTGAAGAAGAGAAAGTGGAGAGAGAGAGAGAGAGACGAGGATGACGAAGAGGGAGAGGAGAGAGACGTAGAAGAGCTCCATCTTTATGTTGAAGACGAGATCGTCGGAGAAAAATAGAGGAAATGTTGTTTGTGTAATTAGTGATTTAATTAGGGATGTCAATTAGGTTGGGTTAGTTGTTAGGTGTGGATCCAAAATGGCAAAGGGTAGTAATTATAGGAAAGAGTGAAGATGTTTTTTGTCCAAAAAGTGAAGTAGGACATTTACATTTGGACAAACAAAAAGGATAAATAGGACACTTACATTTGAACGGAACGAGTACTATATATTATAAATATGCACGATAAAATAAATAATACTTTATTAATATGCTAGTGTGAAGAATTTTGATGGAGAAAAATATTTCATCGTCCCATTATTAATGGCCTGCTTTTTATTTTGTATATTTCATTACTAATTTTCTGTTTTTGTAAATGTGTGGAGGAGGATATCTCTCCTATTGAAGTTTATACTGATTTTATTTTGGCAGTGCATGTCTTGGAAGAGAAAGATGCAGAGGTTAGTGTCCTATGTGAGGATCTGTTTGATTTTTTCGCAACAGTGAAAGAGTTAAATGTATTTTCTTTTAGGCATGTTTGTCGTGAAGCAAATCAAGCGGCACATGAACTTACTAGTTTAGCAAAGACTTTAGATGCTACTGCCTTAAGACATGATAGTTGGTCTTCTTGACTTTTGGAGATTGTTTCGTTTGATTCGTCGTGATTAATGAATTTGATTTCCTTTCAAAAAAAATTTCTGTTTTTGTAAAAGAACATAATATTCTCTTCAAAAATGATGAAGCCTATTTATTTTCTATCCTTTTATTTTTTTCTTAAAAATTAGGGGTGAAAGTATGGAAAGCGGGTTTCCGGGTTATCCATATCCTACTCGTACACGACCGGGTATTGGGTACTCAATACCCGTAATTTACGGGTATTGGATGAGTATGGTATGAGATTTTTAGAAAATACCCGTTAGAGTATTGGGTACCCGGTCAAACACCCGGTCAACAATATACAATTATTTATTATATATAATTACTAATTTTATACTATAAATTATAAATATATTCATAATATATTCATTTTTAAGCTAAAACCTAAAGCTAAACATAACTCTAAACATAACCTAGAATAATATATATTCATAGTAATTTATTTGTTGAACTTAAATGTTTAGTATTGATTTGTTGTCGTCGTCTAGATGTTGCTAAATAGTTGGTTATTAATTTGTCGTTGAAAATTATCAAAAAATCGAGCGGGTGAAAAAAATTACCATATTTTGTCTCTCTTTTTTTAAATTTTCTAAACGGATACACCGGGTACCCTATACCCGGGTCGGGTATACCCGGCCGGGTATTGGGTACCCGTTCGGCTAAAATGGAAAGGGTATGGATATTTATTTTTTGCTTATTTAAGTATGAATACCCGTAAATGTGGATATAGGTATCCACGGGTACCCATTTATTCACCCCTAATAAAAACTGTGTTGAAATTAAAGAAATAGGACAACAATATTGAAATGAAAGAAGTAGCGTAATGGCCAACACACGAGAGTTGACTAGCTAAATTGATACTATAACTCAAGCAAAATTAGGTCCCACAACATTTGACATCGGTGAATTTTACTACTTAAGCTCTCAACTCTCGCTCGAGCCTTAAAATTCTTCCGAAACGGCAGCAAAAAGCATTTTTTGGAGAGAGAAACTGTCAAAATTTGATATTTCTGAATAAAAGAAAATGTGTGCCAATGAGTCAATGACACAAAAATCCCGTTATTTTTGCCTCTCCATTTGTTTTCTCCAAATTTATTGCTTATTTCGAACTACGCCACCAATATGGATTTTGGAGAAGTCAAATCTTGAGATGAAAATATTCCAAAAACAAAATTTAAATGACTATTCGGAAGAAAAAGAAAAGGTTAGAACACCACTAATGTTCTAAGTTGCAGGGGAGAGTAGAAGAGGTGGTGGAGGTCCTAGAGGAGCGATGAAGGAAAATTTTGGCGACGAAGATGAAGAATTCAAAACGATGTTATTTTAGCTTATGTCATACTCCCTCCGTCCAAAAATCATATGCTCATTTGAGTTCCGGCACGCGGATTAAGAAAAGCTGATAAAGTTGTTTTGAGTGGGTAAAAGTTAGAATGTAGTAAGATAATGACAAAAAATACTCCCTCTGTTCGCGAAAACAAGTCCCATTATGTGCTGGGCACGGAGATTAAGAAAGCTGATAAAGTTGTTGTGAGTGGAGTTAAGGTCCCACTTATTGAGAGTGGAAAAAGTGGATTGGAAGTTAAAATTGTTGTGAGTGGAATAAGGATCCCACTTGTTGTGAGTGAAAAAGATAAAATAGAATTAAAATTATTGTGAGTGGAAAAAGTTAAATGAGAGTGGAAGTTGTTGTGGGTCCCACTTGATGTGAGTGGAAAAAGGTAAGTAGGACTTGTTTTGGTGAAAAAAAAAAGATGGCAAGTAGGACTTGTTTTCGCGAACGGAGGGAGTAGTAGTTTTGACAAAAAAATGGTGGTATTGACCAAAAAGTAGGAATAAAGTTGTTGTGTTGACTAAAAGTAGGAATAAAGTTGTTGTGAGGTGGGACCATCAATGGCAAAGGGTAGTAAATAAAGGAAAAGTAGGAGGATATGGTTGTACAAAAAAGTAAACAGGCATTTGATTTGTGGACAAAAAAATATGGGTAAGTAGGCATTTGATTTGTGGACGGAGGAAGTAAATAACTTTATTTTAGAAAATGTCGTTTTGAAAATTATATGTATCGAGTCCAATCAGTGAATTTAAATATCGATTGTTATCTTTCAAAAATGTGAAATGTTTGGAATTCAATTGTAATTCCACAAACATTGGATTATATCTATTATACTGCTCAAACATTTGGAAATAAATTTGTAAACTCCCAATGTAATACAAGAAATTTGGTGCCCTAGACAATGGTACACGAGATGTAACATAAAAATATACTACCTCCGGTCCCCAAGTCTCTTCCTAGGAGGAAGTGACACGGGTATTAAGAAAAATATTGTTGACTTAGTTATGAGTAGAGAAAAAGTGATTAAATTTATTGTGAGTGGAGAAAGGGTCCCACGTTGAAGGTGGTGATATATTAGTTAATTGAGATAGTTGTGGGCCATATGTGATATTTTAGGTAAATAAGTTGATAAAGTAAGGGTAAGTATAAATAATTTATTGTGAGGTAGTGTCCAATAGTAGCTAGGAAGAAACTTGAGGACCATCCCAAAAAAGAAAGATAGGAAAAGACTTGAGGACCCGAATTAATAATAGATCAAGAAATCACACTGCTTACTATATTTTTGTTACTATAATGGAGTCAATTCTATTTATGCTATACAAGTATGAAATAGTTCTTATTAAGTTACTATATATGTGTCCTAAGAATATGTATTTAGTCCATTTTCAAAATGAAAAAAAAAAAAATATATATATATATATACACGCGCGCGCAATGTCAGAAATGGTCAACCCACACAATAACTGACTAAATTAAATAAAATACCTTTCTTCTCAAAATACTAGTACTATGATTATCCTAAATCAAACAATTCATATAGTTTAACCATATATCCAACAAGACTGACTACTTTCAGTGTACATTTTATTTTTAAAATGCAACGTTGTTGAAACTAGGAAGAAGTGATATTCTAATACTTCTACTCTCTAGCTACGCGTAGTTTACTTTGTCGTATTAAATCTTTACATTGTAGATTTTGTTTTTTTTTTCACTCCATCTGACAAAGTTTAAACTTTAACTTTAGATGAATATTTCCAACATTTAATCTAATATCTTCAATATTAGGATACAAGACCACATAAAAAGAAAAGAGACACACACACACAAGATTGATAATTTAATCACATCATAGATAGAAATTGTCGCACCGGATTTTTCTTACTAAAATGTTTGCACACTGCACAAGAATAACATTTACCCATTTAGCATGTGTAACAACTATACATATTACTCTCGTAATAAAATTAAAAACCAAAATTAAAAGACACGAGATTAACAGAACACGACGTATATTTTGTATTTTATTTTTTCATCCTTCCCTCTTGACCACGCAATCTACTCAACCTGCAACGAGTTGGTAAAACACTATAATGATCTTCTGCCAACCTTTTTAACGAATTAATTATAATTTAATTTTCCCAGTCAAAATCCACGTTTTTGAAAATCAAAATCAAGACCACAATAGATTCAAAAGTATACCATGCTCATGTCGTAAGGAACAACATCACAACTAGCTAGGCCAAGTCAATAATCGAAATTCAAATTAAACATGAGTAATTTTCTTTGAAAATGGCCTATAAATACCCCTTTTGCTCTTCTCATTCACATAATTATCACATAATTAAGCAAGCTCCCATTTCCGAAAGAGAAGAACCAAAAGAAATGGGTTCATTCAGAGTCAATTTTTTCCTTATATTTCACATCTTCTTCATCGTATCAATATCTATAAATGGAGCAAATGCAGCAAGAATTCTGCCTATGGAGCAATGGCTAAAGAGTGAACTTCTATTGCTCGAGTCTCTGCCACGTGGCCCAGTCCCGCCTTCAGGCGGCTCTTCATGCACCTACATCCCCGGGCAAGGCGGTCCGCCCTGCCCCTTGAACGAAAAGCATTTCGCCGGCCGCCTCCATGGCGGCTCCGCCCATGCACCACCGACTTCTTTGGGAAGTGATGGAGTTAGCTAGGGAGATGGGATCATTTTCTTGTAGCCTTGTAGGAGTCCAAGAGATTGTGTAGCAATTCTTTACACTTTCTAGTTTCACATTTGCATCGGATAATCTATTTCGTATCATGTTTCAATCTCATATTTTATTATCAGTATATGCTAGTATGTACAGTGATCGAGCCTTACTCGTGCTATACATGCAACATGTGTTGATATAAAATACTGAGGTGAAAACAATAAGGAATAGAGGACCTAACCGTTTTTTTATTGTTTCATTTTTTTATTTTCCTTACTCGGAGCAACCATTAAAATTAGGTTGTCTAGATTCTTGTTGTATCAATTGAAAAAATGTACATATATACTAATAAATGTGTATCTTCTTCAAATTTTGTCGCCTAAATTGTACTTTTGTGTTTGCAAAGGTGGACTTTATCTATCGGTTATTATTGCTACTAATCTCATTCTTTGCCTGTATTTCTTTTAAATAAAAAATAAATAAATTCAGAATTTGCAACTCAAGGTAGGGGTTGAAGCAGTCATAATTCAAATTGCAGGTCAATTCTGATGTTCAATTTTAAAAAGCTTTGAAAAGAATACGTATTTTTTCAAATAAATATTCTCATATATCGCAGAAAAGATTTCATGACCTAGAAATCATATGTAACATAAGAAATGATAAATTAGTAGTATTAATTTGACCAATATTTATCCCGTATTTTATTTCTTAAGTTTCAAGATAAACTACATGACTAAAAAGTTAGTTAGATTTAATTGAACAGCTATTAATTGACCAGACTGATTCAAGCTTGAAGTCTTTTCCAAGAACAGAATACAAGAAAAGTATATATGTAAAAAGTTGAACGTAGAATCTTCTGTATTTACTGTGTGACTGTATAAGAGCAATTTCAGGATGAATTTGCAGATTAATTGCTACTACTACATGAACATAAACATGCCAACGTTTTATAAAACTAAATTTCTAATTCGTTCGATTTAATATTAGACTAATCTTAATCTATATATACTTATTATAAAAGAACCTTATTTATATAATAATAATTATTATAATCATAAACCATCAAACAACATACAACAATCCGCTCGAATCACAATTCTAAACAAGGCTGAACTCTTCAAATTATATACTACATAGGAGAGGGTACCTTGCACCCACTTGATTTTATTTATATTTATTGCAAAATTGCCCAATTTTTCTAAAAAATTTATATTATTCTACTAATAAAATTATACCATCAGGCATCATCTACAATTAATTTTACCAAATAATTACCACCGAAGCAATATCATACAACAAATTTTGGAAAAATTACCACATTATCAGAACTTACTGTAGAATTATTTAAATCATATACTTTTAGTGCATGTACACTACATTATTCGTTCATATTTATAGCATGCATTCAAGTGATATAATATTGATGGTGGTCCCAATACGAGTTCTGGTGTATGGGGGCGGGGAATACACCAGATAAAACTTTTTAAAGCAACCCTCTAAAAATAACACAACCGAGTAATGGAACTCAGTTGAAATCACAACCGAGTAAGAAACACTCGGTTGGAAGTGATGTGCTGTGCGGAAAGTGGTGGAAATAAACTCGTAAAAATTAACTCACGCTTTTATGCACGGTTGGTCAAGAACCAAGACAGTTGAGAATGCTAAGATGCAGTTTGTATGCAGGTCAGATAGTCAGTTGAATATGCAAGAATATAACTGAAAAATAAACACAAGTACACAGAGATTTACGTGGTTCGGAGAAACCTCCTACGTCCACGGGGAGTTGTGAGTCCACACAATTCTGTCCAAGTTCTTCTGGACAAACCACACAGCTTACGCGGGCTGTGCAACCGTTAAGGATAAGTTTGCGGGTACTTATCAACCTTACAGTTTAGTTTTCGGGTACTAAACAACCTATCTACTCAATTCCGGAAAGAGTAGGGTCCTAACACTCCTTTTGAGAGGAAGTGTGAAAAAGATGGGTTCCAAAGTGAGCTATGATCTAACACTCTACGAACTCTCACTAAGTGATGTTCTCAAGGTTCGATCTAAAGACACAGAAACTAACTCTAGAACTCTCAACAAGTGATGTTCTAAAAGATTGAATGCAGTTCAGCTTGTGAAGGATTTAGTTCTTTCTTTCGCTCTTTCGTTTCTTCTCGCGTGTGTGTCTTGTATGTGTCTTCGAATGAAGGCCTCTATTTATAGAGGAGAGAATCAACTAGCCATTGGAGGAGCTGTTGATCTCTGTTCTTTGAAAGCGATGGCTTGTCTCTCATCTCTGCAGACTTTCCGGATTTGGCAACTGCGTGCTTCTGTTTTCCATCTGAGACAGTCTTGTGTTGGGTCAAATGAGGTAATGACAGAGAGTCAAACCTTCACGTGACTTCCTTATTTGAAATTCAAATCTTAACAACAGACTTCCAACAAGGAGTGGTCGGTTAAGATTTTCGATCTTCAACTAACTTGATGTTCATCTGATGTTCTATCTGACTGCTAACAGTTGAACTCTCAGCTGACTTCAACTTCATGCTGTTGATCTTCTGGGTTGAGTTCTACAACTGATGTTCTGAAACTGAACACTCAGTTGTCTTCCTTGTATCTGATCAGTTGGGTTCGAACGCTTAGATGATTTCCTTTCATCTAATGTTCTCTTCCCCCATACTGCTTCTCATCTGATGAACGCTCAGTTGTTTTCCTTACAACTGATGTTCTATCTCTTGAAACTTCTTCCTTTGAATACTTAGTCGATTTTTGCATCTTCTTTCTTTGTATGCTCAACTATCGAACTGACTCTTGAACGTAACTTTCTCCTTTTTAATATAACGAACGCTCAGTTGTCTTCCTCACAACTGATGTTCTATCCGAGTGAACGTGACTTCCTCCTTCTTGAATTCTTATGAAATGAACGCTCAGTTGTCTTTCTTGCAACTGATGTTCTATCTCTGAGTGAAGCCTTGTTGCCGTCTTCAGCTAGAGACCTGTAAAGATAAAATCTTAACAATGCTCAAACAGCGAGCCTAACTACTAATATTAGGATCTGACAACATCTACTCGGTTGGGGTCAGTTGATTTTGAAATCAATCAAAACTTTTACTTAAATTTCCCAACAAATATGAATACTGAAAGTGTTTCCTTCCGAAACTAGAATCCAATAGTCTACTTTTTCTGTCCCTTAAACTTAGTCTTCATTCCTTCAATTTAATTTAGATATTCCAAAATGTAGTACAATTGAAAATGCATTTAAACATTCTTTTACTAAAGTGATGTGAGGAGTAGTTAAAGTCAAAATAAAACAATTACATATAGACTATGTCAAAGAAAATTAAATTGTATCTTGTTAATATGTGTGCAAATTAAAGGGGAATTAATTTCGTGGAATGAGAAATAATAGAGATAGATAACAGTATTTTTGGCAAAGATAGTACAATTATATCTATTACTGACTTACTGTTATAAAAATTAAACCAGTGGAAGACAATTTTTTGTTTCTTCTAGGGTACTAAGGTTGTTTAATTAGCAGATTACTATTCATGATCTTTGTTACCACACTAAAATTTTATAATTTAAAAAAAATATTACATATATTTAACCTATTTAAATCTTTAATCCTACTTGATAATATATGGTTGAAGTTAATAATCAATAATTAATATTCTCTCCATCTTCCTCCATCCCGCAAAGTGGCTCGTTTTCATATCGGATTGTCCCATAATAAGTGGTTTGCAATATAAGGAAATAATTAACACTTCAAAGTTGTGGGTCATACCACTTTAACCAATTTTATCCTTCACCTTAATACTCGTGCCCAAGCGAAATGAGCCAGTTGTTCCGGGACGGAGGATACATAGTTACACCCCCATAACAAGTGATTTGTTTCAATATAAGGAAACAATTAACACTTCAAAGTTGTGGATCATACCACTTTAACCAATTTTACCCTTCTTCTTAATACACGTGTCCAAGCGAAATGAGCCACTTGTTACATAGTTTGGGATGACACAAGTTTTTAATAAAATCATGGAAAGTTGGATTTGAGTGGGGAAAAAGTAAAAGCAAGTGGAGAAAGGATCACATATTAATTGTGGTGTTAAGTTAATTAAGGATAAAAAGTAATAACTAATGAAGTTATTTCATAAAATGAAATATAGTTAAATTGGAGGACATACAAAGAAGAAATACTATAGTATAACTCTAAGAGCTTTTTCAGTCTTGAATAATAATAAACTAGCGTATGACCCTTCGAAATCGACGGGAAATCACTGTTTTATAAATTCTTCTTAAAATTGATGTAGGACAATAAGGTGGATCCTTTTTGATAGTTTATATCCTCTGCTCGCATTGATTTAGAGAAGAAAAGTAATTTTGATGAATGTCAATGTGACACAAAATCCTACATTATGAATTCAATATAAAATTTAAAAATTATCACTCGAACTATCGGTTAGGAATTGACCCGTCTAACCCCACGATTCTGTGTCAGAACTAACACGTTCACCACGATTTTCATCGGAATCGGCCCGTCTACCCCACCATTTTGATCGGAATCGGGTCGTCTACCCAATGCTTCTAAGTCAGAATCGCCCCGTAATATAAAAGATAACATAAATAAATTTCAAGAATGAATCACCACGGTTTTCATCGGAATTGGTCTGTCTACTAAAAAAAACAATTGAATTGTCAGTTAGGAATTGATTATTTCTTTGATAAATATATTTATTCTGTTAAATTAAATTAGAAATTATTTTGGCTAAGAAAATATATATTTGATGATTTTTGTAAGAATTAATTTTGCTTCTATATACACACGAGGCGTGAATTGATTAAGAATTTGATATATTCTTTAAAGAATTTAATTTGATTATGAGATAATATGACATGAGAATTAACATAGATAGCGGTGAATGTGTATTAGGCCCCGTTTGGTAGCCTATATAAACCCCCACAATATTATTTGTAGGGATTTATATAACGTTTGGTAACCAACATAAATTAGTGTGTCAGCCCGTGTAAAAACTAAAGCCCGGTGCAAAATCCCTTTAATGTCCATATTATTTATTCAGCCTCCACCCTCCGATAAAATAGTGAGAACAGCACAGTGCCCCTTGCTAAAAAGAAAAGGACGACGTTACCCTCTGTACTGAACACATTTTCATTACGACATCCACTTTGTTCGTGGTGAAATCGAGCCTCACCACCAGAACATTTCACAGTCGGCAGATCCAAAAACTAAAACCTCGCAGACGACGGCGCTGGCTACCTCCAGGTATATTTCCGACCACCTCGTTATTCTTGGTCAATTTTATGGGCCGCCTTTTTATTCAATTTAAATTTTCCTTGAAGAAATTCCTGTCCCAATAGGGTTTTAATTCCGTGTTAACAAAAACCCTAATTAGGCAAGAAGAAGGCAAAATCTAGCCGCCGGCAACACTGAAAAGGCACAGTATCCTCGCGACCTTCTCTATACAGATATGGGTTTTGATTTTTTCCTTAATTCATATTATGATTTTTCATTTTTTGTTTAGGACGGGATGTAGATATTTTCTTGTTTATGATCCTACAGGTACTTCGTTGCGTTTTATTCTGCATTCGAACCTTCTTTTGATTTGATTTTGCTGCTTGCTTGTAATTGCTTCGTTAAATTGATGATTGCACGTAGCAATTGTGATTTGTGTGAATCTGTAACCTCCCTAGTGGCATTATGTAAAATTGTTTGTAATTGCTTGGTGAAATTTATCATTACAATATGTGATTTGTGGGATTTGTTTTTCATTTTTCTTTGAATTGTCATGTGTTATGTGAAGTGGTGGATGATGAATGCGGTAATGAAGAGAACTGATAGGTGCAAAATTGTTTTTCATGTGTTGCTATATATATTGAGGTCATGCAGATTAGTGGGTGCAGAATTAGATTATGAGAGAATTATTCATGCCTTAACAATCTCATATGATGGCCCTGTAATGAACATAATTAATCATGCCTTAACACTCTCATATGATGGCCCTGTGAACTGATTTAATCATCCCTTAACAATCTCATATGATGAATGATGAATGCAGATTGGTATGATGTATGATGAATGCTGCAACTGAACCCTTTTAGCCTCTTGTTTGAACTTGCATCTAGGAATGAGCATCATTTCAGCTAAATTTTGTATGCTACAATTGAAGCCTTTGATTCAATCTGGATCAACCTGTAGGTTTGTGAGGAAAATTGTAAAATGGTGCAACTTTCATTTGATTTTGCAGCTTTATATGTTTTGATAGAGGAGGTGCTGCTTGATAGAGGAGGTTTGTGAGGAAAATTGTAAAATTGTAAAATTATGCGGCGAGGAATAATTTTTCGCCGCAAGGGTCAGAATCATATTGGCAAGATGACGCCGACAATTCTTGTGCCTCGTCGGATCCGTTCAACAGGAGTCACAATTCATTCTATTATTAAGCCATGATTTCGAGCAGAAGGTGGGAAGACAAGTTTAATTATTTCAACTTTTATCTATGTTTTGTTATGTGGGTTATCGTATTATTATAACAAGTTTGTACGAATAATTTTTTTTTAGGGTTGTCTATTTCAATTAAGTGGGATTTGTGTTTTCCTTCGATATCACTACAATATTTCAGTGTATGATTGTCTGTTTCAATTAAACTGGGATTTATGTTTTCCTTTGATATCACTACCTTCTTTTACAGCTCGATATTTTCTTATACAAACTTGTGGAATAATTTAGCTAAATAACAGCAAAACCAAAAATTAATAAAAAAATTCCTGTACAAATTAATAAAAAATCCCTGTACAAAACCCTTTACTTACCGAGGCTTTTTTCGTAATTTTAAAGTTAGGTTAGGGTTAAGAATGGAAATTCCAATTTTAATATTGAGTGTAGTAATGGATACCAAACAACAAAATACAATAGTAGTGATTTTTATGTAATCTATCAAACACCCAATTAACATAAAATAAGCTGGCCCATCTATACTATTTTATCTTAACATTATTTGTACATACTATTTTATGTAACCTACCAAACGGGGCCTTAATGTTATTATATGAGAATATACACACACACACATACACACACACACACACACATATATATATATATATATATTAGTATAATATAATTTTGTATATAATAATGCTAAAAATACGAGAATTAAGATAAATAGGAACAAAGACTATAATGGATAACGTTTTTGAAGATTTGATCTTTTTAATATTTTGTTTCCATGTAATATGTAAATATAGAATATAAGTTTTTTTTAATATTGTCTATAAGAATGAAGGGCACAATTTTGGATCAAAACTGACCCGTTGACAAATCTTTAATAATTTTTTGCCAATTTTCTTGCACGTTCGGCGTTTTCTTATGGAGACGATTAATCAAACACATTCGGAATTTGTTAAACTCGTTTAAAATTTATACAAATCAAAATTTAATGAAAATGAAAAAATGGATTATACTATTCGTTCCCATTCTTAACCATATAGTAATATTCTCTAACTACAATTATTAATTATGCAAAGTTGTGAAAATCCAACCACAAATAACATAAAAATTAATTGAAAATTTTTTCGAGTTAAGATCCATCGGTTGAGAATTGGCCAGTCTGCCGCCACATTATGGGTCGGAATCAACCCGTTGACCACGAATTTGAGAATAAAGAATGGAGATGTGTCAGATGAAAACCCGAATTGAGGTACCCGTCAGTTGAAAATTGGCCCGTCAACTTAATTAATTGGGCAAATTAAAATTATTTATTTTTTCTTAGAGCTCCACATAATAATATCTAAAGATTAAATCTATCATTTTTAGGGGAAAATCTAATCTTTATTTATCTAAAATCCTCATTTAGTTGTATAGAAATTCTAAAAAGGAACGATATGTTACCTATGAAAAGAAGAAATTAATATAATATTTTTATGTACGTAACTTTCAAAAATTAATAATGAGAATATTCAATTGAAAATATGATAAATATTAATTTTGAAAATTCGATCTTGTTAAGATTTTATTTCCATGTCATGTATAATATATATATATATATATATATAATATAAATATGATAAATATTGATTTTATAATCAGAAAATTTGAAAATTTAGATAAAGAACAGAGCAATATAAGGGGTGCCACATAGGATTTTTTTACGAAGAGTCGTTTTCGTTTATATAATAACTAGCGTAGACGGGAAATTATAAAAATTAATAAAATTATTAAATAGTACTAATATGTGATAGATTTTAAAAAATATTATTTGTTAATTATTTTAGCGTTAAATAATTCGATTATGCAATCTTCTAAACTCGCTTAGAATTTATATCCCTTCAACACATCTCAAATTCAATTAAAAAGTAATTTTACCACATGTTTACGTCTCAAACCCATATGATTATGTTTGTTAAAAATTATAACTAATATATTCTCATTACTTTCGGTAATTGTTAAAGCTCTATTGTTCTATAAAACCGATGTGGGTAAAAATATATTTCTCTCTCAAAGGAAAGCAACTCTTAAGCTGAATCTTTTAGCTTTTTATGATGAAAAAGAGGCAAGAGAAGGAGCGAGTAGTGAGAGAGAGAGAGAGAAGAGATATATAGATAGTGAATAATACTATAGATGTTAAGATTGTACATAAGATGAAAGTGACTATAAATATCCCACATTATGAATTCAACACAAGATTTAAAAAAAAAAAACTAAACCACCGCTTCACAATCATCTCGTCTATCCCGACGGTTCCGACCTGGAACTGGGCTATTGACTACAATACTGATTTTAAATTATATAAATAATCATCTTCCAAATATATTCACAAAAAAATTAATGATGACATTTGTTTTACTTTTACCTGAAATTAATATTTAATTATATACATAACTATATTCCAAAAATATTCACACAATATTTAATAAATAAAAATTTAATTATAAATTGTAGTATTATATAAATAATCATCTTCCAAATATGTTCATAGAGAAATAAATGATGACATTCGTTTTTTTTTTACCAGCTTCGAGAATAACTTTTTTAACTGAGAATAGAACTTCAAGAATTGTTTCACAATGTACTTGGTAGTTTTTTCTTTTTACAAAATTTTATGTGGAATGATTGTGATTCATAAAATTATTTAGCCAATGATATAAGATAAAAGTTGACCTTAAATATCCTTAATTTTATGCGTTCAAAATTATATAATATATTAAAAAAAAAAATTGTCCCGCAAGTATTGAATTAGCCCCTCTACGCGCACGATTCTTGGTCGTAATTGACTCGTTGATAAATTGTTAGTAATTTTTCTGCCAATTTTCCTACATATTCTACAACGGAGACAATTAATTAAACAATTTGAGATGATGTGTTTAGGATTATTCAAACTTGTTTGAAATTTATATACTCGTACTTATTTAAAATCCGATTAAAAAATTAGTCATGTGTGTTCCTTTCTGAAAAAAATCCGTATATTAGTGTGCCGCCACAGTTCTGCGTCGGAACTAGCTCGTTGACCACGACTCTGATTTATAAGTGCGTAATTTATAAAATTTGTTTAGAATTTATATAGATCCAAAAAATTAATAAAATAATGATTGTACTATTCGTTATCGTCCTTAATCGTATAGTAATATTCGTTAATTAAAATTATAGATTATGCAAAGTTGGAAACCCAACTACAAATAACGTAAAAATTATTTCATGGATGACAATTATAGATTTTAGAAAATACTTGGGAAAAAAAGCATAAAATGAAAAATTTCTCGAGTTGAGGTAACCGTCGGTTGAGAATTGGCCCGTCTACCGCCACGGTTTCGGGTCAGAATTGGCTCGTTGACCACGATTTTGATTTATAAATGCATAATTTATAAAACTTGTTTAGAATTTTGTATAGACTCAAAACTTTAAAAAAAAATTGATTGTACTATTCATTCTCATCTTAACCGTATAGTAATAATATTTACTAATTACAATTATAAATTATGCAAAGTTAGAAACCCAACTAAAAAAACGTAAAAATTAATTAATAGATGACGATTCTAGATTTTAGAAAATACATGAAAAAAATGAATAAAATGAAAATTTTAAAATTAATAAGAATAAAGAATGAAAATGTGTCACGTGGGATCCCGAGTTGAGGTACCGTCAATTGAGAATTGGCCCGTCTACCTAATTTATTGACAAATTAGAATTACTTATTTTTTTATCAAACTAAATAAAAAAATATTAGACTATTTGCAAATTTAATTCGGTCAACCAATAAATTATCCAAACTATTTTGGAACCATTTATTCTGCCAACTAATAAATTGGTTCTTTAATAAAAATAATTATCTATTCGGCCAATTAATAAATTGACAAAATTTAATTAAATTAAACTATAAAATAATAGCAGTTATTTATTCGGCCGATTAATAAATAAATTGACCAAATAAAACTCCTACAAAAAATAATTATCTATTTGGCCAATTAATAAATTGACCAAATTAAATTAAATTAAATTATAAAAATATAGTAGTTATTTATTAGGCCGATTAATAAATAAATTGACCAAATAAAACTGGTGGACCAAAAGATGAGAAAATACACATTGATTATAAGTATTTATAGGTTTTTCAATAGATGAAGTTTCATTGAGAAACTGATGTGAAATACAAAATTTTAGTATAGATATTTAAAATATATTATTTTACATTTAAAAAAAATTTGAAAATTTAAATAAATGTGAATGGAGGAATATAAAAGATGACACGTTTATTTTTAGTAATATAATAATAATAGATTAATAATGTTAAACAAAGAGATTTATACATACAATGCACCTCGTCTCTATTAGTCTAAGAGCATTTACAACAAGACACGAGGGATGGTGTCGATCGGCGGTGTCGAGCCGCTCGACTCACCCCCCACGCGACACACCCCTGTGTCGATACCGCTGTGGGGGGGATCGACACCACCCCTCGTCGATGGTGAGGCGATGGCGAGGTCGATCCTTCGATCCCTCCATCGACTCCGCCACGTCGAAAAATGGGGACACGTGGCGTGTCCCCATTGGTCCGTCATTTTTTTTTTAATTTTCTGAATAAAGAAAAAATAATGGTAAAAAATTAAATACACCCCAACGGCTACATCCCATTTTTTCACTATATATATCCCACCACACCACCACATCAATTTATCCATACCACACCACCACATCAATTCATCTAATTCATTCCTCATCATACAAATTCACTTGTTGGTTCAAAAAAAAAAATTATGAGTTGGCCGGGTGCGAGCTACAATCCTAAAGAGGCGGAGGCGCGACGCCGCCAACGTTTGTAGCGAGCCAAGGAGCTTTACCAAATAGTGGCCGAGTCTGATTCGTCAGACGACGACGACCAGGATACGAGGACGTACATCCACCGGAATCGTGAGGAGGCCGACCAACGCCTCCGACGGGATTATTTTGTCGACCACCCTATATGGGGTGATGCTGTCTTCCGCCGGCAGTTTCGAATGAGCAAGCGCCTGTTCTTGAGAATTGCTCAAACTCTTGAGGATCGGGAGCATTATTTTCAGCAACACCCGGATGCCACTGGAAGATTGGGGTTCCACCCCTGGGTCAAGTGCACCGTTGCTCTGAGGCAACTAGCCAATGGTGGAGAAGCCGATCAGTACGACGAATATCTGCACTGTGGCAATACAACGGGCAATATCATCCTCAAAAATTTCTGTCGGGCCATCAGATCTGCTTTCGGCGACGTATATTTGAGGCGGCCAAATGAGGCTGACATCGCCCTGCATTTCTCACTCCAACAGGAATAAGCGATACTGAGGAGAGTTTTCGTCTAGAGTTCAGAAAGGAAGACATTGGGTTGCAAGCTGGCTGTATTAATGCCTGAGTAGTAGCAACTGTTGCTGAATGAACGAGTCTTAGCGACCTTCTCAGGGCTGACGTCATTGAGCAAGCTGTGTATTCTTGATAAACCAGCGTTTATATATAGATGTAGGAGGATCCATTTGGGAAGTAAGAAGCCCCTTTGACATCTCTTCATCTGCAAATAATTCTCGATGTGAAAACACAGAGCCGGGGGGCTGATCTTTGAATAGGAAAAAGAGCCCGGATCACTGCATTGCACGAGAGGACACACGGCTTTCCCGGAATGCTTGGAAGCATCGACTGTATGCACTGGCAATGGAAGAATTGTCCAACTGCTTGGAGAGGAATGTACACTGGACGAAATAAATCTCCAACCCTCGTCCTTGAAGTTGTCGCCTCCCAAGATTTGTGGATTTGGCATGCTTTTTTCGGTGTCGCCGGTTCTCTGAACGACATCAACGTGCTCAATCAGTCCTCTGTCATCGCCGACGTCATCAATGGTAGAGCGCCGTCAACCGCTTTCACTGCAAACGGCCGCCCGCACCGTATGGAATATTATCTCGCCGACGGCATCTATCCGAAGTGGGCCTCTTTCGTGAAGACGCTCAATGCGCCAACAGATCCGAAGAGACAGGGATTCGCTCGGATGCAAGAAGCTGCGCGTAAAGACGTTGAAAGGGTTTTCGGCGTCCTGCAAGCTCGTTGGACAATCATAAAAGGCCCTGCTCGCTTGTGGTTTCGGGAGCATTTATGTGATGTCATGTATGCCTGCATCATTCTGCATAACATGATAATTGAAGATGAAGGACCAAGGGCAACTGAATTCCATGCTGAATCGAGCGCAAGGGGCGATGCAAACGTGAACAGGGCACCAGTCCATCAAGGGGCGCCAGTGCCACTCCGCCAAGTTATTGAGAGACAAGCTCAAATTCAGGATGCACGTGCCCACGACCGCCTTATGGAGGATATGATTGAAGAGATTTGAGCACGTTTTGGTCCACTCCGCGAATAGTTATTGTGTTTTTATTTATTTTCCAAATTATTGTATTTTTTTTAGTTATTGTATTTTTTTTTAATTCGATAAAATTGTCAGTTATTATTTTCTGAATTTAATTAAGTTAGTTTTTATAATATTTATTACAAATAAAAAAAACAACAAAATAAAATCTATTCAATCATTAAAATCACGTTTCCCAGTGCTTAGACCTAGGTCTTATTCAACCCCATTGTAGTGAAGGAATCAACCTATATCTAACTCAACACCACCAATCATTAAAATCACGCTTTCCAGTATTTAGACCTAGGTCTTACTAGACACCCGTAGTACATGCTCTAATAAAAACAGCTTTAGTTTAAATAGCGCAACACTGTTTTTTCCATCACATCCAAAAAGCACCGCGCTCGCCCGAGAAGCTCTCAAGATTTAAAGCAACATTATAGAGAAGGAAAATTAAAATTCAGAAAATGCTAAAATTAAGACCAACATTATTCAAGAACCTCAACATTTTGAGAAAATAAGAAAAAAAAAGCAGAACCCCTTTACAAGATGTAATCTTCGCCATAAAAGGTTACAACCTCAACTTCAAATCTAAAATCATAACTTTTCTTTCCCCCTTGGATAAAATTATTTTCCTAGTACAACTTGTGTATAGGCAACATCACATTCTCCTGTCACAAGAAAAGCTTCTTTACTATTTAAATGTATAGAAGCTTTTTTCAAAGTCCATTTGAAGGTCTGAATACTGTATAACCATTGATGCCAACACTACGGTTCTGATAATCTGGTAAATGATAAGGATAGCCATCATTCTCCATATTCCTCAACAATGGCTGATCAGAGCCCCCCATTTGCCATTGGCTGGTCATGTAACCGTCGACCTGCCCGTTCATGTACGACGGTCGTGAACTTGCCCCGGGAACCATATCCCTAAGCGTGTCGTAAGTTCTTCCAGGTGCACCGTAACCATGTTGATACCCTTCTTCATGGTAACTCCGTGTCCTGTCAAACCTGCATGCACTTGCTGACGGTCCGGCTCCACTCGACATGTTAGGGTCGCCCAGAAAGGTGTATTGCCGGTTGATGTGATGGGGTGTGCTGCTGAACATTTGATAGTCTGAGTTCACTCTGGCTGCCATTCCAACTCCATGTTCATCGTCAAGCAAGTCGTTTATGATGTCGAGGTGGGGGAATTCATCCGGCAGTACATGGTTTAGTCGTCCCGATGTGCAGGCTGGATACTCAGATGGGAGGTGTTCCTGAGATCTGCTCAAATCAAGACTATGCAGCTCGTTTGCCAGTGAATTATGATCACCATGTATATTTCTGCTACCGTCCCTTTGAGGGCGCTGCTCGATCCACAGGCTCCCGTTCTGCAACATATTATCGTGATGATTCACCATCCCAAATGAGAGACTTGGCTTTAATGGATTAGGATCCCTCCTGTCAGAGCTGTGTGGTGAAAACAGTGGGGCAGATACAAGCGCAGGTGCTTGTGAGTACGAATGTGATGGATTTACCAATGAGCTGGCAGAATGATTCTGAGAATAGGTAGACGAACTTCCAGCAACAGGACCGCCCATCATTGCATTTCGATAGGACTGTGGAACATAACTCTGTGTTCCATACGCAGTAGTTTCAGGGCCCAGCCGACCAGCCGCACTAACTGAACGAGCCAACACAGGTGCTGCTGGCATCATGGAAACCATGGAAACAGCAGGCCTAGGTCCAGCTACTAAAGGGGCACTCAAGGGTCTGGACACAACAGGTATTGGCGGTATGGAGGGCTTGTCAGATGTTGGCACTTCCAGTACGTGAAGCTTTTCACTGCCAACAGGTTTTTGATGTGCGGAGGGTCTTTCAGCATGTTTGGAGGTTGCAATCTTCTGCGGGGCAGGTTCAACCACTTCCTGTATCGGAATCTTCTCATTTGTGTGCTTTAGATATCCGGCAGGCTTGTCAGCAGGTCTTAAGGTGGCAATCTTCTGTGGAACAGGCTTCAGTGTAGGAGAATTTTCAGATGTATTTGTCGAAAGCACAGAGTTACCAGCTTTTTTAGGACTATCTGAAGATGGTTTCTTAACCAGAACCGGACCAACAGGAGCATTAATCTTTGTATCCATCTTTACTGGAGCAACTAATAGCCTGCCATTTGAAGGGCTCTTTGGCGGGGAAGTTACACTAGCACCACTGTGCCCACTTGCTTCAACATCAATGGCATCTTTAGTTTTTGAATTTTTATGCAAGGAAGCAGCTTCTTCAACCTATAACAAACAAGACCAAAATTATTAATTATGTTCAACAAAGGTGGCAAGCAGAGTACAAAAGACTAATTAAGCCTCCCGCAATGGTGGCAATTTTCTGAAAACTGAAATATCTTATTGAAGCGTAAAGCTGACACATCATTTACCTGACTGGAGCCTCATGGTCCAGAAGTAGCAAAGCATGGAGGTAAACGTGTAAGAGCTAGAGGCATGCAATAATGCACATCAATATTGTATGAAAACCAATTATCTATTCGCTTAGATAGAACATATAGCTTGTTTGGGTAAGGGATGAGTAAGGTCATACTTAAAATCGAGTGACCCATAAGATTCAGTAACCATGCCCCAGTACAAGCTTCAGATGTAACTTAATCTTCGTTTATTTGAAAAGAGATACAATACTATAATGTAAGAAAAGCACCTTTTTCCCTGCCTTTTGCCCATTCCCGTTTCTCACCTTCTCCTGCAAAGACTGACCACCAGCCTGAGACAGATTTTCAACTGCAATGGGACTTCGAGATGCGTCATTTGCGTTCCTTGCATCTTGAACAGCTTCGAATGGTTGCCTAGGTTCTTCATTACCCCAATCATATGTGCCAGAAGTCTTTTTGTTGTGGTGGTTCCTCCCTCTGCAAATCGAATTGGAAATTGTCACATCTACCACAATGTGATAGCAGTAAACACAGAGACTGGGTATGCTGAAACATTTACCTGCTAGGAGATTTTTGGTTTTTGTCATAACTAGAATTGCCTTTTTGTGGCATACTCCTAACAGAAAAAACTGAGTCTGAGGAACAAGTTGATGAACTATCATCTACAGCAGATAGCGTTCTTCCTTCTGTGCCATTCTGCACACCAGAAAGACCACTAGTCGCACTGCCACTGGCTTCTATGGGAGGGTGCACTTCAGAAGTATCTGTATCCCAATTGGCAGGACTAACATCTCTGTCGTCAGAATCTGGTAGGAGTGCTTCAGGAACACAATCTACAGAATCAGATGCATCAGAAGCATCTTCAACTGCCTCAGATTTTTCAAGTTCAATTTCGGGCTCAGCAGCTATCTCTATTCTTTCTTCCTCGATCTTGTCCTGGACAAGGCAGCTGGTCTTATCATCCTTTACTTTATCCTTTCCTTTTCGATTATTCTTTTTCTGCTTTCCCTGAAATTGTGTTTGATGACACAGAGTAAGTTTAGTTCCTAATGTCGTACTTAAGTTGGAATAACTTCAATGTACTCCTACAATCCCTTTATCTACCAGCAAAACCAATAGGGAATAAAAAATGAGTTAAAGGACTTTTCATGCATTTCAGAAAATTAAACTGCAGAAATGAATGAAAAGAAGTATCATGACACCATAACCAACCCAAATTCTGCATAACACAGACAAGAATATCTTGAGCATCTAATTGTTTGCTCATTCCAACATCAGATGTTGAACTCAAAAAATTTAAGTCTTTACTAATTAAACAATTAATATTGTAACTGGCAAGATATAGCCGGCTGTTAAACACAATGTAAATACAAAGAAAGCCAGAGGCGCAATATCAATATCATCAAGATCTTTAATTGTCAATAAACAGAATTATCTTCCATTTTGAGTGTTCAATATATCAGAATTACTTCATGCATACTCGGGTTCACCACGTACAACTAAGTCTTAACAAACCTGCTTTTTTTTAGACTTTTTTTCCTTATCGACTCCTCCACGCCTGGCTTTTTGCTCAATTTCAGCAAGCCAAGCTGCCTCCTCTTCACGGATGAGTTCTTCTTGCTTCTTTAAGGCAACAGCCTCTTGATATGCAACTTCAATTTTACTGTTATAACAACAAGAAAAGCAAACAAGTATCAAATGTACTGGCAATTATTGCTTGATCCTTAATGATCCTAAATGTAAATTATGCATTAACTTTAACAGAAAAGAAGGAGAGAAAAAATGCAAATTACCCATTTGGCAAGTACGAAACTATGAAAGAAATATCACTTTGGGGTATAAAAAAAGCAAAAAATAGCAAAAATGAACTTAACAAAAACACGGCTTCTCTAAAGTCAAGTGATTGACAAGAGCAAACATAATGTGCTAAACTTCTAGCACACATAGCTTCAACAAAATACTCAGATATTTTCAGAGCCATACACTCATATCTTATAAATGTCATTGGTGCAGCACACAGTGAACAGACTACCATAGCATCTACCAACAGAATCATAACAGTTTGTAATCTTTAATAATGCACAATGACCAAAAGTGCATAGCAAAAATCAATTACCTAAAGATGTGGGCCAAAACGAATATCTCAATAGTTCGACGACCCAATTCAGTAAGTCGCCTCTCATCACGTTCAATAGAATCTTTGTTGAACTCCTCTCCTGCAGTCCCATCCTTAAAATAAAAAACAAAAAGTGTCACAAAATCACCACATGCCCATAGAGAGAGAGGTCACTAACAACTTTTTCAAGAGCAATACAAAAACCAGATGGAAAGCCATTAACAAGGCAAATGAATTCAGGGTAGCATAGTGGTCAGGAAATTGACATTCCCCACCCCAACATTCAGAACTTTCAAGCTTTAGAAGTGGTTGATCTTGTTTTGGTTTCATGATGACGATAACACATCTTATGTGAAGCCCTTTCAAAAATTGATTTCCTCAACAAAATATCGTGTTCCATCTATGATTTCAAACCCAGACAGAAGAATACAAACATCAAACTGGTTATTGAGTCATTAGTTCAACCGGTTGACCATCTTCAAAACCATTATGACCCGTAAACATTTATTTTTATATATATTATTATAAGTGTTCTATACATTACCATAAAACATAAATACCAACAAATTAATAACATAACAGAAGAATTAGCTTAAGAATGAATTATATTATAGCAATAAAGTAAATACAAATAATCCATGGGTATATTCCAAACCTTGATTAAATTAAAATTTATGTCGTGAAAAGAAAACAGAGAACTTCAAAAACAAAGAATAAATGAAAAATTACAAATGGCATTTTCATTTTTTTTTTTTGGTCAACAAGAAAGTCAATTTTTCAATATATTATGCAACCTTGATATCCATATGTAAATGGTGGCAATTCCCTGAAAATAGTTAACAAATGGCTGTGAATCAGGCAAAGCACAAAGGGTTTGACAAAAGTACCAAACCTTAGTACGATTTTGGGGACCCTTCTCATCCTTTGGAGGCAAAGGTTCCATAGCAGCCCGCTCAAGCAGTAGCAACACATCATCCACCAAAATGAATGTATCTTTCTCAATGCCAACTATAGGAACTGGCAACTCTTCTGCCTCTAAATACTTGCCCCTACTCTTCTTACCCTTATTCTGACCTTCGAGAGCTTTGAGACCACTATACAAAGAATCCATGACGAGTGTAGATGTCACTTCCTTTTCTATGAAAAAATGCTTCACGACAACTTTTAGAATTGACTCTGTCTTCTCTCGGGACATACGGCGCCGGGAACTTTGGTCCATACCCAACCAGAAAGTACAGAAACTGAAACATTGATTGGGAGATGTAAACACTTAGTAGGCATAGCACCAGGGGATAGTGATTAACTAAACAGAAAATAGCTTGCAGAAACTGTTAGGTTTAGTACAAAATGTGAGATGTCAAATTCAGAACAAGCTATTGTCAGTGTTACTGAAATTTTTGACATCTATTGGGAATATAATTAGGGCATATGTCGATTTTTCTTTAGATCTTAAATGACGTACTTCCAGATTCTATGACCTTCAGGTGATATTTACCTACAAAAGCTAAGGACATCCACATCTTATCAACAGCCTAATTTTCATTCGCACATCAGGATATTTTTCCACAGAGGACATGGTCTAGATTGAATATATCTTTCGAACATCTACTTCCAAGGAATGCTAAACCTATAAATTTATCAAGTGCCTGGTAAGACATACCAAGCCAGATTCAGAGAACTACAAGATTTGATGAAAAAAAAGTTTTTAGGCTATCAATACAGAAATCTAAGAATGCCATTACAGAATAATCAGCATAAAAGATGCAAAAGTATTGTTCAAGAACTAAAAAGGAGCTTAATTTAAGACTATTTCACAATACCTAGACCATCTAGCTTTATCCTCTAATAGCTTTCCAAGTTTTGCCCTACGTTCTTCCACAAAACGCCGACAAATTTGCTCGACATTTGTCAAATAAACTCTTACAAGTTCCCTCCTGTACTGACAGTCAAGGCAACGAAAAGGTCGATCTGCCCTCTCCCTGCAAACAACATTTAAGGTTTACAGTGGAAATGATTAACCGAGTAACGCAGTTGAGTAATTCTTTAAATGGATGAACTTTGAGCTCTCTAATTGCTACTGATCGAAATTCTAAATGCAACAAATATTGACAGACAAGACATATAATCTATACCTAATAACCTGAACTTGAGCTTTAATTATCAAAGTATCAGCATCAATAAACCCATCCAGCACCTTTGATAGCTCCATAAATTTCTTCCATCCCCAGTCATGCTCCTTCTTCCAAAAACGATGCAATGTATCTTCACGTTTCAGTGAAACGTGTCAAGGTCGGGTTTGTAGTAGTAAAATAAGTACTACAAACTGGGCAAAATTATAATTGAATAAGTACCAGAATATTTGGATTTTTTCGGATCTTTATTCACGACAGCAATTGTAAACTGCGCAAAATGACTCCACCCTGTTCATAAATGAAACTAAGTCTTACAAGTTGCAAATCAACAAACTAATCTTCTACCCAACACCATTGCAATGTGCCATACCTGGCAGAAGCTTGTCATGATTTGCAACACAAAGAAACAGAGAGAGGTGATTGCAGACATCACAGCCTTGGGGATATATCAAAATATACCTATCAACCAAAGTAGAAATTTTATTAATCATGAGCAGCAGGTCCCATAACTAATTCGTTGTTTTCCTATTAAGTACATCATAAGAAACCCACTGCATTACACGAAATTGACAGAAACTAAAAAGTTTCAGAAAGAGAGCATAAGATATTAATCTGCTGAACTGACAGTCCAAAATAAACAGCAACTATTATGAAAACTAAATGGGCTCATAAAGCAAAATATACAAAGAAATACTAAGGAAAAAATGATACAATTTAATTGCTTGGGTGTATATTTAGTATTTGAAAAACAGAAGAGGCATTACCGATGGAACAAGCCAAACCCATACTCATTTCTGCCATGCCTCTGGAAACACATTTAAACTCTCAAAAAAGGAGTTTAAAATCAAATAAATGAAAGAACATCTAATCAGGGAACTTAGCTCTCATTTTGACCTTAAACACAATCAGAGCTGCAAGTCTATCAAGGACACCAAACACGTATACATAAACCAAGGTTTAGATGCCCAATAATCTATTACTAGTATTCATGTTGCAGAAAATTGAACATTTCTTTCACATTAGATGTAAAATCTAACCTGGTCGACAAATCAGCTTAAATAATAATCTCATAACAATCAACAGGTCAGATAATACAGATGACTGAGAATCTTTATGCACTGCAGTGGCAGAAGGAAAATTGACAGTAGACCATACCATTTGTAGCCTCCAACTTCAAATGCATTGCTCCGAAGTTCTCTTTTGTTAATTTGAGAAAATTTATCAATCTTCCATGTATACTTTCCATATAAATCAGATGGCTTTGGTCCTGCAGCACATTACGAGCCAAATAAATGTTGAAAATGTTCAGAGTTAATATCAATATGCAAAAAAAATAAAAAATCAATAGATTGCTGAGGAACAGCTCAGTGAGCTCAAATCAGCCGCTTCAAAATCCATAACAAATGTTTCATGCCTTTTAACGAGAGATTTCTCCACACAGTTAAACTGGAAAACAGAGATATTTCACAAGCAGTAAGAGAAGGCACAACTACCCAATCTTATAGAGCCATCAAAGTTAATTGGAGAGGTAGTAACTAATTATATGTTGAATTAACTATCCCCAGATCCACAAACAGAATCGTAGCATCCCAACCCCAAGGAAGGTTATTAACTTATTATGATTGTGGTTCATTTATCTCTCTTTTTTCATGGGATGAGCTGCGTAAAATTATGGATTCTTCTTCATTATATCTAACGTGTAACTTCAAAATCAACAAATTTTCTCTCTCCTTTCGATCCCTGTGCTGCATTAAATGTAACAGACTTCGGAAGCAGGAAGCAGGTGGCATTCAGAGATACTGCAGGCAGATATCAAGGAATGTGCAATCTCTGACTAATATCATGCCTTTTGCAATGCATCAATAGCAAAGATCACAGAACAAAAAAGTTAATGAATTCAGGTTGACAGGAAATACACATCGGGAAAATAGCAAACCTCCATCATCATCGTCGTCATCACTGTCCCAGTAAGGGGGGGAAGTAGATGGGCCCCCATTTTCAACCTGCTCTGAAGATCTCCATTCAGCTAATGCTTCACCAGACTGGCATCGCGGCTGCTGTTGCCCAGTTGAAACCCCTTCAAATGATCTTCCAGCTCCAGCCTCCTCAGTTGCAACTCCAGCCATTTCCCCCACTCCGTAATTCCCAGCACACTTCCTCCACTTCACCTGATTCAGTATACATTAAACCTCAAATTAGAACAGATAAGAGTTGGGTGCCAGATCAAATTATATCAATTGGCGACAAATGCATTATTTGAGATTAAATATATTTCAAAGTTTTATTAAGTCAAACGCTGATGATGCATTCATTATAGAAACATGAAATATATTATTGACATATTCATTATTTGATAAGCATTCAATCTGACATATCAGAAGTACAATTATCAAGCCAAGATTACAAATTAAAATCCTCAATGTCCTTAAAACTAAAAATAAACAAATCTGATGAGGCAAGTTCCAATAAACCCTAATTCCTATAATCCAAACCCGACCAAAAACATCAAATTGAAACACGAGATTCATCCCAAAATCTTCCAAAACAATATCCATTTGTTCAAGACCCCAGTGATTTTTCACCAATCAAGAAAAATCCAGCAATTCTCGACTTCAAGCTGAAAACTCAATAAACTTACAACCCACCTCAGAAACCCAATAACATCCGGAAATACCCATATCCATACCCCCAAACCCTAATTCAGAATACCCAAAAAATCCAATAAAAATCGAATAAAAAAAATCAGTAAAATACACGAGAATGAAGAAAATAAAATTGTGCAATTCAGATCGAACGTCATAAACAGACCTTAATTAAGAAAGAACGGAGCTTTGTTAAATAATTAGGCGAATGAGTAGTCAAGAGAGATTAGAGAGGTCGCAGGGAAAAGAAAAAAGTAGCAGCAGAATAAGAGCAGAAGCGGAGGAAATAAAATTCACGCAATTTTTATTACTGATTTATATATAATTTCGTGTGTGTGTGTTGTATCATGTGTATGTGTAATTATAATTTTGGAATAGGGTTTCACTTTTCACATAGTAATACTACTATTAATTACTTTAGCCGATTGTTTCTACAGAATCAACAAAGAGATAAAAATATTAAATTTAGCAATCCCACTCTCTCTCTCTAAAGCTCGACAATCTTTTATATACTATGTCGATTTAAAAATTTTTTCACTTATATTCATGTTTCAAATAATAAAAATTATTTTTCAAAATCAAAATTTACAATTAATTGGACCTACTCATTTTTTAACTTTTTACCTTATTCTTGATATATGTGCCCGAAAAGTAGTAATGTGATTGTATGATCTAGACAGAGAAAGTATAGTTTATTTGTTATACTCCCTCCGACTCATTCATATTGTCATCCTTTCCTTATTTATGTGTCTCGTTCATATTGTCATCTTCCAAATAAGGAAAGTTTTAACCATTCAAAATCCTCCAAAAGTAATGGGGCCTACCCACTTTCTATCATTTTACCATTGTTCTTAATTTTCGTGTCGAACATTAACATGACAATTTTAATGTATTAGAAGGAGTATGATTTACTACACACAAATATGAATTTTTATTAGTATATATTGAAGCAAATGCGGAGCTTCAAATTTAGCAATTCATGTGGAAAAAAATATTTGCTCTCTCTTATTACATAAATATTTGTTGGATATATAGTCATTTTTAAGAATGTATGGAGCTTTTTTCTTTGGTTATATTTATATTTCATTTTATTGTGTGATTTGTTATATTTTGACTTGGAGAGTAAGAGTTGATTGGCTAGTGTACATTGTGGGCCTCACATTCTAGGGTTTTTTTTATTGTGTTGGCACGTATTCGTTTTAATTAAATATTAAATATTAAATTCAGTTTTTAGATGAAGTAATCTATAATGTGGATACGCAGATGGGTTTAGTAATAATTTGTTTTCATTGAAACACAACAAATAATCTATTTTTATTTATATTTACTTGAAAATGGTTACAAATTTGTAGCGTCTTAGTAAACTTGGGATATAATATGGTAGTATGGTGTAATTATCTAGTTAATACATTGAAAATCTAAAATTGAATGCATTTAGTCGTTATTGGAAATATTTATTATCTGAGTTTATATTATAAAAGTCAAAGCATAAAATCAATGCGAAAGCGAAAAATAAAATAAAGCATTATGAATGAAACAACCAAAAAATGAAAATGTTACATTATGAAGGGAACGGAGAAAGTATAATTTTAATAACTCTCCTTAATGTATTTCTACGTCCGCTTGTTTCTACTTGAACAAATTTAGTGTACCAGTTTGAAGGAAGGTTGACAACCTATTGCTTCAATATGAATGCCTCTTCGCATTTCGATTACACTATTGTTAGTTTGTTACATGCATCATTCGATTAGACCGATTTTCCTGTCGTACATATTTCCATACCAGAGATCAAATCTTACAATTATCTGAATTTACCAACATTACCAATTTGGTTTTAACCCACATATTTATTTGTTATTTATTTATTTATTTTGAAAGGATATTTTTTTATTATTGTATGTTATGTTATGAGGCCGAGTTTTCTGGAGTCGTTGTTTGAGCCCATTATTGATAATATTCAATCTCAAGCCCAAGTAAATAAGTCCAGTTATTTAATTCAAAGTCTAACTCTAAGTTTTTAAGTCCAAGTTATTCATGGCCCAACAAATCTCTAAATACCAAATTCTAAGTATAATTTTGTGCCTATTCACTGCCTAACAACAGCAGCAGTATATTTGGTCAATCACCTCCAACGGCTACAGTCACCTCTCCCCTACTATAAATGCAATATAATATTTCATTCCCCAAATCACATCTTCAAATCAAACTCATCTTCTCCTCAATAATCTTCTTGCACACTTGTTTTTTTGTTGAGAAACTGGGTACAAAAACCAGCAATTCAACAATTGGTTCATGCAAAATGTCCAAAGTCCCTCTACTCTGACCTCTAATACATTCCAACAATTCTCGCCGACGCCCGATGGCTATCACTGCTCAACCTCATCAGGCAATGCATTTCATCAATTTTTTACGCCCTCCGATGGACATCAAGCCCGGGGGATATCAATATAGAGATTTCAACCTCAATGTCCACGGCGACGATGATGATGAGCAAAATTCCCTCTCTCTCACCGCATCCAACAAAGGGGAAGAAGAAGAATAAAGTGACAACATCTCAAGCCGCGCCATCAAAGGACATGATCAACAACGCCTAGGTGCCAACTGACCCAATTAAATCAAAAAGACGATTTCCAGATCGTCAACGACATCTACACGAGGTTGCGAAGCGTTATGGAGCTGAAAGTATTGGCAAATCACCTTGGAGTTTCGGTTTTTAATTACAGTATTTAGTTTTGTAGTATTTCTTTATTCTTTAAAATTACCGATTGTATTGTAATTTTCTAAATGTTTCAATACAATTTGATATAAATATATAACAAAAAACAATAAAAATAATAATTATATAGTAATTATGGACCTTAATATTGGAGACGATTTTGAGACCGATCTCTCAATGATTGGAACCCACAATAAGTGCAAAAAGAATAAATAAATATTGATAGTCCAATCTAAAATCGACCAATGCCGTAAATGTTTTAACTAGGAATAAATTGGACAGTTCGATACAATTGGCGTGGGTAACTTGTCAACATAGAGAACGTAGATATCCAATTCAAAAAATAAATAAAACTACATAGGCTTTATTCAGTAACTAATATAAGGAAAACCCAATACAATAACATCAACGGCCCATTAGCTCAGTTGGTTAGAGCGTCGTGCTAATAACGCGAAGGTCGCAGGTTCGAAACCTGCATGGGCCAAAAATGCTTTGAAGTTATTATTTTTGAGAGAAATAATAATAATAATAATGTGAGGAAAAGACGCTCCCTCCTCCCACATCGAAGTTGCGAAAGGAGAAATGAGTTGGAAGGATAGCATAAGTAGGAGAATGCAGTTTGGAGTAAAACTAAAAGGGTCGGTTGGCTAAATATGCCACGCTAGCCCTAGTTCGGTTAGTGCTGTATGGAAATCAAGACATATGGCCGACATCATTTTTGGAAATCTCATAGGGTTGGCTCGCTTAGCCGACCCTCCATGCCTTACTTAAATTAAATACACTACTTCATTATTTCATTATTACTGCCTAACTTTTTCCATCTCTAAGAGAAAAAAAGTATGATTAACTTTTTCATTTGCTATTAATGACTTGGATTCATAATATTAGCAATAATTAATTCTTCAAAAATTGCTCATTTTATCATCTTCTATATTGTATCACTATCTTAATATCATGCCCAACAATAACAGAGCAATCATTAACCATTTTTCTTTGCAATAACTAATTATGTGTAAATAAAGTGTTTGGTTTCTAAAATATGGTTTAAGCTTAACTTGAATCAAGTGCTGGTAGTAGAATGGTCTCGAGGGGGATGAAGAATTACGCTCATCAGTTACTAGTACAAATATGACATTTTGTTTTAACTTAAGAAAAGGGGAGTGGTAACTAATCACGAATAAAACCTAAATATTATTAATACGACTCGAGTTCCCCTTAATTTTAGCTCCAACATCGTGCTTTTTTCATTCACTTTAGGAACTCGATTTGCTTTCTTTTTGGTTTTCCTATGCATATACATAATTTGGCCATTCTATTGAAACCACTAGAAATTATTAAATTGAAAGCTCCACAGATCATTGAAGCACATTCGCCAATGATAAAAAAAAGCTATTGTTGTAGTATATATTTATCTTTAAAATTCGCGTTCGTAAATATTGAAGGTGAATCGGTTGTTAATGTTAGTGACGAAGCCAGAGTTTCGACTCAGGGGGTCCAACTAATTCAAGGTTTACATATAAATAATTTTTATATAAATTATATTAAAATAAATAATAATTTTTAATACAATTATAGTGCTATTTAAATTACATAATTATAACAGTACTAAACGTAAAAATTTAAATGTCAAGTTAAATAAGTTCAAGTTCTAAGATGATGAGTTGATAATTGAAATAGTAATAGACACCATCTCAACACGAAGAAAAATTTAAAATAAAATTAAAATTGAACTAGGTATAGAAAATATTCAAAAGAGATGGAAGGAAATTGTAAAAGCTTGGTTAAATATGTCTCATTTGAAGCAAGCACAAATAGAACACAAATGGAATTGTGAGAATAAATTTAAAATTTGAAATTAAAGCCAAGATGTAGAAAAACTAATATAAGTGAATAAATGAAATTATTGAAGTTTTAGTTTTTTTAGGGGAATGTAGAAGTTAAGTGCTTCATTTGGAAACAAGCGAAAATGGAGAAAAAAAAAATTGTCTCTAGAAGAGAATTGGAAGGATCGAACACATGACAAATAGATAGATCACGAACTAGTGACCACTAGACTACACAATATTTTTTGTAAAATTCTGAAATTTTTATTATTTAAACTTGTCATATTAGGGAGCTTTCATCCTACAACTAGATGCATATGCATCCCCAACCTAAGATGCTGCCATGTGTATATTATTATCATTCTTTTTTTTTTTAATTTCCATTTATTTAATTAAAAAGGAAGAAACTTTGGTTTGGTTTAGTAGTCTCTACGTGCCAAATTTCTCATATTATAATATTGTTGGTTTTCGGTTATTTTGCTGATAAAACAGGGAAAGGGGGAGGGGAAAGTGACTTTACAAAAGTAAAGTAGATGCTACATTTCTTCTTCAAATCTCCTCCTCCGCGTCTGCTCTTTCTTCGCGTGTTTCTCCTTCTTATCTTCCTTTCTCTTTGATTGGCATTTAGTTAATTATTCACTCGTTGATTCTGGCGAATTCGTTGATGCGCGGCCACCGTCTGGAAGTGCTTGTTAACTCCGCCCATCGACATCGTTGATTCCAGCGGCTTCGTTGATGCGCGCCTATCTATCATCTTCATTGATACAAGGTAAATTTCTCATCGCCGTTAACTCCTCTCATTCCACTGTATTTCGTATTGAAAAGTATGAATGTGTATCTTTCTACTCGTACACGACAGGTTTTATAACGAATATATATGTGTGCATCATAGTTTGTTTGATCGCAATGTAAATTAGGTTTTTATTAATGTTAGTTGATTATATGAAGTATTTGTTATTAAATTATTTTCTCTGCTGCAAACCTATATTGCATTTGAAATTTACAATTGTTATGATTTGTTAATGAAGTTGTTTTATTCATTGTTCGCTGCATTTTGATCAATGTGAATTATTAATTAAGCGTTTAAGTATAATTTGTAGCAAATATTTTCAATGGATGTGGACTTGAATATGGATTTGGATGATATTGGATCTAATGATGATGGTGAAGGAAATTCAATTACTGAAGATGCGATTGATGGTCCGACATCTGCTTCTTCACATGAATCTGATGATTTCGATGGGGAAGACTTAATTAATTTCTGTCGAGGTATTGAGGAAAATAGGTGTTGTGATAGAGAAGTTGATAATACTAGTGTTAGTGAACCGATATGTGATAGCGTAAACTTTTGTGAATCTAGAAATGTTGTTAACAATTTTGGTGAAGCGATGGATGTTGACAACATTTTTGGGGACTTGAGAGATGATGATAACAATCAACGTGAAGTAGGAGTTGTTGATAGTATTGTTGTTCGATCTATATTACCTGAAAACAATGGTGGGAAAGGTTTGGGTAATGTTGAGGATCAGTTGCCTGAAAATAATCCAGTGCCTTTGGTTGAGACTGTTGAAGGTGAAAATCCACCGAATGAAAACAATCCACAGCCTTCAGATGATGAGAATGCTAATGTTGAAGATCCTGAAAAGAAAGAATTGAGAATGATGTGTGAAGCAATTGAAAAACGGTTAGAAGTTGGATCTATTCTGCAGGATCTAGAGCAAGCCTATTTAATATATTGTGAGTATGGTCGGTTGAAAGGTTTTGGTGTGAGGAGGGGAGAGAAACGATACCTTGGGCAGAGCACCGATGTTAAGTGGAAGGAATACGTATATTGTTGTACTAGAGTTTCGAATTCAAAATGTTCTGATCGGCGTGTCCCCTCTTTCAAGAAACTCGTGATGCGAACTGGGTGCAGAGCAAAGATTAGGGTGGGTCGCAAATTGGGGTCACCATGGCATGTGACCATATTTGACAGGGAACACAACCATGATTTGGTGTCGTGTGAACAGGCGTACATGCTTAGGTCTTCCCGCAATTTGACATATGCTCAAACATCAATCTTGAAGCTTTGCATGCCGCTGGTATTGGTGTTAGCCGTGCATGTGGATTTATGGAGAAAGAGAGTGGTGGCCCTCAAAATCTGGGTTTTACATGTAGGGATGTGTATGACCATTTTTCCCGCAAGGGAAGAAAGTCTAAGATCGAAAACGATGATTCCACGATGCTTCACGATTACTTCATGCAAAAATCAGATGAGGATCCTTTTTTTTATTAGAGTGCTGAGAAGGATGAGGAGGGTCGATTAATGAATTTTTTCTTTCTTGACTTTAGTTGATTATGAAGCATTCCCAGAGGTTGTATCAGTTGATACGACGTATAGTACGAATAAGTACAATTTGATTTGTGCACCTTTTGTTGGTGTAAACCACCATACATTCACTTGCATGTTTGGAATGGGTTTCTTGTCCGATGAGACAGTTTCATCTTTTGAATGGTTGTTCACTGAATTCCTTAAGTCGATGAAAGGTCGTCAGCCAAAGGTAGTCTTTACCGATCAATGTGTGGCCATGATGAATGCCATTGACAAGATATTTCCCGAGTCGAAGCATTGCTTATGTCAGTGGCATTTTAATCGGAATGCTATCAAACGGTTTGGATCACTTAATCGTAATGCTGACTTTAAAAAATTGTGGCGGCAATGTATGAATGAAGTGGAGAATGAAGGTGAGTTTGATGACGCTTGGAAGAAGCTAATGAGTTTTACCAACCCCATCGGCAAGTGTCAGAATTGGTTTATCACAATGCACAAACTTCGTCATCGGTGGGCATCTGTTCACACGCGAGGTATCTTTACCGCCGGTTTGTTGTCAACCTCACGGAGTGAAGGAGCTAATCGTTGTGTGAATGCTGGAATGCGCCGAACTGATACTTTAACTCAATTTGTTGAGAATTATGAAGAAGTGAAGAATAGTTGGCACAGAAGAGAAAATGAGGAGGACACCGTAGGCATTTGGTTGCCAGGGCAGATGGTCAGCCACAACGAGCTATTTACGCAAGCAGCCTCAACCTACACGCGGAAAGTGTATCATTAGTTTGAACACGAGGCATTGGCTATGTGGGATGTTAGACTATTCGATGAGCACATTGATCTTGGCGATGGTGATGTGAAGATAGGAGCCACGATGCTATCACACGGACGTGATCGAAAGGTTGTTTACAACAAGAACACGAATTACGCGAAGTGTTCATGCCGGATGTAGGAGTCGGAGGGCATTCTTTGTCGCCATATACTTATGGTTTATCACTCGATGAGCTGAGTCTCAAATATTGAAGAGATGGACCAAAACTGCGAAGTCGGCATCCCTTGTCACAGCCCCAAATCCCGAGGGACGGCAGAAGCCGGGGTGTGACTGGGGTTGGATTAAAGAAGCGGGGAAGAAGGGGGCTAACTGACTAAACATTCATAAAAAAAAAAAAACATTGATAAACCATGAACAAGACTTTAATATAGATAAGAAAGAGTTAATCCCTAAGGATTACTCGACAAAATGTGCAAACGAAGCTAGGTTCATATTTACAAACTTAGACTACTGAGAATTGTTCAAAAGGTACATCTCAAAAGATTTAGAGTTCTGCAGCGGAAGAGTTCTAACTAAAGCAACCTATCTTTCAACTCAACATCAACCATCGCCGCTCACCGTCGCTTCAACCTGCACATTTAGAAAACAATGCAGGGCTAAGTATAAACGTACTTAGTGGGCACGATGCCGAAATCATAGTCATATGTATAAATAATCTGGCATTTTATAACCGTAGCGCATCGGGGTTTTGTTGAAAAGGCCCGTGCCTACTAAACATTTTCTAACTGATTTGTATAAAGCAGCTTGCGCAAGCATTTTTAGAGTATGTTATGTTCAATCTTGACTCAAACTAATTCACCGTGGCTGGTACCCCTCAACAGGGTATCATATACACCACAGGTTACAAAGTGCACTAACTCTAGAAAGCACTTAGCAGCTAACTCAGAGCCGATCGTTAGTTAACCTAGTTAGATTAACTCTAAAAGTCTGGAAAACCCGAAGGTTAACTCAGAAATCTGGAAAACACGAATGTTAACTCAGATAGGTACAAGAGAACTTACATAAAATAGTTAAACATTTTATGCCAAGATTATCACGTTGATAAAACACAATTATCAAAGCTGTAAACTTCACTTTCGGTTTGTGGAAAAATCCACGTTTTATTTTCATATAATAAAAGCCCACCTTGTAAATACAGAACTTAAAAGCAAAAGCTTCCAACTTTGGATTTTTCGTCCTTTCTTTACAGCTGGCTTCCTCCTTCATCTTAAAATAAAAATATACTTAAAAACGGGTCGTAGAGAGTAATCGTTTAAAGAGAATCGAAGAAAGATTTAGTTGTTTTATTCTTTAGGCATTTGCACGCTTAATTAATTCTTTTTACTTAAACGGGAAACGAGATTCGTACCAATCTTGTTTAGAACTCGGAAGCTCTCATACTCGACTCTCGGATCAGTAGAGAAGGTAGTCGATATCTTAATACGACTTTAAAGATTAAAAGAAACTAAGTTGGAAAGGATCAACTTAGGCGATTTACTTTATAGCTCATTTCACGACTTATGAAAGTTCTCGTTTATTACTTCTTTAATGAAAGGATAAAATATATGATCTCGACTGGTTTTCATCACTCAAGGTTCTATACTTGACTCTAGGGTCAGTAGATAGATATTCGATAGATAAAACGGCTTAAACGATCAAAAGAAACTAAGTTGCGAACTAAACAACTTAGAAAACAAGAAACTGAAAATTTACTGCACAGTCCAGTAACTCTGGAGGCTGTCCAGAACAGAGGATTTAGAAACAGGGGGTGAGCCCTATACCATTAGAAAGCTTAGGAAGTCTAGTTCGTGCTCCAATTTACGGATCACAAATCCGATAAACGAGCTGGAAGTTATAACAGTTTCCGGCGAGGGTCGCAAAACTGCCGTGGAAACCCTAATTGATTGATAAGTTCGCCGTATAACGTTTTAGGTTCGTTTTAAATTCTCGTATTCAACTTTTTTAGAAACTGGACTCTTAAAGCAGTCATCACGTACCTCCGTACGTGACAAACTCCTTTTCAACTTGTTCAAAGCACGACGTTCTAACGTCGGATTTCAACTATCAAGTACTATACCAACAAAGAAAATCCAAACGCGTTCTAGTTCTCGATTTCACTATAACTCATATTAGATTAACTCGGATGCTTATGGTGTCAACTAGAAAGATGTTCCAAATTTCATTATAAACATTTATATCAAGTTAGAATTTTCATCCGACTTCCCGATTATTAGTTACAACTAGATATTCGTCTCTTACGCGATTTCCAAAAGTCGTCGGTTTTCGTTCAAATTTTACGACGCTAAACTATATCTAACTTGAATCATTTTCATGCATGCAAACACATCTTAACATCTTTATAACTCAGTTTATAAGTTGATTTTAGTCTCTTACATTTCATTAAACATTTTTAGAAAAATTCCAATTAACTTCTATAATCAACTAATATGATTTGTATTATAATTCCATTAACAATTCATCATTTATATCAAGCATGTATAAACTCCTAATTATTCTATAAATTTCTGGTTTTAAGCATATGTTAAAGGATTGATTTTCTACTCCAATTAACAACATATATTCACTAATCAACCTATTATAACAACCATTAATCAATTGCAATTCCAAAAACAACTAACATGCAAAAACCCCTAATTTATAATTCAAACCCTAATTGAATTTCATAATAACATAGGGCTTTCAATCCCTTTTCATTCCATACACTAATTAAACATCTATTAAACATGAATCCATGATCAAAAGAAGAAAAACAAAAATCCTACAATTTCCCAAAAAAATTCTGCATTTACACAAGTTTTAGGATTCTTGGTTTTGATCATTTTTAATCCATAATTATCATATCTAACATATCTAATTTCATCATTCTAAGATCAAACTATCTATTCCAAACTTCCCAAAATTCGATCAAGAAGAAAAGAAGGAAAAAGAAAAAGGATTGGATAGGATTAAAGAGGATCATCATACCTTGAGAAATAAGGAAAGAAGTATGGTGTTTGAATGGATGATTGAGGACTTGTGTTCTTTCCTCAAGCTTTGAAGGGTCTTCAATGGAGTATGGATGATGGAGAAGATGAAGTTTGAGGGATGGGAGAGAGAAAGCTGCCGAGAGAGAGATAGGGAGAGAGAGAGAAATGGCTTGATCAAGTGTATTGTTATGATGAAAGGTTGAATTTGTGTGTAAAGTGTAGACTTAGGTGTCATGTACTTAGGAAGTAATAACATGCATGTTCCCCACTAAACATGGTGAGGTGGCGGCTGCCATGCAGAATTTTTAGAGGTTTTACGGGTTTTTCCGGCGCGATCCGACGTTACGGGAAAATGAACGACGAAAAACGTCGTTCGGTACAAAAATCGTCGCGATTCGATTTGACTTAAAAATTCTAACGTATGAACTTAATTGGAAAATAAATTTACAAAATTTATTTTGACAAAAACTCGGAACGACAAGTCCGAGTTTCGTCCGGAAAAACGTAAAAACAAACTTTCTCGGCGTGTTCGTATTGCGATTTTGTAAACGTAAAATTAATTGTTTTCCGTTCTTAGTTTACAAACTAAAAACTTTTCGTATGCGCTAACCCCTAATACAGAAGTCATCTAGCTGACTCCCGTAATTTATTTTTAATAATGGATTCGACCGTTAGCCTTAGAATTCAAAAATTATAAATTTAGGCGTGCAAAGCCATTTATTTAATTAACTTTAATCTTTTTAGAACGTAAGGAATTTACGGGGCATTACATCCCTCCTTCAAAGTGTATGTTCGGATAAGACGACCACTCTTCCTAGCATGTTGTTCGTCAATACAATTTTGAGGCGCGTATATAAAATTACATGTACTTGCCTAGAGCGCGAGGATTGTCGAGCTGTTGTGAAAGAGAAGGTGGAAGCACTAGGGAAGCAAATTTTTGACATGACTGGGAAGCAACAGGTGAAGAAAAAATGCAAGGGTGTCTCTAATGAGAATGAAAATTCCGAGCAAACTCCACCCTTTACTGATCCTAAGCGAGTGTTGGAAAATAGTTTCGTCCACATGAGAGAGCGTCGCACTTCGAATTCCACTTCGAAGAAAGGTTTAAACTCGGGCATTACATTATATTGTTTTCTATGAATAGTTTTTCCTTTTTTTGTAGTTGTTGTGGGCAAGTCTATCTAATTTATCTCTGAGTTATGACATACTGTTTTGATTTGGCACGCATTAATAAGAAAGCACGAAATGCTCCATGTCTGACAGATTTGCCGGTCGCAGTGATGCCAGATTCTACAAAAAAGAAACAAGGCACAAGTTCAGTTCTAGAATTCCTTTCCAGATGAACGAGCCGTCTTTGGTTAGACCGCCTTTCTTTCAGCAGCATAGTGCTAGGTATATTCCTCTTCAACATAATTATAGGAGTCTTTCACAGCCTTAGCTTATGAATCTGTCCACCCTAAGTACCACCCTACTGTTTTCCCTTTTTTCCCATTTTATTTAAACTTTGTTAACTTTTTTTTAAAATTGATGTACTATATCGAGCACACTAATTTTCGGATCCTGTATTTTTTTTTTTGTAGGATTAACCCCTTTTTCTTGTATGGAATTGATTACTATATAGTCATCCTTTACCACATAGTCTATGTTTTGTAGCGAATTTGAGTTATGTAGTTGCAAATTTCATATAGTGTTCGTACATGTTTTATTGTATTGCATTTCCATGAAAGGATCCTTAAGAAAGGTGTTGATTTATTAATTTATGAAGTATAATGAAATAATGATATATCAAATTTAATTCGATCAACTAATATATTCAGTTTACTACAGTAAACACCATTTGAAACTTGTATTTTATACGAAATGAAACGAATCGAATGGAATTGAATATAATGGTATTGTTTCATATTTGAATAAATTGCTCCGTACATGTTCGATTTACTATTTGCTTTGATTTTAATAATTAATTTGATTCATATTTTGTTGTGTATGAAACAATCGCGAATATTTGAACCGAAAATTGAATATTCGATCACTTTTATTTGCAAGCCGAATTTGTAAACTTGTGAGAAAGTAAGTATTCGATTCATAATCAACCCCTATTTACAATAAATAGAAGAAATTTATGTTTAGGGTAAAATACAGAGGTGCAATATATAACGGATCGAGTTATTTGGGTTGACTTAACCTTTATTGGTTAACCATGATCATTTTATTACCATGTGGGGCGCAACGGTTGAGTCCGTAATACGGCGCGTGCATTCCTGCACTTAGTATTTGATAGAAATAAATAATATTTTCTGACTAATTATTTGACAATCTTTTCATTATTCTCTCATTCTTTGAGGATTCTATCCCTCATTTTGAATGCTCTTTTCAATTTATAATGGTTTTTTTTAATTTATATCAATTTATAAGGGTTATTTTTATTATATGAGTTACTTTAAAAAAGAATATAAGTGAGTTGCATATTTATGTTTGTATATATAGTAGTACATGAACTTTATTTGCCAAGTGGACATTAAAACATAATGCGCATGCAAATTAAACTGAAGTGAATTGTTTTTAGTAATATGTTTTCTTAATATTTTCAATTAGATGCATAAGTACGTAATACTATTAGCAAGGAAATGAGTTTATAATTTCATTATTTTGATACGTACAACGCACTATGTCTATATACTAATACAATAGCTTTTATTTTATAGTCGTACATTTTTATAATTTGAGTGAAAAAAAAGTTACGAATACTCATTAAGTTGTATTCTGTATAAAAAGAAATTGAAACCAAGGAAAAAGTTAGTAAATAATTAAATAATAGTTGCAATGCTATTAAAAAATACTATTGTATCATAAGTTATACTATTTCAATGAAGTTTAAAAATTTTATGTATGTATATACTTATCACAAGCTACATAAAAAAAAGTCTATCTTTTTACCTTATATGATTATTTCACGTGAAATAAAATTTACCTCATTACTATTACTTGATATATCATGTGATCAGAGCTCGTGTGTTATTTGTGACAACTTAAGGTTTGATTATTTATAGAAAATTCAGTTATTATAGTAAAGATTAGTGGCCATTTGTTTGTCTAAAGTTATAAGGGAATAAAGAAACTTAAAATGTTTTTAACTAACTTAATCCTTTAAAGTTATTAGTAATTTGGTAAAGAACATTTAATTTCCAATTTTCAATATTTTTTTTTGGGAATTATGTTGTATGACTCAATACCTTTATATTGTATGACCAGTTATTTCACAATCTTTTCATTATTCTTTCATTGTTTGAGGATTCATTCTGTGAGGTTTCTATATCTTTTCAATTTATAATGGTTTATTTCTATATATCAGTTACTTGTTGAATCGAGCCACCTGTTGTTTTTATTTGTAACTGGTAATGATTTTTGGAGCAATTTTCAACAACGAAATGAAGTTTATTATTTGTAACTGGTAATGATTTGTGGAGCAATTTTTAACAACAAAATGAAGTGTTGACTTCACAATTATACACAACAATTACAATTAAATCAATTGTTAACATTTATTGAAAGAATATCACTCGGTTGCATATTTCAATTTCAATTGAAATATGATAATATGCTAATAAGAAATATACAAGAATATTCTCAAATTATAGGTGTTTTTTTTTGTCAAATAAAATAATTTGTAGTATAGAATATGGCAATAGATTAAGATCAATAAACGTAAAACTTAATATATTAAATGTTAACTAAGTTTGGAATGGGAGAACAAAGTTTAGTTACATAATTGAATAGAAAAAGAATAAGTTAACCAATAAAAATAATTTAAACCAAGTGAACTATCTGCCATTTTGTGTTTTACATAAGAGAAAAAAATAAATAAACATAGATTAAAATGCATAAATAATTATAGGCACCATATATGCCCTAGCGTACCCTACCCCAACCTCATAACCCTTTTTATTCATTCATACTAGGGCATACGGTGGGAGAGGCGCCGCCGCCGTCGTATAGTATAGATAAGTCGTCGATGACCTTATATTTCCATATGTCGTTTTTTCTCTGAATTTTTCTACTAGTTGTTAGGTTATGTACTTTTTTTTTTATTTTGCAGGGAATTTGGGTCGACGAAGCCGGCGAACCGGCAACTCACATCGATTCTTGCATCCGTCGACCGGGGGCATTGTCATTCTCCTCCAAATTAGCAGGTATTGTGTTGAAATTATAGTAATGTATTGATTAAAAGGCGATAGTATTAAATTTGTATATTATGTTCGTGTGAATCGTTTGTTTCCCATTTTTTTAGTAGTTCTCATATGCATTTGATGTTTGAATTATGTAATAAGAATATAGTTGTGATTATAATAGATATGAGGATGAATCCATGTGAAATCGTTAGAATTTATTCTGCATAATTTGATACCCACCAACTGTATGAAGAAATGTAAGAAGTTATACAACATAATTCGTTGTACACCAACTGTCCGAAGAAATGTCAAAAATGATGTTAGATAATTCGTGGTAGGCAAGTCTATGAAATTGATGTCAAAACTTCTGTATATGTCCACCAAGTGTTTGTACAAATGTGGCTTCAATCATTCACGTGAAATAAAATATATTTTCAATGTCGTACACCATATGGAAGTAAAATAAATGTGACCAAACGAATGAATGTGACCTGTAATTGCAGTTTTCATTTTGAATGATGCAGTAGTAATTATTTTTATTAAGTCGTTTAATTTGTAGTATGAGTTGATGACTTGTGAGTGGTGTAGCAGTTTTCATTTTGAATGATGCAATAGAATCCACGATGAATCAGACCTCTTCTGTAAATTGCTGTCTCTCCTGCGAAGACCCCTTTTTTGATATTATTTTATCGAAGTCACATGTGGACTGCTGCCGTTTGGTATAAATTACTAAATTGTAGTCATTTTTTTTTTCTATATTTGAGTTGATTTTTTTTTTTTTTACAAATTACTTATGGTTACTTTAAATCTATCTCATTTCTGTTGAACAGGAGCTGCCTGCGAGAGCGAGGGCGCACGTACCTAGTGCTAATGTTCCTGCTTATTTCACGTATCTTGGACGCTCGTAGACCATCACTTACCTTGGGAAAAGCAGACATACCTCACTTCAACAGAGCTGGTTGGAAACAATTCATGTCAGATCTGGATCTCAAGTGTGACGATGCTTGCATCTTTGAAATATTGGAATCGACAAATGAGGTTCTTAGGCTCCGAGTTATTATCCTGAGGGACACTAATTGGATCTGTAATGCCCCAGAAATTTCGTACTGACTTAAAAATTTAAAGTTAATAATAAAAATGGCTTTGCACGCCTAAGTTCACGAATTTTAATTCTAAAACCAACGGTGAAATCCGTTTCCGAAAATAAATTACGGAAGTCAGTTAGATTACTACTGTATTTAAGGTTATCGCGTACAATAACTTTTTAGTTCTAGAACTCAGAACGGAAAACTGTCTGATTTTTACATTCACGAAATTGCGATACGAATTCGCCCGTGAAAGTTCGTTTTTATGATTTTCCGGACAAAACTCGGACTGTGATGTCCCGAGGTTTTGTCGGAAATTAGATTTTAAATATTATTTTCCAAGTAAGTAAAATATGTTAGAATTTATGGTCAAATCGGAACTCGAGGATTTTGTGCCGAAATACGTTTTTCGTACGTCGATTTCCGTAACATTGTATCGCGCCGGAAAAACGCGTATTTTCCTAATTTAATTAAAGGGGCAGCCGACATGTACCACCCTCAAGCATATGATATTTTAATTTTTTAAGATTATTACTTTATGACTCATTCCATTTACTTGGTTCTAATTCATGCCACCTACTAATATTGTTATAGGATATTATACTTAGTTAACTAAGCCAAATTCACCTCTTTTCTTCTCCCCTCTTTACCGCCATCTTCATCATCTCCTTCACTTCATTTTTTCTTTCTTCCAAATCTCCATTGAAGCTTGAGGGAATTCTTCACAAGATCAATCATCAACCATCAACCTTCATTAATACTTAAGGTATTCTTCATAGCTATTTAGCTATCCAATTAGAATTTTTTTTTCTTTCAATTTTATGTTGTACCGATTTTGTAGAGGAATTAGGAAGATGATTTGATCCTTAATTAAGGTAATTAGATGATTTAGATATGAATTATATGGTTAAAACTTGAAGAAAACAATTAACCCTAAAATACTATGAGAACCGATTTTAGGGGATATAAGATAGGATGGTTTAATTCTTCAATTGATAGTATAATTGAGCTTAGATGTTGTTTAATTGATGATTGAGACAAAGAAGAATGAAATCCCCTATGATTTTGTTGATGACCGAATTAGGGCTTAGGGTTTGAGGATTTGGTTTTCTAATTAATGATGTTGGAGCCTAGATAATTGAATAATTGATATTGTAGTAGGATAAGTAATGGATTAATGGAATTAATTGGAGAAGAAAAACACCCCTCCCTAATAAAATGTTAATACCGAAAAATTAAAGAAGGAATTAGGGGTTTTAGGAGCTTTGATTTAGTTGAGGAATTGATGATAGAATATGGTTTCTAATGACATTAGATGATGTTATGAATTTAATTAGAATTTTCTAAAATAATTATTGAATATGTAAGAGGCAAAGGTCCTTAAATAATTCGAATATGGTTGATGATATAAGGTAATGATATATGTAGAAATGATCCTCATTAGATATTGATTAACGTGGTAGAAATGAACGAATTCCGATAACTTTGGAAAGTACGTAAGAGGCGATCAAGTGATCGTAGTTAATAATGGAAAAGTCGAGTTAGGTTTTTAACTTGATAATAATGCTTTTTATGGACTAAGGAACAACTTTTTAATTGATACCATGAGCCTTCGGATTATTAATTGATGAGTTGTAGTTAAAATTGAGAAATAGAAACGAGAAGGTTAACTTGATGTTGGTATAGTACTTGTTAGTTGAAAGCCGACGTTTAGAACGTCGTGCTAATAGACGAACATTGGAAAGGAGTTCTTCACGTACGGGAGTACGTGATGACTGCCTTGAGAGTAAAATTTCGTGAGAAATCGAGTACGAGAACTTAGAACGAACCTAGGAAGTCATATGTCGCTTTTATCGAGCCGTTAGGGTTAGCCACGGCAGTTTTGTGACACTTTCCGAAAACTGTAATATCTCTTAGCTCACTTATCGGATTTGAGATCCGTAAATTGGAGAATAAACTAGACATCCCAAGCTTTCTAACGGTACAGAGCATTTCCCCTGTTTCTAAATGCTCTGTTCTGGGAAGCCCCCAGAACTACTGTAATGCGCAGTGAGTTTTTCAGAACTTAGTTTCCTAAGTTGTTTTCTTCGCAACTTAGTTTCTTTCGATCATTTAAGTCGTAATGAGTTAACGACTATCTTTTCTACTGACCTAAGACTCGGGTAGGGAACCTTTTGAGTTCTAACGAGATTTGTTAAAGTCTCGTTCCCGTTTAAATTAAAAAGAAACTAGTAGCGTGCAAATGCCTAAAGAACTAAAAAGACGGAAACTAAAACCTAATTCCAATCTCCGTTCTCTTAAATCTTTTTCGATCGAGTTTAAAGTATGTTTATCTTACGATGAAGGAGGAAGTCAGCAGTGAGGAAAGGACGGAAGACTAGAAGACGAAAGTACGAGTAATAAGTTATGTAAAGTATAAAGGTGGGCTTTTATTCTATAACAAATAAAATGTGGGTTTTTCCACAACTCGAAAGTAATTCTTTATCGCTTTGATAAATGTGTTTTCAAAGTGATAATCATGGCATAAGCTGTTTAAATATTTTATGTGAGTTCTCTTGTACCTATCTGAGTTAACATTCGTGTTTCCCAGATTTATGAGTTAATCAAAATAGGTTAACTAACGATCGGCTCTGAGTTAGCTATTAAGTGCTTTCCAGAGTTAGTGCACTTTGTAACCTGTGGTGTATGTGGTATCTTGTTGAGGGGTAACCAGCCACGGTGAATGAGAAATTGGTCAAGATTTGAACGTAACATACTAGAAAAATGCTTGTACAAGCTAATTTATATAAATGAGTCAGAAAATATTTAGTAGACACGGGCCATTTTCAACAAAACCCCGATGTGCTACGATTATGAAATGCCTGATTATTTATACTTATGAATATATTTTCGGCAACGTGCCCACTAAGTACTTTTGTACTTAGTCCTGCATACGTTTTCTAAATGTGCAGGTTGAAGCGATGGAAGCGGCGATGCTTGAATAAAGTTGTCTTAGGAAGACTTTAGTTAGTATGAATCACTTTTCCGCTGCAAAACTCTAAGTACCTTGATGTTATGTACATTACGTAAAACTCTGTAGTTTATGTCTGTAAACTTGAACTTAGATGCCTTTTGAGTACCTTCTGTCGAGTAATCCTTCGAGAATTACTCTTCCTTTTGTAAATAAAGTCTTGTTCATAGAATGTATGATGTCTCTTATGTATGTATGTTTAGTCAGTCCCTTCTTCCCCGCTTCTTTAATCCAATCCCAGTCGCACCCCGGCTCTGCCGTCCCTCGGGATTTGGGGCTGTGACAGGATCTCGCCTGAACTACAAGCAAAAATCGATGCAATCGAAAATCAGGGAAAGACACAAGAAACATCCATTGTACTGGATGATGAGTCTTGAACCCATGTCTTTGTATTTTCGTTAATTTTTAGTATGTATGATTCTGCGTATTTAGTTATGTTATCGACTTGTCAGTTTTTGGACGTTTTATGTCATTTTTTGTTGATGCATATGAGTTTTACCTTTTTGAACCCTAATGTCGGAAGAACTGATTTATGTTTGGAATTGGAATTTGAATTTTTATTTGTGTACGTGTTGTCATTTTAAATGATTTTACAATCACGTGAATGAGATTTCATTTATACTAATGCAAATTAGGAATAAATTCTGGCTAGGGTTCACGTTCATTTCGGCTACTATTCCATTATTTGAAGATGACCTATCTTATTGATTCGAATTATAAGTTGTATCATCTAAATTGGATCTGGGATTCGAAATATCACTTTTAATTCACGTCAATTATTAATGAAAAAAAAATTATGGCCAGCAAAACGAGATGTCAATTGTTATTGATTTTACCTAATTTAATTAGTTCATTATATATCTGATAAGCCACGTTCTCTTTTCACTTTTATATACATAATATAAGATATCATAGTTGTAAGAAATATAATTAATAATTGATTTCTGATATTTCGTCATTTAAATATCATTTCATTTTCCCTTAAGTTAAAATTAAATTTTTCAAACGTTTATCTTACAATTTTGTTTATACTTAATTTTAATGATTTTTTTATGATAATGAACTATTATTTCAAATTTTCTCGTTCCTTATTCTATCTTATACTGCGTATCCTCTTTCTCTCGATGCCATATTTCATGTTTCATACGAGCATGTATTTTTCTTTGTTGGTTTATGAATTTCTTTTTTTTAATTTTTAATTTTTTATTTTGGAGTAGCTATTGATGAATAGGAATTAGATTTTCTCCTCTTACCTTGGTATGTGTAAGATTATGAATTTTGGTTTTCATGCTTAATAGTAATCGCGATAATACATTTAGGGTAATTATAGGATTACGAATATGAGGGTCTTATGTTTTATGGAATACATTATTTTGTTAGGGGAATTAATCGAATGCATTTTTATGTGAAAATTTTGAGATTTAACTAGCTTTGTTTTCCATTATTTTTATGGAGGACATTATTATGATACACCAACAAATTAAGTTTACCAATTGCATATTTTCAATTTACCTCAAGCAAAATAAACGATGTTAGTTATGGATAAAAAACTTCACAAACATTTAGAGTGCATGCTTAAAATAACATTAAATCTATCTAAGCACCTACATTACGTACAAGGACTTCTTTTGTTTTACAACATAGGTAAGTAATACTTTTATTGCATTTTTTTTTTCCCAAAACTTAAGCATATAAAGCTTTCGTTCAAATTGAAAACAGTTTGTATGTTACAAACAAATTATCAGTAATACATATATAATACTCTTTCTTTCAATCATGCTAGTTACCATAATATAAGTTTTTTCAAAAATCAAGAAGGAAAAAGAGTGCTTATTACAGTTAGATATATTATACTAGTTAACTAAAAAGGACATGAGAGGCTCATAGCACTGTTTTTTTGCATCCCAAAATTTCCTTCGTACATGGCTAGCTTAGAAACCACATCATAAATCGTCAACGATTTAACTAGAACTTAAAAGTCACTACAGAAAATACAAGTTGTAACAGCTGCGAACTACTAGAAAAGTGACTAATTTAAAAACATCATACATCGTCAGATTTGGTTTCTAGCTCAACCATTTTGTAACAATTTGAACACTACTTAAAAGCTAAACCTTAGACATACTACTACTATATAATAGCTTACAACTGGAGAAAATTAACATGCAAACACCATGCAAAAATAACATGCATGCAAACACCATCATGATTTCGTAGTTGTCCATTAACTCAAAATTGAAAAAAAAGAAACCCTTAACCTAATCCGTACAACCCTCCTTCAGCCTCCAAATCCGTGTCAGGTAGCCATCTTTGTATTTGCCGGTCATATTAGGCTGGATGCTGTCAAGGGGAATTCCACATACCAAACCCCGTTTTTCGAAAATCCTTTCCTTGTTACAAATAACTGGTACATTCGTGCGTACATTTAGGAAACCATTCTCCACCATTAGACGATCAACTTCATCTATGCATCTGGAGGCATATACGTCTATTGTTTCGCCCAATAGATCAATTCTGTACGCAACCCATTCCACATCATTGATATATGCAACACCGTATATATAATCAACCGCAGTCCAACTCATTTGCCGCTCTTCTGGCCGCTCACCTCTCATGAAGGGCCCTAATCTCCCACGCACGAATTCGTCATTGAGATCATGCAAGTATTCTTGCAAATAAACAAACATACACGGGCTAGTCACCTACTTAATGAATTGCAATATGTAGAAATAAATGAAATGGCATCATACAAATATTAGAAAAAATTAAACTCTTAAGACTTAATAATTACTCACCCAAGTTCTCAAAGATGGCATTTTTAGTTCGAGCGAAGTGCATTATGACGTTAAATACAACATCGCAATCCTGTATGAAAGAAAACATATTTCTTAATCAATAATTTCTCCAATTTTGTGAAAAAAAGTTAAAACGTAATGATAAAGAAGCAAGAATTGTTAGCCAATTTTTCACCAGTTTTGTCAGGCATCCTTCTTCCTTTTCAAGACCCTGAATCCGCCATGAGTACACCACTTCATCTCCCAAAAACGACATCATCAAATATGCATTGCTACACACAAAGTCATCCACTTTATTTGTATAAAAAATTAATAAGGAAACCACTACTTCATAATTAAATAAAATGCACCACTTACTTCCCCTTTTCTGCTGCGTTACTTAACCATGATTTGAATTCCCTGACTGCCTTATCCTCTCCAACTTGTAGCGGATTGTAATCTACATTCACCGACATTGATCGTACTCGCTTAGAACAGCGTGCATCTTTATCTTCCATCATTTTCCCTTTCCCCCTTTTATTCATTGATTCCATCCTACGTTGCCCTGATTTTATCTGTTGGGATTGATGAATCGAGACACTTTCTTTTACTGCTGTGGCCACCATTGATGCATAGGGTGGTGTTGGAGTAAATTTTTGAACTTGAGAGGGACCCGGCGTCATCGAGATTTCTTTCAACCACGGCAACTCTTTCGACCCAATGTTTTCTGGGAATGGCCCTGTCTCATGGCAGCGCAATGGCCCGTCGTCATGATGAATTTGCACTGCCTTCTTGTACTTACGATGCTCATCAACCAAATAAACAACCATTCCATATATGAGTTGAATTGTCTTTCTCATTTCCCGCTCAAAAGATGAAGGATCCTGTCACGTCATAAATTTATAAGTTAGTATGGGGTTTAGGTTGGCCGCATGCAACATAATTTGAAAAAAAACGAGCTTGTTAAGTACTTATTATAATATATTTATACCCCCTTGACTTGTTCATGTCCTCTACGCCGACGATAAACTAAAGAGTTTCCTTCCACACCGACCTCACTGAAGGTCAATTTCTTTCTCAAACAAGTTATATCCGGTGACATATCGCTTTGCAGTGGCGTGTTCAGGTCGATCCAAGCAGTGACATCTTGATCTATGAACAACGCCAGCTCCTCTTCGTACGACATCATTGGCTCCTTCGTTGAGGAATAAAAAATGCACTTACTCATCATTTAAGCGTGTTTAGGATGCGTAGATACTTAAAAATATACATTTTCATGAATAGTAGGAAGTTTATCCGTACTTACGTATTGAACCAATCCTTCATCACCGAACACTTTGCTGATTTCTGCAAATGTTGGGCTCATGCATGGCATCCAACGAAGCACACGTGGCAACCGTTTCACCCACTTGGGACAAAATCTCATCCAAGTTTGAGGAATATTCCGACAGGTCTCAAAGATCCAACACTGCAGAACTGGCGTAAAGCCATATATATCGCATGTAGGCAATGATCCCTCCCGAATTGCAGCACAGACGGCATCAAATGAGTCATACATTCGGTCTATGAGGAATTTGTAAGCAAGCGCCCCCCAACCACATTCTTCCCAATTTTCCATCTCATCCATTGCACTCATATAGCTCAAATCCAGCGGATTATCAGATTTTCCAGAATGATTGAAAAAATATCCATATATGAAGAGCATGATGGCAAGTTTGTATGCATCAGTACTATTACTGTCTCTGCGGCATTCCTGCACGAATTTCTCTTGTATATCCTGCAAGAGAGCGTGATATTTGGAAAGAAATGTTTGATATGAAAGAAGGAATTTTTTTGTAGCTCCTTCGTCGGCGAGAACTACTGTCCCGTTAAAAGCATGAAATCTTTCTGCAAAATTCCGTTGTTGTGTCACAGAAATGGATTTTCAGCTTCCCCTCCTGGCGCTCGTCAACCATATGTAATAATAATGTACAAAACAGTTGAGGTTGAAATTGAAATTTTCGTAAATTCCATAATTTGCCAAAGCATGAGTTCTTCAGCAAATCTATTTTCCCAGTGCTCAAATTATTCTTTATCACTTGTTTTACGTCGAATCCCTTATAAGCATTTGTAAGATGAGCGTGACCTGGACCATAACAACGACAATAAAACATAGTTATTTAATATAATATTGGGCTAGCTTTTTTGGTTATCTAGTTCTATAAATTAATTTGTTAGATGCGCGTATTCATCTTACCATTGGACTACTAATATTAATATTAATATTGATATTGGGCTTTCCATTGGGCTATGGGTTTGGTTATCACATAGTTAATTAATATAATAAAAGAATTACAATTACTTATCATAAATAATTTAACTCGAAAATAGGGGTACTTAGAGACGAACCTGACTTAATTTTCCAATCTTAACATAAATTATTCGACGTCAATTTATCAAATATCATCTATAATAACTTTTACTAATGTACGTTTGCTCTTACATGATCATTGATTTAGTGAAAAAAATTGTCACTGAAATAAACCTCTTTAGTTGTGCAAGTATCGATTAGATGAAAGTTGAACAAATATTAATTAATTAATACAATATAATTAATATGGTTAGGGCAAATATACGTTAATGAATATATACAGCATCTGACGAAAGAGAGAACGAAGAAGGATTCCCCCAACTTTGCTGGACGCATTACGTGCAACTCAATTAAAATGCTTCAATATCCTACGATGGAACTATTTGATGCTACAAAAAAAGTAAACACTCTATAAAACTTTGATGGTCAGAAACTTAATTAGTTAACTTCATGAGAACATTCTCACACACTTAATACCATTATTCCACTCCAACAATTGATTTTTATCCAAAAATGCGTGTACAAATTTTACCTGAAATTAGTACCGATCTTCCCAAATAAGAAACCCTTGATTTTGTGTTGTTGCTCTCCATTTCGCTATTTACCTTCGATAGAGCTGTATCCTGAAGATATAGCCAACTTCTCCTACCCAAAAATTTAAAGAAATTTGCAGATTAGCAACACACAATGTTCCAAAAAACGAAAAAACAATAACAAAATTCACATGATGAAATTTAACACAACTATTAGATAGTTTCTCACCTCAGAGGTCACCTCGCATTTTTTTTTTCGCTTGCACTACCTCACTTGTAAGCTAATATTCAAGATTCTTTCTTACTACTGCAGTTTTGAACAAGGTTGTTAGATGGCAGTTTTTTAGCAGAACCTTATGAGGTGATGTTCATCAACTAAGCCACTAACTTTTTAAATAGATTGGAGAAGACTGCCACCAGTTTGGGGAAAGATCCCCTATTGTGCGAGGGGGTGCTGACTACATCTAATGCCCAAAAACAATGCTTTTGCACTTTTTTCTTTCTTTTTAATTTATTATTTTTTTCATTACTAAAGTCACTATAGTTGAATTTTAAATTCTTTATCTACAATTAATGTAATATAATAAATCCTAATTAAAATACAATGATTATTTGAAAAAGAAGCAATCAGTTTTCAAATATAATTTAGATGAAGAAAACGGAAATTGAAATGAAGAATATTAATAACTAGTAATCTTAATTATAAAGAAACAATTATGTTATGTGATGCTCCTATGTAAGTGCATCCATGCATGCATGTGCATGCTAACTTTCGATGGAGTAGGCTAGGGTTCAAGTACTTGGATTCCATGTCTAAGAAGAAAGTATGTCACAAGTTTAGGCTTCTGCATCTTGAGGATCGGAGTTCAATATTCTTGTTATGGAACAAACATTTTAATCTACCATTGCAAGAGCTCGTGGAGTTATGTAGCACCATTATAAGTATTCAACTGAAATCACGAATATACTGATTTTATTATAATAAATTCAAGTTACATGTTTACAATATATCATAATTTAGAAAAGGTCGTTAATTATTATTTGTATTTTATTAAATTAACCGGAATCGTTTCTAAGTCCAACTCATGTTGAACTATTTATGATATTCGACATATTTTATATATACTCTATCCTAGGATCATATCTCGCCAATTACAAGTGTTGGGAAATTTAGTAAAGTTTTGATTGATTCCAAAACCAACTGACCCCAACCGAGTAGATGTTGCCATTTCCTAAATTTAGTATTTAGGCTCACTGTTTGAGAAATGTTCAGATTTTATCTTTACAGGACTCCAGCTGAAGACGGCAACATGGCTTTACTCGGATAGAACATCAGATGGAAGAAAAACAACTGATCGTTCAAGCCAACTGTTCTGATATGGAACATCAGATGTGAAGCCACCTGTTCAGATGGAACATCAGTTGCAGGACTTAATCTGATAGATCGACAACATGAAGTTCAAGGCAGCTGAGGGTTCAACTGTTCCTATTCAGACAGAAGGTCAGATGAAGGTAGCGATCAGATGGAACATCAGCTGAAGACCACTCGGGTGAAGATCGAATGTCTCAACCGACTAACCAATGTTGAAAGACAAAGGTTGAAATTTGAATTTCAATAGGAAGTCATGTGAAGGTTTGACGTTCTGTCATTACCTCATTTTGCCCAATACAAGGTTGTCTCAGAAGGAAAGCAGAAGTTCACAGTTGCCAAATCGGGAAAATCTGCAGAGACGAGAGACAAGACATCGCTTTCACAGAATAGAGATCAACGGCTCTTCCAACGGCTAGTTGATTCTCACCGCCTATAAATAGAGGCATTCATTCATTCATCAAGATAGAAGACAGACAAGTGCGAGAAAAGACTAAAGAGCAAAAGAACGACGATATCCTGCACACAAGCTAAACTGAAAATATTCTCTAAGAACATCACCAGTTGAGAGTTCATAGAGTGTTAGAATCTGTCTTGGTGTTTTCGATCTTAGTTTGAGTCTTCATTTGTTCAAGCTTAGATCCTAGCTCGCTTCGTTGTTAGAGCTAGTAGTTGGAAAACCCACCCTTATACACATCCCCTAAAAAGGTTGTTAGGATCCTGCTCTTCCCGAAATTGAGTAGAAAGGTTGATAAGTACCCGTAAACTTATCTGTAAGGTTGATAAGTACCCGCAAACTTATCTGAACGGTTGCAAAGCTCGCGTAAGCTTTGTGGTAGCTGTCTTAAAGAATTCGGACTGAGTTATGTGGACTCACAACTCCCCGTGGACGTAGTAGTTCTCTCCGAACCACGTAATTCCTTTGTGTTGTGTTTTCAATTCAGTTACTTTTTGCATATCCAACTGACAAACTAACCAGCACTCAAAACTGCATCTTTACATTTTCAACTGATTTGGTTATTGACCGACCTTGCATCTGAGCGTGAGTTGTTTTATACGATTTATTGTTGTTTCCACCACATTCCGCACAGCACCACTCTTCCAGCTGAGTTTTCTTACTCAGTTGTGATTCCAGCTGAGTCCTCTTACTCAGTTGTGATAATTTTCAGGGGGTTATTTTTAAAATTCCTATCTGATGTATTCCCCCCCCCCCCCATACACCAGAACTCGTATCGAGACCATCAACAAGAATATAGGAATGACACTAGTAATAATAGTTATAGATTTACCCTAACATGTTTACACATGTTTAAATATTTTAAAAAATAATATAAAACTTTATTCAAATGAAAATATAATTACAACGTAACATTCTAACTAGAGAACACGAGAGTGTTGACGTCAAATATAAAGATACAGTCACAAGATTGTAATTAATTTTATTATTTATTAATTAACAATGTAATAGTTGACAGGATACATACATAACTACCTCATTGTAACTAGCTAAAAAAATGTACATTTCACTTAATCAAGGATGATTTATTCAATCACTTAAGTCGATTATGATTGGAATTGTCATAGTAATTTATTTTAACTAATCATCTCATACAACTTGGATTTATAATTTTTTACTGTGTATTATCACTTGAGATATTAGTTAGCACTGGAGGAGAGGGAGGATAAATTTGGAAGTATAATTTTTAAATTGATAGACACGAGAAGATTGACACACTTGATTTTTATATGCTTTCCGTGTGTACTTGATACCATTTATTTGAATAAAAACATGCTTTGTTTGCGTATTTTTGCACATGTGTTTTTATTGTGAAAATGTTACGCTTGGTTGCTTGTTTCGTTCAAATTTCAGAAAAATTAAGACCAACATCGAGTACAGGATCTGTGATTCATCGACGTGGATTGGTTACGAGTTCCTAGGAACAAACGGGAGGCAAATTGGAGGACGAATCTTAAGCTTCATTTGTAACGATTTTTTTAATCATTTATTTGAATTTTGCATAGTATTCTACTTAACGGGATAAATTTACATTATTGTGTTTAAAATAAAGTTAATAAGAGTAGTATATTAACCAAATCATATTTTGTAATACGAACCAACCTCTTTTATAATAGGTATAGATTTACTTGTTTTCTTGTCGCGTAATTTACATTATAGGCATGACATCCATTTGGAATGTAGCACCATTTCATTTCATAAACCAATATCGCAGAATTAAAATGTCATTATAACAATCTCAAGTTACATTTTATACTAATAATATAATTAATGTGCACTCGCTGGTGAAAATCAATAATCTATACCTATATAAAAAGTGTATAGTTGACAATATATGGTTTACCTATTATATTCGTGTTAAAAAATTAAATATAGGATTAATTGTGTAATAGTATAGTTTATGATCATTAGTTATATATTAAAATTGTATATTCTAATTGACAATAAAATATAATTATTGTACATTAAAAATTTGTAAATAATTATATTGTATTCCGTAATATTATATTATCATTAATAACAAATAAAATTCTTTAAATATATCTAATTCTTATCTATTAGTATATTCTAACATTGTTTTTCTAATATAAAAAATAAATGATTTATCTTATATTCTGACAATGGCTATACTTTAGGAAATCAAATCTCCATACCATTTTGCTTTATATATACATAAAGCTTTTATCGATTTTTGGCATGTATGTAGATGCATCCATGCATGTGCATGATACTTACTTCCGAATTTAACAAAAATGGGTGTAGGACACCTATAGGTTTCTATCTTTTCAATACTATCTAACTATCACATGGAGCATATTTTCCAACTCCTTTCTTTGGCCAAAAGCTGTGTAGAAGCTTAAACCCTATGCGGCTAGGCTCTGACTTATAGTTTGTACGACATGATAATATTGTCTTCTTTTATTTCAATTCATGATTAGATTAGCACAACTTCAGCTATACGGGTTTGAGCTGAATTTTAATTAATCGAAACATTATCATAAAGTACAACACAATCATATTTTTGTATACCATAAACAAAACAACACATATTTTATGAACTATATCTTAAATTGACTTATTAGGAAACTATATGAAATCCATATTTATATTCATTTTATCTATCAAAAGTAACAGACTCTATTAAGAGGATAATTCTTAAGTAATTATATTTAATTAAGAAATGAGGTAAGTGATCACTCATCTTCACCATTATGTATTATTCATTTCCCCTTTATTTTAATTTCCCCCATTCATCAGCATGTAACCAAAACAAGCAACAAGGAGGCTACGATAAAAAGCGAAACAAATATTTAGGCAGCTAGGGTTTAGGAATAGGATAAGATGGCTAAGCTGGATGGTGGGGGTATAGGTGAAGGTTTTTTTAACACTTCCACAAGCTTTGCCATTTAGGCGGTTTAGAATTGTGCACATAGGTTTTCACTATTCAACATATAACACCAACATTACATTCTACCATTGCAGCTGAATATCATGGAATTAATTTGTCATTACATCAAATTGCCGTTACATTTTATACTAATAGTATACTTAACTTGCACTTGCTTGTGAAAATTATTAATAATAAGCATAAAACTAAATAGGTAGTGCTACGGTGGCAAAACAAGTTAAATCACAATTACACCAAGTTAATAAATCAATCAATCGTATGCTACAATTTGGACTAATTGTTACCCTCAATTGAAATCATGCTTAATAGCCATATATCATTCGTGCTTCAATATAATATTGGTACATCAAATGAATTTGGGGCTGAAATTCTTCAATGTTTTAAATAAGGACTTACAATTAGTGACGAATCTCTTCATGTCGTACTCAAATTTAAAAATCATGTTCATAGGAATTACATGAGAATTAAAGCATACACCTAAAAAATAGAAGAAATCATAATCTACACTAATATACACTTTGTGTATTTCATAGTAACATTGAAATTATGGTTCTTACTTCACATCATCTATCGTAACTATTACTGAGTTATCCATCATTTATCCTAGCTATTACTATTTCGCGTGGAATAATGAAACCATATTTTTGTTGTTAATTATTGAAATATTTAATCCAACAATTTATGCAAGTAAATTGTATTTCATTACTGCAAAACTTAGCACGGAGATTAGCACAGAAAGCAATAAGTACGCTAAGTAAAGAACACACAAAAGTGGTAACCCAGTTAGGTTTGTCAACCTAAGTCTGGGGGGCCTTCCTGCCCAAGAGAGAATCAATCCACTATTGTAAGATGTAGTTACAGACTCTTACACATATAGTTCGTCAACCATATGAAGTCTCCTAACTCCCACACTTCCCAATCCACGTGAACCAACGAATGTTCAAGACACACTCGGACAATCTAAGCTTGAGTCGCAACCTAACACTCACCTCTCTCCCAAGTGTTTTTCTCTCGATAAACACTCTCAAGAACAATAATAAAAATACTCAGTCACGCAAGTATAATAGCTATGAATACAATAAAAATAGCTAATGCAGCGGCAACCTCCAAATAATGTTGAAGTCGACTTATATAGGTCATGAGAAACCCTAAATAAGATCTTCATTGATTTGTCCTAGTTTCCTTGTAGATAGAAACTTCCTTTGGAGGCTTATCTTGTGGAACAAACAATATCTTCACTGGATACGATCTTCTTCGCGTCAATAAATGGGTAAGGAAAAGATCTCCGCATAATCCGCTTAAATATGGAAAGAATCTATCGAATCTGTTCCAACCTGTTCCACAATACTCTAGCTCAGACTGAAGAACAAAATCTATATTCTGTGTCAGCACACCTTGTAACAATTCAGTCTGATCATCTTCTACATAAAACGTGCCAACTTGATTGAGCTGCAAGCTCGAATCTAACAATCTCCCTCTTTGGCATTTATGTAGACAAAACCATAATCCAAGCATCCAATAAAATCAAAGTATAAAACATCTCGAAACTTAGCATCAAACAATCAAGCACAATCGAAGATGGTATGGAAGCTCCCCCTCAAACTGACCTTGGAACTACGAAATAGCTTCCAGAATTAGAACTCCCCCTCAAACTGAATTTGGGGGATTGCTTGGAAATTAACTCCCTTAATGCAATCAATAGGGAATCTTCAAAAAAATCCTTCATTTCATTAAGAAGATAGAAACTCCTTATAGCAGCGGAAACAACAACATATAAACATAATGAATAGAAGACCGAAAAGCCAAGAAGACCAAAAACCAAAACAACCAACAACCAACAGCTACTACTCCCCCTTTTTGTCTCACATGAATGACAAAATGACAAAATGACAAATGGAGGGACATAAAACCAAGAGGAGCAGCTAAATAAAAGGAGATTTGGATCCATCCTTCTTGTGATGCTTTGCATTGCGCTCCAAACTGTTAGCATCTAAGTCTTCTTCCTCATCTTCTTCCTCTTCATCCTCTTCTTCAGCCTCTTCTTCCTCTGCACAATCACCAAAATCCTCCACTTTCTTCTACAATTTCTCAAGCTCATCATCAAACTGAGCATGAGGGTCAAAGTCTTGCTCAGCCTCAGCAGTCTTCATTCCAGAAGGCTCACCAACCTCAGTATCTGGAGCAGAAGCATCATACAACAATGATGCTATGGAAACTTGTCTCATCTGAAGAGACTTGATGATCTTGTCCAAAAACTTGTATTCTCTGGTCAGCTCACGATGCAACCTGGAAGACAAAGCATGTCCCCGAGCAGGGGAAAGCTCAGCAATTGGCACAGATTCCTTGTATCGAGTCTTCAATTTCTGAACAGGGCCCTCAATATCACGAAAGTGATGCACCTCATTGAACAACTTGTTGTTAAAGATGAAGGGGCTTGGATCCTTGGCCCGGATATCACCATCACGAACCACCTCATGCATTTGGGATTGAATTATCCCAAAGATTAAGCCTGGATATCCCAAGCATCTTTCTTTCTCCAACTCCTCAGCATGGTTTGTCACATGCTCGAAAACTATCTTCCCAAAGTTGAAATTTTTGAACTGACCAATCTTGTACAGAATCGTAGCAAGATGCTTACCCACCGTAGAGGTATGACCGGAGGGAAGCCAGTTGAACACTGCAATCTTATGAACCACTGCAAATTTCATAGTGAGATGAATCCCACTAATACTATCACTGTTGGTAGGCCAATGCCGATAAAACCCACCAGTCAAACCCTGAGCAATCTCATCAATCAAAATCTCTTCGTCCTCATCATCATAGTCATCACGATTCACAAAAGCATTGATAATACCCGGAGAAAAATCAATGTATTGACCCCTCACATAAGCCTTGAAGCACTTACTCGAAGTCAGATTCTTGATGCTCTTGGAAAGATTGCAGTAGAACTCCAAGACAATTGATGGCATGAACCGTCGAACATGAAGGATAGTATGATCCCACTTCGCTTCCTTCAGCAGCTTCAGTAGTCCAGTGGCCTCCAGCGAATGAGGCTTGACAAATTTCTCCACCACAAACTTCTTTTGCAGCATCGTGCCCCACCTCTCTTTGTGCTCATCAGATTTAAATTTTAAAGCATCCACTATAGCAGGATGACGACTTCTTGGAGCCTTAGAAGCCTCCCCTGCAGACTTGGGAGAGTCATGCCTTGAGTTCCCAACATCGCTGTGGAAGGCATTATCTGAGCCTGAATCGATATCAATAGGATCTTTGAATGCTGGTTCATGTCCTCTCTTTCTCTTGCCTTGAGCCTCGTACATCTTCCCTTTTACTTTCCCCAAGGCAGCAGTAGCTTTTTCTGCCTGTTTCCTCAACTGAGCCCGTGTATGCATGGCAGGGTTGGGCTCCTTGATGGTCAAGGGTGGCAGAGTAGTTCTCTTCTCCTTTTGAATGGTCTTTTTGACCGGCTCCTTAGGCTTTGGCTTTTCAGCCACCCTTTTCTTTGCTACCTCTTTTGCAGGCTTCTTCTTCTCACCCTCTTTGGCCTGTTTTTTCTTGGAGGCAATAACAACAACAGTCTTTTTCTTTGCTTCAACAGTTTTGGAGGCCTTTTTCTTCGCAACATCAGCAGTAGGAACAGAGACATCCCTCTGTTGATCAGCACCATCTTTCTGAGGCTCCCCCCATCTTATCTCTTTCACCTTGTTGAACTGGAGATGTCTTCCTTCGAGAACCGCCAGCGGACGCGGCGGTTTTTCGGAACAAACAGTCCTTTTTCCGTGGAGAGGGATGAGGAGTATCTCCACGACTAGTTCTCTTAGCTTTGGCCTTCTTGATTACTCTCTACTTTAGATTCATGAGAGGGGAATTCAGGGTTTCCTCTCCAACAGACTCTGGTTCGTCCTCTGAGTCAGTTACTACAGTGAGCGATAGAGTTTTCACCAGAGAGGGTTCCGATGACGCTTCTGGTGTCTCTTCGTAAAGCACCAACTTCCTCCTTGGATTTGGATGAGAAGCGGGAGGTGGTCCAAGATCGAGAACGAACGTGTCTCCACTATGAGAGTCATCGGAGAATTGTTGGGAGGGTGGAGAACCTGCTGAGTCTCTTGAATCCATAGAGAATACTTTGAAAAGAAAGGATCGAATTTTTTTTCAGAGAGAGAATAAGTATTTCAGCAGCTAGGATTTTGTAAGAGTGATAAACCCTCAAATAATCCGATGAGTATATATATATATATGGAAAGATATATCTTTTCTCTTAAGGGATAAGATCATATCCCTTGAAAATAGAAGTAGGATAATCATCAATAATTTGAATTCAAATATATCTCCAACGGCCGGAATATTCAATTTTGCTGAAAAGAGAGCCGGAATTCGCAGGGTCTCTGCATGAGATGACCGTTGCAGCTTTATGACGTCATCATACCGTTGCCCAGATTTAAATTTCTGTGCCACACACTGAGCTTCATAATCTGGCACAGATTTAATCACAGAATTCCAAAATATATAAAAAATACCAGAAAACCAAGGAAGTCCACACTACACCATGCTTGCCATCCAGAACCCCAAGCGGAGGGTCTCTCTCTAAAAATAAATCAGAGAGAACAGATTCCCAAGGCCATTCTCAATGATTCGAATCTTGAACCATCTAGAGCCTTAGTGAATACATCAGTCAATTGCTTCTCCGTAGTAACAAACTCCAAGTTAAGAGTTTTATTGTAATACCCCAAACTTTTATAAGTCTTTAAACACGTTTTAAAACGCGTTTATATATTTAAATAACGTGCCTTGAGTGATAAAATTTTTCAAGGAAGAAATTTTCTTGAAATTGACCAAAATGCCCTTATGTGCTTAAATGTGATTTTTCTCGTTTCAATTATTCGAATCGAGTATGTGATGCAGTGATTGAGTTTAGTTATATGAGAATGAGCATGAGTATGAATTTTGGAGAATTCTGAGAACTTTCACTTTTGACGATTAGTGCCGATAAACTGAGAAATCACTAATCACCGATAAACTCTGAATTTAGCATAATTAGTGTCATTTGAATGTAGAATTAATTCTAAGACCTTTGAGATATATTAGAAGCTCATCTGAGATCATATGAGAGAATTTTAAGAATTTAGTTCTTACTGGAATAATTGATCGATTGATTTTTAGGATTTTCTTCGTTACTTGGAATTATGACCTAAAAATTTGATATTCGGATTCTTTGAATTATTTCGTGAGATAGGAGATAGAGTTGAGGTGTTTTCGATGTCGGAAATGAATCGAGGAGGGTTTAGAGCCGTTTTCAGTATAAATGAAATAATACGGACATATTCTACCGGAAAACTTTTTCATCCGGAGAAAATTATACCCGTTAAAAATGAGATAATTATCTCTCTCTCCCTCTCTCTCTTGCCGACATGGTTTCTCTCTCTCCCTAGATTTATTCTCTTAATAATTATATTCTCAACCTATTGTACCCTATTTTCAAAGTCTAAGGGAATAATCATCATGAAATACATTTAATCTATCTAATTCACTTTCATTCTTAGAGAAGCATTGAGTAAATTCATTCATCTCTCATCACTCTCTTAACTCTCTCTCCATCGTGTATCATCACCAAAAGAAGAAAAAAAATTCTCCCTCTCTCCCTCTCATTGCCGAGAAAGGCGCACACACACACACATAGTTGGAGAAATCTCCATTGGAGCTTCAATCTTCAAGCTCCAAGCTTCAACATTCAAGAAGATCATCATCATCCTCTTTAATTCTTCAAACCCTAAATGAAGAGGTAAACAAGTTCATCCATTTTTGAGTTCAATTTCAAGAGAATCATCTCTCTCTTTTCTTCTATAATTTCGGCACTTTAGCCCTAAATGAGATGATTAATTCTTATTAATTTTTCTTGAGGTTTAAAGGTGAAATCCACCATGGAAATTTCAAACTAGAGACTTGAGCTCCCAAATATTTCATTTTCGGTTCACCCATCTTCAAGAGGAGAGCTTTGATTTAATTCTTTAAAGTATGTTTAATCATTTGATTTCTTGTATATATGTAATCTATAAGCCTAAAGAAAAGAAATATGCATGCTTTGATTTATGCTTAGGCAAACTAGGGTTTTGAGATGTGAAAATCGAAGTGAGGAAATTATTAGGAAATCAAACCCTAGGAATCGATCTACGAATTAAGAGAGAAAAGAAAAATAATAATCCTATAAAAAAAGGGACTAGGAGCGAAAGTGAGTATAAAGAGAAAGAAAAATATTTTTTATGAGTTTTTGATGATTCCTTGAGGATATATGATTCTTGATGATATTTAGCATGAATTATATGCTTAAGAAGTTGAGGAAATCATTTACCCTATTTTATTATGGTGACCGAAAAATATGAGTTTATGGAGGAATAATTGGTTTGATTTATTGTTTGATGATTTAGTGATGTTTATGAGTTTATCTTGAGTATGAGATTATGATGGATTGAATGATATAAATTATTATGTTAATTTTGTGAGAAAAATCGATATGAATGAGTTTATGGAAGAAATGATATTTTTGATGATTTTGATGATATGATGATTTGAATGTGTTGTATTTAATTTAGAGTATGAGATGTTCAATAGGAATTTTTGAAGTGAAGAAATGAAATTTTAAGCATGAAAATCGATGGAAATGAGTTTGAGGATTTAGTGTGTGTTCTAGGTGTTCTTGGTGAAAATTTGAATATTTGAGTGTGTGTTCTTGGTGTTCTTGGTGAAGAACATGAAGATTTAAAGATTAATAAAATTAATTCAAAAATAAATTAAATTAATTATTAAAAATAATTAAAATTTTGAAAATTATGAGAATAAAATTAAATAGAAAAAAAAATTATTAAATTATTTGAGAGATATAGAATTGAGTAAAAACAAAGAAAAATAATTCTTTGTTAAGTAATTAGAACTTAAGAAGAGAAATTAAGTGAGTTTAATAAAAATAATTAAAAAGAAATAATAATTCTAATTGACAAGTAAAAAGAGAGAAAATATTAGCAGAAGAAATAAAAGAGGAGTTAGAGTTAAGAAAATAAAATTAAAAGTTGAGTATAAAATTTGAGATGAGTTAGTCGAGGTTAAGACGTTCAATTGAACGAGAATTTAAGAAAGAGAAATTAATCTTAAATTAAATAAATACTCTTTTAAAGAGAAAAATTATTTGTAGAGTCGAGCATAAGAAGTTTAAGGAAGAGTTAAGTCGAGTTTGAGTTCGTTTACTCGTTTCATTACAAAATTAACCGAAGAGTTTTAAAATAAAAATAATAGAGTTGGAATTAAATAATTAGAGAGATAATTTCTTAATAAAATAAGTAATAATAGAGTATGAGAATAAAAGAATTAAGTTGAGCTTAGATAATAATTTACGAAGAGATAAGCCGAGTAGGAGAAGCTTATGAGTAAGGACCGAGTAAGAATTGTTTACTAAAATAATAAAAGAGTTTTAAATATTTAATTATTAAATTAAATAAGAAGTGTTAGAAAAACGAAAGAAAATTTAATAAGAGTTGTTTTAATATGAGAATCGAGTTTTGTAATTGGTAAATGTTTAAATGCTCATTTATTGATAATAAGTCGAGTGATATTTGAGTTTGCTTTTCAAATCGTTTTAATTTGAAATAAGTCGATGAAGTTATCGAGTTTTGATTATTAAGTTAGAAGTCGAGTTTTCATGAAATAAAAGAAACGAGAATTCTATTAAAGAAAACGAAGTTACTAAGAGTCGAGTTATGAATAGAAAACGAATTTCTATTAAGTATAGAAAATAAGAGATATAATAGTACTAAGATAAGTAAATAAGTTAGGAATACGCATACGAGTATGTGTACGTAGTAGAGGAAAGACGACATATTTTGAAATAACGTAGTATTTTGAGTAGAGAAATATTAAATGATTATTTGAGTCTTGAATTTAAAATTCTTATAAATTGAATTTTATTTTGACTTATTAATGTGAGATTATTCTATGAGACCAAAGTTAAAATGTTTCCAAAACTAAAGTTGAGCAATGTTGAGATAATTGTTAATTGAATTTGAAATATGAATCATGTTTAAGAATTTATGTTTGATTGAACCTATGTGCTTAAGTGAAATGTTTATATTTCGTTATGATAAAATAACTTGTTTAATTATTGAGAATGCTTATATGTGACATGATTGATTTGAGATGACGATAGTTGAATCGAGTATTCGAATAATGTAATCAAGATAAATAATATTTCTTTAATTAGCGAGAGGTACTAAAGTAGGAATGATTTAGAAACGAGAATGTGAGACGAAGTAATTAGTAACCGTGTAGAGTTGATAATTGAGAATGAGAAAGTCGAGAAAAGATATTGACTTAGAAAAGTTAAAAATAGAAAGACCCGAGTCATGTAGAAGTCCTTCAGCCGAGCCCAAAATCTACTTTACGTCTTGCGCGATAGAAATCTCGATCCTTATTTGATAACTGAATTGTGAAGGACCAAGCGGAACGGGAAAGTAGCGAGGACACAAAAAGAGTAAACTGCCTAGCTAGATCTTCAGAGGATAGGTGGGCTTGCTGAACTAAAATCAAATGATGAATGCGTGTACTACTTATGTATTACGTGCGCTTTTTAAATTGATTGACTTGCCTGAGTTTTAAATGTTTTGGTATGCAATCATCTACGTGTTAAAGTTATTAAAAGGTCCTGTGGACGCACGGGATAAAGGTCCTGTAAGATACGGGACAATGCATGCATTAGTTAAGGTGACTGTGAGCCTTGCTTCGGTTAAACCGGTCACAGTGTTCGAGGATGAGGCCTACTTCTCGACACCACAGAAAGATAAGCTGTAGATTGATTCATACCTAAGATATAAGCTTAGCCTGCGCAGACGATTTTCAAAATAAAAATGTTTTATGGCTGTCACAAGTGGAAAATTCTTTTAAAGCAATTATCTATATGTCTAACTCTTGTGATGCAGCAAGAGAGGCAAGTTTGCAATGATATAACTCTAAGAGCAAGTTTTTGAGAATGTTTTTGGTAATGTGTTCACTGAGTACGAAGTACTCATCCCTGTATATATTTCTAAACGTGCAGGTTAGCGGGATGTGGATGGCGTGGACGGCTTGGTGGTGTGTTCTTTTGATTGAGTCGAAAGTTTGCTGGCAATTACATGTCTTCATACATGTAGTTGTTGGGATTTGAGTCGATGTCTCAGCTGCAAGATAATATGATGTTTCTTTTATTATATTTTTGAATTTCACTCTGATACTTGTTCTAATTCACGAGCGATGTGCTCGATACAATTTATCGCTTTTCCGTTATTCTCGTCTCTTGTGAACTTGACATACTTATTCCCTTTTGGATTCAATATGTAAATTATGCTCTTTTGGTGTTTTATCTGTGACTTGGAAGCATGCCTTTAATTGTTATCGCTTTCAGTCAATAATCACTTGATTCCCCGAGCATGAACCCTTATGTGAGTAGAGTTAATGGATGATTTAGTAGTGTTAGTGTCATTCGTCGCACCTCGGGAGTCGGAGTGTGACATTTATCTTCAACCAACTCTCTTATAAAATGATGATGAATGTCAATATGTTTAGTCTTAGAGTGGTGGACTGGATTCTTGGATATGTCAATGGCACTCTTGTTATCACAGTAGAGAGTGAATCTATTTGCTTCAATTCCATAATCCTCTAGCATTTAAGTCATCCACATAAGTTGAGTACATGTTGATCCAGCTGCAATATACTCTGCTTCAGTTGAGGATAGTGAGATGCTCACTTGTTTCTTGTTGTGCCACCCAACAAGGTTGTTGCCAAAAACAAACATCCTCCCAATGTGCTCTTTCTATAATCAGGACTACCAGCCCAATCTGCATCATTAAACCCAACAAGAGATGTAGTACTATCCTTTGCATACCAAATACCATAATCACTTGTGCCATTCACGTATTTGATAATACTTTTCACTGCAGCCAAGTGACTTTTCTTCGGATCAGCTTGAAATCTGGCACAGACACCAACATTGTAACTGATGTCCGGTCTACTAGCAGTCAAGTACAATAGGCTACCAATCATGCGTCTATATAAGGATTGATCTACTGATGTTGTTATCTTTGCTCAATTTGACTGAAGTGCCCATTGGTGTCCTTCGGATTTTAGCATTCTCAAGGCCAAATTTCTTGACCAAGCCTCTAGCATACTTCGATCGAGATATGAATATTCCCTCCTCGGATTGCTTAATTTGAAGTCCCAGAAAGGAATGCAATTCGGCAAACAAGCTCATATCGAACTCATTAGCCATATGATCCACAAATTCTTGGATCAGTTCCTGTGACACAGACCCAAATATGATATCATCAACATAAATTTGGATGAGAATTATACCTTTGTTGTCTCTTTTGTAGAACAGAGTCTTGTCTGATCCGCCTCGTGTGTATCCTTTGGATATGAGATATTTGGACAATGTCTCATACCACGCCCTTGGAGCTTGCTTCAGACCATATAAAGCTTTGTTGAGCTTGTACACATGGTCAGGATAGTCTAGATCTACGAATCCTGGAGGTTTGAAGTTCAAACAGCAAGCCATACCCAGCAATAATCTGACAACTTCTAATCTTGTCACAGGAGCAAATGAGTCTTCAAAATTAATGCCTTCTTCCTGTGAGTATCTCTCAGCCACAAGACGTGACTTGTTCTGAGTAATAACTTCTTCTTCATTAGCCTTGTTTCGAAAAATCCACTTGGTCCCAATAACCAGCACATCAATGGGATGAGGAACCAATTCCCACACATGAATAAGCTCTTCTTGCATAGATGCGATCCATTCTTCAATCTGCAATGCTTCCTTGACATTCTTTGGAAGAATAGTCGAAACACAACAAACATAGGCGAGATTTGCCACTATTTTAGCGTAATCTCGTTTAACATTGCATTTCGTTCTTCCTCCTCTAGGATCACCGAGGACATTGGAGATGGGGTGATCCTTTGAAACTTTTCTGGATGGAGTGAGAGGAACAATAACATTCTGTATGGAAGAAACAGGAGCACTACCTTGATTGGAAGAATCTGAGGCATGTTGTAGATTTGAATTCCCCTCCTCAGCTGCTGCTACCGGTGGATCAGTTTGCTCCAGAGTATTACTTGTATCTGGCTCAGTAGTTGGCACAGATGACTCCGGTTGATCGTCGTCTTCCTGTTCTTCAGATATAACATTATCATCTGTGAATACTACATTAATGGATTCCATAACAGTCTTTTTGGTCTTGTTAAAGACTCTGAAAGCCCTGCTGTTTCTAGAATACCCCAAGAAGATTGCCTCAATTCCTTTATCATCAAACTTCTTTCTTTGAATCCTATCATTTAGAACGTAGCAAACCGTTCCAAAGATGTGAAAATGCGTGAAACTGGGTTTTCTGCCTTTCCATAATTCAATGGCAGTCTTATCCATCTTGGGTTGTAGGTAGACCCTGTTGACAATGTAACAGGCAGTGTTCATTGCCTCAACCCAAAACCATTTAGCAATGTCTTGAGCATTCATCATAGTTTGCATCATCTCTTGAAGTGTGCGATTTTTCCTTTCTACAACTCCATTTTGTTGTGGAGTTATGGGGGCAGAGAATTCATGAGTAATTCCCTTCTCATTGTAGAACTCCTCAAAAGGTCCCTTTTCAAACTCCTTGCCATGATCACTTCTTATGCGCTTTAAAGGAGTTTCCTTTTTCACTTCCAGTTTTAAACATAGAACTTTGAAATACTGAAATGCTTCACTTTTTATCACGCAACCCAAGTGAATCTTGAAAAGTCATCCACACACACCAGAATATACTGCTTTCAGTAGGCATGGGACCTATGAGATCCATGTGCATTAGATCCATGACTTTGGAAGTAGTAATACTTTGCACCTTCTTATGGCCAATATGCACTTATTTTCCAGCTTGACAAGGACCACATACATTGCCTTCGAAAATCTGCATCGAGGGAAGATCTCTTGCAGCTTCAACCTTAATCAGCTTCTTCATGTTTTTGAAGCTAGAGTGTCCCAGTTTCTGATGCCAAATTTCTGTAACAGATGAGCTGGCACGGAGACACACTGACTGAGCTCGAGCAAGGTAGCATCGATCCGCAGATCTATCCCCGATCAAATAATTCTCTCCATTCGTCGTGACAATACAGTGAGAGGAGGTGAATCTCACATCCAAGTCTTGATCACATAGCTACCCAATGCTTATCAAGTTGGCCTTCATTCTATCCACCAGAAATACATCTTTCAAAGGAGGAAAACCTGGAACATCTAGTGTTTGTCTGCCAATGATGTTTAGTTGTGATCCATCACCAAAAGTCATGGTGTCATTAAAGCTCTTCTTAACATCCTTCAAGATATTTGGATTTCCAGTCATATGCCATGAACATGCACTGTCCAAGTACCATCTATTATCAGCTCTTACCCACAGAGCCGTCAGAGATACATAAGCCATATAGTTTCTTCCGTTTCCTGGCCTTCTAGTGCTATGATTTATGGTTCTTCTTTGATCTGCCATGTAGAACCTGCAATTAGGTCTGATGTGACCTGGTCTTTCACAGTAATGACATACTGGAGAATAATAACCATTATATCCTTGATTGTTGAACACTTGACTCTGTCTCTGTGGAGCAGTAGGAGGTTTCCGAACTTGTCTCTGATGTTGTTGTTTTCTACGACGGTTCTTTTTTATAGCTTGTTTTGGAATCTCCTCCTCTTGCTTCTTGTTATCAGAGGTTCCTTCATCTATCTTTTTTTTTCAGGAATGAATGATGTCTTGATTCCTGTATTTACTGGTTTCCACGCCTTACCCCCTTGATAACCCAATCCAGCTTTGCTTGTGTTTGGTTGACCAGCCTTGAGAATTTGATCAAGTTGTGCAGTACTGTTGGTCATCATCCTTACAACTTTGTTAACATGAATGAGTTCATTTGCTTTGAACACATTATCTTCTCTGAGACTTGAGTTCTCCAGAAGCAACACATTATTCAGAACTTTTAACTTATCTCTTTTTTGACAAACATCCACCAGCTGAGATTTGACAATCTTGTTTTCATCTTTCAATTCCTTGATCTTGGAATTGAGTTCTTTATTGGCAACCTCCTCACATTTGGCTTTGAGATCTTCGTAGATCTTTACCAAAGTATCCTTGTCCACTTCTTCTTCATCACTTTCTTCATCCACCTCGTCTGGCTCGGGTGGAGATTGTTTTGAAGCCTCTGATAAAACTACTGTGTGAGCCACGGTATTTGATTCTTCCTCGCTACCACTGTCATCATTTTCTTCATCGCTATGTATGGCAACGTAGGATATGTTTTCACGTTTGAGAAAACAAGGACATTTATTTTGGAAGTGACCATAACCATCACATTCGAAGCACTAAGGACCAGATTTTTCAGTGCGTGATTTCACCCCTTTATTTCCTGAGGAGAAGTTGGAGGATTCCTTTCTGGACGAGTTGCTGTTGGAACTCTTCTTCATTGGCCTTTTGAATATTTTGTCATAATTTTTTACAAGAAGGGCCAGAACTTCATCTCCACTGGTTTTGCTTGAAAGCTCGGATGCTGTATCAGGATGCCAATTATGAGCTGCAAAGGCAACTCCCTTTCTTTTCTCAGAGCTCTCGTTCTGCTTTCTCATTTCAAATGTCCTTAGGGAGCTTATCAGCTCATCCAGTTTGAGTTCAAAGACATCTTTAGCTTCCTCTATGGCAGTCACCTTGTATTCAAATCTGTTTGGAAGAGATCGAAGAACCTTCCTGACAAGTTTCTCATTGGAAATTTTCTCTCCAAGATAAAAACTTTCGTTGGCAAGAGCTAGCAGTCTTGACTGAAATTCACCAATGTTTTCAGTCTCCTCCATTCTCAGATTTTCAAATTGAGAAGTCAGTTGTTGGAGCCTCTGTCCTTTCACTTTCTTATTTCCTTCGAAGGCTGTTTCAAGAATGTCCCATGCTTTCTTGGCAGATGTGCAAGTGGAGATTAAAGCAAAAATCTCTACACTCACAGCTGATTGAATTGCATTCAGGGCCTTTTGATTCATCCCTGACCATTTGATCTCATCATCGTTCCAATCCTTCCGTATTTTGAGATCTGTAGAATCTGCTTGGACTGGAGGTTTCCATTCTTCTTCTATCACGTTGCATGCAGTTTCATCAAGTGATCTTATGTGGGACATAATTCTCACTTTCCAGTATCCGTAGTAGTTCCCATCTAGCAATGAGGGTTTCATCATAGCATGACCATTTGTAGTCATTGTGGGTCAGATGCAGCAACAGAGATTTGCGGTTGTCCCGGGATCAACACCTGTGAAGTCGGTGTACCGCTCTGATATCAATTGAAATATTTAATCCAACAATTTATGCATGTAAATTGTATTTCGTTACTGCAAAACTTAGCACGGAGATTAGCACAGAAAGCAATAAGTACGCTAAGTAAAGAACACACAAAAGTGGTAACCCAGTTCGGTTTGTCAACCTACGTTTGGGGGGCCTTTCTGCTCAAGAGAGAATCAATCCACTATTGTAAGATGTAGTTACAGACTCTTACACACATAGTTCGTCAACCATATGAAGTCTCCAAACTCCCCACACTTTCAAATCCACGTGAACCAACGAATGTTCAAGACACACTCGAACAATCTAAGCTTGAGTCGCAACCCAATACTCACCTCTCTCCCAAGTATTTTTCTCTCGATAAACACTCTCAAGAACAATAATAAAAATACTCACTCACGCAAGTATAATAGCTATGAATACAATAAAAATAGCTAATGCAGCGGCAACCTCCAAATAATGTTGAAGTCGACTTATATAGGTCTTGAGAAACCCTAGATAAGATCTTCATTGATTTTCCCTAGTTTCCTTGTAGGTAGAAACTTCCTTTGGAGGCTTATCTTGTGGAACAAATAATATCTTCACTGGATACGATCTTCTCCGCGTCAATAAATGGATAAGGAAAAGATCTCCGCATAATCCGCTTAAATATGGAAAGAATCTATCGAATCTGTTCCAACCTGTTCCACAATACTCTAGCTCAGACTGAAGAACAAAATCTCCATTCTGTGTCAGCACACCTTGTAACAATTCAGTCTGATCATCTTCTACATAAACGTGCCAACTTGATTGAGCTGCAAGCTCGAATCTAACAATCTCTCCATTTGGTATTTATGTAGACAAAACCATAATCCAAGCATCCAATAAAATCAAAGTATAAAACATCTCGAAACTTAGCATCAAACAATCAAGCACAATCGAAGATGGTATGGAAACTCCCCCTCAAACTGACCTTGGAACTATGAATTAGCTTCCAGAATTAGAACTCCCCCTCAAACCGAACTTGGGGGATTGCTTGGAAATTAACTCCCTTAACGCAATCAATAGGGAATTTTCAAAAAAAAACTTCATTTCATTAAGGAGATAGAAACTCCTTATAGCAGCGGAAACAACAACATGTAAACATAATGAATAGAAGACCAGAAAGCCAAGAAGACCAAAAACCAAAACAACTAACAACCAATAGCTACTACTCCCCCTTTTTGTCTCACATGAATGACAAAATGACAAAATGACAAAAGGAGGGACATAGAACCAACAAGAGCAGCTAAATAGAAGGAGATTTGGATCCATCCTTCTTGTGACGCTTTGCATTGCGCTCCAAACTGTTAGGAGCTGAGTCTTCTTCCTCATCTTCTTCCTCTTCATCCTCTTCTTCAACCTCTTCTTCCTCTGCACAATCACCAAAATCCTCCACTTTCTTCTGCAATTTCTCAAGTTCATCATCAAACTGAGCATGAGGGTCAGAGTCTTGCTCAGCCTTAGCAGTCTTCATTCCAGAAGGCTCACCAACCTCAGTATCTGGAGCAGAAGCATCATACAACAATGATGTTATGGAAGCTTGTCTCATCTGAAGAGACTTGATGATCTTGTCCAAAGATTTGTATTCTCTGGTCAGCTCACGATGCAACCTGGCAGACAAAGCATGTCCCCGAGCAGGGGGAAGCTCAGCAATTGGCACAGATCCCTTGTATCGAGTCTTCAATTTCTGAACATGGCCTTCAATATCACGAAAGTGATGCACCTCATTGAACAACTTGTTGTTAAAGATGAAGGGGCTTGGATCCTTGGCCCATATATCACCATCACGAACCACCTCAGGCATTTGGGATTGAATTATCCCAAAGATCAAGCCTGGATATCCCAAACATCTGTTTTTCTCCAACTCCTCAGCATGGTTTGTCATATGCTCAAAAACTATCTTCCCAAAGTTGAAATTTTTGAACTGACCAATCTTGTACAGAATCGTAGCAAGATGCTTACCCATCATAGAGGTATGACCGGAGGGAAGCCAGTTGAACACTGCAATCTTATGCAACATTGCAAATTTCATAGTGAGATGAATCCCACTAATATTATCACTGTTGGTAGGCCAACGCCGATAAAACCCACCAGTCAAACCCTGAGCATTCTCATCAATCGAAATCTCTTCATCCTCATCATCATAGTCATCACGATTCACAAAAGCATTGATAATACCTGGAGAAAAATAAATGTATTGACCCCTCACATAAGCCTTGAAGCACTTACTCGAAGTCGGATTCTTGATGCTCTTAGAAAGATTGCAGTAGAATTCCAAGACAATCGATGGCATGAACCTTCGAACATGAAGGATAGTCTGATCCCACTTCGCTTCCTTCAGTAGCTTCAGCAGTCCAGTGGCCTCCAGCGTATGAGGCTTGACAATTTCTCCACCACAAACTTCTTTTGCAGTAAATTTCAAAGCATCCACTATAGCAGGATGACGACTTCTTGGAGCCTTAGAAGCCTCCCCTGCAGACTTGGGAGAGTCATGCCTTTAGTTCCCAGCATCGCTGTGGAAGGCATTATCTGAGCCTGAATCGATATTAATAGGATCTTTGAATGCTGGTTCATGTCCTCTCTTTCTCTTGCCTTGAGCCTCGTATATCTTCCCTTTTTCCTTTCCCCAAGGCAGCATCAGCTTCTTCTGCCTGTTTCCTCAACTGAGCCTGTGTATGCATGGCAGGGTTGGGCTCCTTGATGGTCAAGGGTGGCAGAGTAGTTCTCTTCTCCTTTTGAATGGTCTTTTTGACCGGCTCCTTAGGCTTTGGCTTTTCAGCCACCTTTTTCTTCGCTACCTCTTTCGCAGGCTTCTTCTTCTCACCCTCTTTGGCCTGCTTTTTCTTGGAGGCAATAACAGCAGCAGTCTTCTTCTTTGCTTCAACAGTTTTGGAGGCCTTTTTCTTCGCAGCATCAGCAGCATGAACAGAGACATCCCTCTGTTGATCAACACCATCTTTCTGAGGCTCCTCCTCTTTATCTCCTTCACCTTGTTGAATTGGAGATGTCTCTCTTCATCAATTTATACATAACTAACGTATTATCGATTAACAACTCTATAACAAAATAACATATACTTTTCGTGTTAAACTTATGGTAACTGTGTTTCAATTATCCATTCTCCAATTAAATTTCGAATTATCTCAAAAGAATATTGGTTAAATTATATTGTGACATTTTAATCTAAACTTTGATATATTTTTTTCATGTATGCAAGTGCACCCATGAATGTGCATCGTAAAAACTTTCGATTTTAACAAAAATGGGTATAGAACAACTTTTGCCTTCTATCTTGTCAATAGTATTTCTCTATCACCTACTCCTTTTTTGCCCAAAACTCGTGTAACCTATGACATAATAACCTATTTGCCTATGTATCATAGCCCGAAATCTGGTGTGTAGGAACGACCAGACTCCATTGGAGTGTGAAGGTGAAACCATCAAATAAACTTGACTCAACAAGGATTCATACTCGTGATTAAGGGTAATCGACAAGAAAAAATAGTAATTATCAACATGTTTGCAAAGAACTATCAAACACACAAGCATGATTAATTTACATCAGCTTCAAAATATAATAAGTGTTTTGGAAATCCAAGTCATGCAGAATTGAAAGACAAATAGGGGTTTATTTCGAGTACACAACTTATAATAATGAAATTCAAACATGCAATCAAAGTCAACAGACTAACAGTGTTGCAGCGGAACACAAACATCAACATCAAGTTCGAAGGCTATATGTATGAAGACACATAACCTCAAGCCAAACTTCCAAAATAGATTTATATTAACAATGAGCCGCTCAAGCACACCACGTCCTCCTCAACCAAGCTAACATGCACGTTTTAGAAATAATATGCAGGGCGTGAGTACTTCGTACTCAGTGAACACATGCCAAAAACATTTGAAACTCTGCTCATTAGAGCTATATGATTTGACTTGCCTCTTTTGCTGCATTACAAGGGTTAAATATATGATCGTTTAAAACAGTTTACCACTTGTGACAGCCATAAAAATATTTTCATATTTTTCTGAAATCGTCTGCAGACATTTATACTCAGGTATGAATCAATCTACAATTGATTTTACTGTGGTGTCGAGAAGTAGGCCTCCTTCTCGAACACCGTGACCGGCTATACCGAAGTAAGGCTCACAGTCACCTAATGCATGCATTGTCTCGTACCACTATTTTGTGCGTCCACAGGACATGTATCCCATGCGTCCACAGGACCATCAACAACTATAACACGTAGATGATTCCATACCAAAACATTTAAAACTTAGGCAAGTCAATCAATTTTGTAAAAAGCGCACATAATAAATAATAAGTGCATTCATCGTTGAGTTTAGTGCATAAAGCCCACCTGACTTCTGGTATATTGGGTCGAGGTTGCTTACTTTACGCTTCTCAACTACTCGTTAGTCCCGCTCGACCCTTCATTAATAACACCGAATAAGATCGAGTTTAATTACTCGAAAAATGTAAAATAAACTTAGTGCTCGGCTGAAGGACTTCTACTTGACTCGGGTTTTTTCTTAACTTATTTAAACTTCTCTACATTGATATCTTTTTCGATTTCTCATTCTCGAATCATCGTCATTACTCGGTTTCTAATAATTCTCAAACTCAGATTCTCATTTCTGATATAATATTTTAATCTTCACGTAAATCGATAAGTTACTATTTAACTCGTCTTAACTTCTCATGTACTCAAGTCATATGATTTCGGCAAATCATAACGTTAAATCTCAACTATTATTATCATACATTATTCATGTTAACATTTAACACTCATATCAACCATCAATCATTCATATCGATAATCAAGTAGTTACATCATATTCAAGTACTTCATATCATAATCGAGCATTTATATCAATACTCAAACATTCATTTTGAAAATCAAGCGTTCACTTCAACGTTCACATCATAAACACATATTCACGTTAATACTCAAACATCGTCATAATACTCAACCATCGTCATAATACTCAACCATCAATATTAATATTCAAACACTTATATTAAATAAGTGATTAACCTTTCTCAAGTAAATAGGTTAATCAGACCATACTTAATCACATAATCATAATCAAGTATTAAATTTTCATAAATAACCTATATCTTAAACATAATCACATAATAATGAGTTATTGCTCGACTTTTAACCTTTAAAACTCATAACTTTAAACTCTTAACGAAAATTATTTCGTTAAAATCAAATAATAATAATTATTTTGAATTTAATATTCAAACTTCTACTTCGTATTTCTTGACTTTAAAATACGTCATCATTTTCCTCAAAATACATACTCATATATATATACAATCTCAGCTTAATACTTTAACATTAAATAATCATTATTTAATCTTTTCTTTATTTTAAAAACTCAATTTTCATTTTTATTTAATCAAAAACTCGGTTTTTCATTTAAAAACTTCGCTGCTCGATAACTTCTACGTTTTAACTCCTTTTTAAGTGATTCAAAAAGCAAACTTGCATATTTCTACTCAAATATTATCATCAAACCACTTAACACATCTCATAACATCAATAACTCATCATCAAAATATTTTAAAACTTCATAATATCATTTTCTCAAATAACTTATTTATTTTCTCGTTTTTCAAACTTCTATCATTTTTCTTCACTCAATTAATAACTCATCACATCAATCAAAGCATATTTAAAAGAATAAACATCACCTAGAATTCACATCACTCAAACATATTCATTTTTAATGGAAATATTCCATCAAATTAAATATTCTATTATTTTTATTATTATTTCAATAATATCTCTTTTAACTTTTCGTTTGAAACAAGCGAACTCAAATACGAACATCTTAACTCTTAATCTCATGTACTTAACTTCCAACTCATTATCTTATAGAAAATTTCATCTTCTTTTATTTTATTTCTCTTTTTATCCTCAAATAAATATTAATATTGTTATTAATATTCTCTTTCTCTTTTTAACACTAACATCAATCTCATATATATCTTCATTTATCATCATTCTAACATCAACATCTACAAAGAAATACTTTTCTTTGTCTAATAAAACTCATATTTTCTTTTACTTCTTTTTCTCATTATTTCTTTTTATTATATATATATATATATATATATATCTCAATTTTTATTCAAGAAAATTCATAAAATTTCATCTTTTACTCAAATCACTCAAAATATACTCAATATTTCATCTACTTCTTAATTTCATTTTTATTTAATGAAATTCCTCATTTTATATATATTTATATTATTTTTCGAAAATAATATATAAAAATAAATTTTCCAATTTTTTTATAACATCTTCAAATCTTCAAATTTCTCTCATGAACATGAAGAACATATCTTCAAAAACTCATATTAACCTCAAGAACATCATACTTATTTTTATACTCATTTTCTTCGATTTTTCTTCCATAAATTCCATAAATAGTACTAAAAATTATATCTTCTCATTTTCTCAATTTCCATGCTTGTAAACTCATTCAAAAATTCATCTAACACATCTTAACATCATCATCATCATCATCATCATCATCATCATCATCATCAATATCATCATATCTCATCAAAATCATCAAAAATTAATTTTCTTCAAAATAACATATAATTCGAAAATTTTGACAAAATTCATAAAATTCATATTTCATCTTAAAAACACATCTAGATCATATTTTCATATATCATTATGATCATAAACATCATAAAACTCATAAAATTCATATATCATCATTTAATCATAATTTCTCTATTTTTCATCGATTAAATTCATTAAAAATAAAATAAATTTACCAAAAATTATCATCATCACATATATGCATATAAATCACATAAAAAATCATAATAAGAATATATCATCAAATAATCATGAAAACTCATCAAGAAATCATTTTTCCTATTTTTCCTTTTTAAATCGATTTAGGGCTTTTTAATCTACTTATTTTCTTTTATCATTTTATACCCTAAATCATGTTTTAATCTTCATTTTGATCATCATCTCATCATCATAAACGTAAGGTTTGCCTAAGCATAAAGTAAATCATGCATGTTTCCCTTATTTTCTCACTTACATATACATATATACATCTTAAGAATGAAATCATACTTTAAAAATAAATAAACTTAAGCTCTTCTTAGCTTGAAGTTTTGGATGGCTTGGAGGATGAAATACGATGGAGTTGTAACTCCTATCCTTGCATGAAACAAGATACAAGACATCAAGATCATAACTTTTGAAAAATAAGAATCAAACCCTTATTTTCATCATCAAGAAAATCGATGGATAGGGTTGAGTTTCTAAGCTTGTTTCAAGCTTGAAAAAAAATGAATAAGATGGAAACTTACTTCTTTAGATGATCTTGAATATGGAGGAGATGATCTACATCAAAAGATCCTCAACAAGCTTGCATGAACTCATCGAAAGAGGTTGTATATATGAAGGGTATCGAAGGAGATGGAGACTGTGCTGCTGCTCGGTAAAGATACGAGCTGCTGCTGCTCTTCAGGGCTTCATGATAGAGGAGAAGATGATGGAGATGAAGGAGGGTTGCTCTCCTTGGTGTTCACAGTGACATGAAGGTGGAGAAGAGAGGAGATGGAGCTGTTTTGCTGCTGCAAAACTGCTCTCGACAGTAAGCACAGTCGAGAGAGAGGTAAGTTTGGTTGCTTCGACAGAGAGAGAGAGATGGAGAATGAGTTGAGAGGTGATGAATGATGAAATTATGGCATGAGGAGATGTATTTACTTGTTAGATTGATATGCTAAGATATGTGAGAGAGAGAGGAGATCGAGAGAGATAGATTTAGAAAGAGAGGGAATATTGTGTGTTGGCTAAATGAGGGAGAGAGTAGCCTTCACTCTCTCAAGTGAGAGTGAAATTAAGTTTAAGCTACTATTATGGATAAACATGAAAATTATGGCTGCTAATTATACCCGGTTAATAAATTTTCCGGTAGAAAATATCCCCGTTATTTTATTTTATTCCCTCAAACAATTAATAACCTTTCTCGACTCTTTCTCGACGTCCAAATTCTCTCTAATTCCTCTTATATCTCCAAAATTAATTAAGGAATCCAATTATCTAATTTTTATGCCAAGATTCCTTCTAACGAATAATTTCATAAAAACTGCTCGACTAAACGTGTAGTTAACCAATTATTTTTAAAGCTTCTTCAAACGATTTCGGAAAATTCTCCGACTTATCTCAAAAGTCTTAAAATAAATTCTAGTTTCAAATGAAACTAATTAGACTAAATTCAGAGTCGGTCGATGAATAGTGGTTTCTCGGTTTATGTTACTATTCATCTGAAAATCAAAGTTCTCAGAAAATTCCGAAATTCATACTCAAGCTCATACTCACATAATTAAGCTCAACCAATCACATACTCGTTTCAAATAATTGAAACGAGAAAAATCACATTAGGACACATAGGGGCATTTTAGTCATTTCAAAGAAAAAATTTATTTTCGCGAAAAATTTTAACACTCAAAACTCATCATATAGGCATATTAACTTAATTAATACGCACTTAATGACTTAGGGAAGTTCGGGGTATTACACTATGCTTTGCTTTTAATAGTAGGTTTTTCAAGCTTTTGCTTTGGACATGGCATTATTCTCTTTAGAAGGCCATATCTCTCTTCTATCCATCACGAACTTGACTGAAAGACATAAACATCAAGTGCGTTTTGCCATCTCGATTTGCGAATATTTCTTGCCATGCAAATACTCAACATAAACCAAAAGGAAGAAGTAAATTACGGAGCTACATGGAATATGTTGTTTGGTGTTCCTTACATGTAATAATGCAACAAATAAAATAATATATCACAAGCTATTACAACATCCCACAAAAATTATTTCGATATTAGTATGATACCCTCCATTATCCTCTATTTAATTTACTAACATATTCAATTTCTATGTAAGTTAAATAAAATTACATCGTATGCATTTCCAACTAATCCACCTCTAATATTAGACACCGTTCGATTTTGTTACATTCGTAATATTACCAATTAATACACATGAAATTGGTGTCTTCAATTGTGAATTTATTATTTTTCAATATTTGATATAGCTTGAATGAATACATTACATAGTTGTAATAATAAGTTATTGAGATGCAGGTTTATATACCTTTAATTTATCAAAACATTATCAAAAACACAATATAATAAACTTTTTTATATAGTGTAAAGAAAACATCAAGTATTTTATCAAGTAAATAAATCTTTTAATTCACATATTTGGAAGCTATGCTCAAATCCATACTTATTTTCGTATTAATCTATCAAACTTATGAGTTTCCCATTACGAGGACTTTTATAGATTGTAATTATATTTAAGGAACAAATGAGGTAAGTGAGGGTACCACTCTTCTTCACCATTTAAACCGAATGATGATGCCTTGTATGAACCATTGCAAATAATCATAGTCGAAAAAGAAAAAAAAAACCTAAATGGCTTCATCGGTAGAAAGTAGCATGAAGTGGAGTCGACGTGAGGTCGGGAAAATGGTTGATTGGTTCCATGAAAAGGCTACTACATGGCTTTTGCATCCGTATGGGTTCTCACCAACAATGGCAATCGACTGGCTCGTGGGATGCTATGCCACCCATCTGGAATAGAAGCCGACGGCCCGCAATAGAAGCAGCGAGGAAATCGCACTGAAATTGCTTGATCTTCATGAGGAGTGGATCAATTTCTGTGTTTTTTTAACCTTCCTGGAGTTCGAATCGACGATGATAACTACACCGTCTGGTGCGGCGCGGAATATTACAAAAATGTGAGGAGAAGGGTTAGTGGATGCTATACCTTTATTACTTGTAAATTATCCAATAAAGCAATGATATATGTAATTTTTTGCTGTAAATTTGCAGGAAACTGAAGAGAGGAGGCGATTCCGTCACCATGGTATGAGGAATTTCGAGAAGAAACGGTTCCTGTTCAACGCCGGTGGTTGCCTCTCTGACATCGACTGGGATTGGCTACTAAAGTCAGTTACCTGTGATCCGACAGATTATGCGTCGTTGGGTGGCCCTGCCGATGATTAGCTATTATTCGTGTTAATGTTTTTGGCTCGTTTTTTTGATTCGTTGATTAACGTAGTTTAAATCGTACGTTTTGTTGTTTAAAATCACTAATACCTGCACATCTAAGTGTATTAACCCTAAGTATGTTTTGTAGTTAAGTTAATATGGGTTATATCTTAAATTTCGCGCGATTTTACCACAGTAAGTGAGAATGAAGAATTATGTATTATGTTTAATCATTGCAATTGTTTAGTCATTACTAAGATGCTACTTGTTTTAATTTTTTGCTTCTTCAGATATAATCCATAAAAAACTATCGCTTCAAATTATATAATGATATAGTACTTGTAATTGAGCATGAATGACCTAATCAATCACTTCATTTCTATCGGTATTTACAATTGACAATAATTAAATTCTACTAATACATTTTCCATTACTATACTATTAATCTATCTCTAAATTGTAGGTTAATCTATCTACGCAATTATACATAAACATTGAATGGATAATCAAATCATTAAAGATACAATTATTGATGTACTATTCCAAAAATTCTATAATTAGTACGTTGTATTTGTACGACACAAATTCTACTTGTGAGGAATAAGACATAAAATATTTGAAATCTAGTCACAACAAAACCGGCAATTCAGGTAAATAATGCTGCTATTTCATTACTTTGTTTATTATACATGATCCATATTTGAAATTAGACAATATGCTTGACGGAATTGAAGTGCACCCAAATGAATTCATTACATCTGCATCATGATCACGGTATTCACTGATATATGCCGCACTAAGTGAAGGGTTGTATACTAAAAGCAAGTCTTTTATGCTTGTATACATTTGATACCTTGTATCCACTGTTATTCTTCTATCTGAAATATTGTTATTGCATGATCATATTATAGTCCAATTATCTCATACCTAGATTATATGGTGTGTGGTTTATCACAGAAGATCTTATAATCGGTAAAGTTGAGATAGAAGTCGTGTTCACAGTTGAGACAACTTCGGACGAGTTGTCGGTTTTAGACTGTAGCATAAATGGAAAATAGTTTGTCTTGGCTATTTATTTATGCTAGTATATTTATGTATTGAATGGATCACAGTGAGATGTGTTCTTATATTCTGACTGATTAAGAATCAAGATCTCGGAGACTTAAATGATCTTAACCTTAATTGAATTAATCGGTGTGAATGATTGATTGTCTATTGCTTTGATTTATCATGGGTGAGAGCTTTGTCTGAAGCTCAATATACTCGATATCTTGGGTGATAGCGATTGTTGTTTGGCACGCAATTGAATTGCAATAAGGATCCGTGTCCTGCTAATAACAGGCTGATAATATCCTTTCGAGGAACTTAATAAGTTTATCGTATTAAACCCTGCAGGTGGAATTAGTTCCGATACGATAATAAGTTTAAGTTGTAGCACTCGAGATGTCGTTTATTATTAAACGACTGATTAATTAATTAATGGACCGTCAGAGGAATTAATTAATTAATGGATATTGAATATCTTAAACGCGGAGATTAATTAAGTCAAATGCTAGCCCCGACTCACCTAACGAATTTAGTGGTAATTCAGTATTAATTTTCTAGTGGAATAAATTAATACTTGTGTCTCGATTTATATTCTTGGGCTGAATATGGAAATCGAGCACTGGGAGGCCAATACTTTATTCGAGCTAGTAGATCCCCGTTTGGCCCAATTAAGGCCCAGCTCTCTATGGGGCTAGCCGTCTATTATTGATCTATTTAAGCCTTTGGGCTTTGTTTGATGGATCTAGTTAGTGGGCTTATTATTTAGGTATTTAATTACCTAGTATAAATAATAAGGAGTCCACTAATTCTCCTCACTTGTCATTTTACGTAAAAACAAAAGAGACAGAAATCTGGAGAGGAGTAGGCGGCGGCTGTCACCCATAGGAAGAGAGAACTCGAAGCTTGTAGCCACCCTACATCGAGTACTGCTGTGGGAAACAAACGGAAAATCAACTCTGGAGTCATTAACCTCTCAGTTTGCAGGTATATCTCGTTTCCTACTTCTTTAGGAGCATGCTTAGGAAGGATTTTGTATGAACTTGTTAGACATCCGGAATGGATCGTGGGTACACGAGCCGTATTTCAATATACGGTTCCTTCAATTGGTATCAGAGCCGCGTTCAGTAATTTCGGCTCTGTCGGATTAACGAGTAGTAAATCCTTGTTTATATATATATATATAAATATGCATGATTTGCTGTTCCGTCTGTCGTCTTATCGTGGAAGTAATCTTAATTGTTTTGGTTTGCCGGTTTGGCTTGAATCTCTTGTACACCATGAGAAAATTCGTGGCTAGATAGGATTTCCTTTTGTATTTGTTCTTTCCTTTGTAATGTTGATGGAAAAGAAGAATGGAAATCTGGAAAAGAAGAACGGCGACCCCGACGGCGGAGCGCAGAGCAGAGGCCGGCATTTGAGAAGCAGCAATGGCTGTGCTATTCCTTCCTCGCAATTCACGTCGCCCAGATTTGTGCAGCAGCGACTCCGGCGAAGATGAAGGAAGGGAGAGCAGCGGGCATTGACGGCGGAGGCGCCTTGGGCGCCGGAGCCGCTCGTCGATGTGCCAGGATCTGGTTTCCTCTCCGGCGTGCTCTGCTTCCGTCCACAGCGGTAGCTCTCCACGGCGATGGAACACGCAGCGCCACCTTCTCTGGAGAAGAGGCGGCGACGCCAGATTTAAAAAAAAAAAAAAAAGGCAGTGGATAGCGGCGTTCACGTCGCGTGGCGGAGCTTCTCCGGCGTTTGTTTGGGCGACCGGAATCCGACAGGGGTTGTCGGAGTGCAAAAAAAATTGAAATTCCGGCGAAGATGGCGCCGGCGGTGAGGAGCTCCGGCGAGAGCGGCGCGGGCCGATCTTTAGGGTTTCTGGCCCACGGGCCGCGTGCTTCTGGGCTCAAGCCCTGGTCCAGCCCATATGGCTGATGGGTTTGGGCTGCAAGAAAGTTGCATGGGCTGCTGATTATTGGGCTTTTGGGCCCCATTGTTGGTTTGGCCAATTGCTGAAGTCCATGTTGCTGTTTTCTTGCGTTTTGGGCTACGCCAGATTGAAGGATTGAAGAAGTTTTTTCTATTTTATTTATTTTCTTTCCTTTATTTATTTACTTGTATTTTCTATTTTATTCCTTGTAATAAAATAGGCAGGGACGTGCAGGTTCCAATATCCACGATAAGACGACAAATATTTATGTTGTCATAAAAAGCATGTTAGCATGTCGTGGGTTTTAATCACCATTAAGGTGTTCGATCTAAAGCATGTAATTATTTGTGATAATGTGCAAATATGTGCGTTTAGAAGAGCATGCTAGGATTTTATTACGTTTTCTCTAAGCATGTTTTAGAATTCAAGCGAGCATGTTTTATTATGTGAGTTCTAGAACAGCATGTTTAGATATTCCGTGTCAACGTGATAAGCATGCACAAACCTTTTGAGGAAAAGACTAAGCGGTAATACAATTTTATTTATTAAAATTGATTAGACCTCCACAATTGGTTTAAGACGAAGTAAGTTGTGGATTTGTGTAAACGTCCACACTATCGTGGCTTGCACACGTTCATAATTTGCAGATTTTGTCGGTTAAACTTCTATTAAAATATTTTGATCTCGTGAGTAGTGGGAGTTTTGCGTGTAAACGCCACACGAACGTGGCTTGCACGTATTAATTTCCTGCGGATTATTCTAGGAGAGATTGAAATAAGATAGTCACAGAGTTGGCTAAATTGTGGTCACAGCTTAGGCGTCGACTTTGAGTACAACTCCCCATCGGAGTCCCTTCTCAAGGTTCACGTGGTCTAGATAAGGTCCGTTTATTGATCTCGTTTTGTCATAAGGTTAAGTTGACATGAGAACGGGTCAAAGGCTGGGTGCCTGGTCATGAGATGCGCCGTAAACGTCCACACGAACGTGGCTTACGTGTAATTCGATTGGGCTAACGGAGGTTTCAATAATATTGTTTTATCAAAAGGTTTCAATATTATTTGTTACGAAAAGATCATGCAGTAAAGTGGAATTTATGTGTGTTTTATGTTTATTTTTATTTCAGATATGACTGTTACTCCACTACTGAATGTGCTTACTGCAAAGCCGCTTACCGGTCCAAATTTTTTGGAATGGAAGCGCAACCTGGGATTTGTCCTAGACGCTGAGGAGTATAAGTTTGTGCTTACTACTCCTGCTTCTGCAAACCCAACTGCTCGGTCTTCCGATGAGCAAAGGGAGGTTCACCGGAGGTGGCATAGGGCGAATAATATGGCGAAAGCCTACATGATGACCACTATGACCTCCAACCTTCAGCTGCAGCATCAGTCGATGCAGACTGCAACTGAAATTATGAAGAACCTCGAGGAGCTCTTTGGTGAATCGGACCGTTCAGCCCGTTTTGAGCTTATGAGGAAACTCATGGCTTCTAGAATGACGGAGGGTTCGTCTGTGCGCGAGCATGTGCTCGGGATGATTAATCATCTCAATGAGCTAGATCTGCTCGGTGGAGGTATCGAAAATGAGGCTAAGGTCGACATGATACTCCACTCTCTCCCCAAGAGTTATGAGAACTTCCGTCTCAACGCAGTGATGGGCAAGAAGAAGTTCACTTTGAACGAATTGCTCAATGAACTCGTTGCTGCTGAGGGAGTTATGGGGAAGAGTCCACAGGCATTGGCTACTGCCAAAGGCTCTCACTTTGCACCGAAAGGTGGGAAGAAGTGGAAAAAGCCAAGTGGCAAGAAAGGTCAAGGAAAAAGTGGGAGCAAGAATGTAGGCCCAACTGGTGGTGTTAAAAAGCCAAAGCCAAAGGGAAAGGGGAAATGCTACAAGTGTCAGAGAACTGGACATTGGAAGGTTGACTGTCCCTTGATGAAGAATGCTCAAGGTACGTCTCTAGCCTTAGTAACTGAAACGTGTTTAGTTTCGAGTACTCCCATTCGTGGGTGGTGGACTCGGGTGCAACTGATCATGTATGTTACACCTTGCAGGGGTTCCTGCTGAAAAGGGAGCTGAGTAGAGGCGAGCTGACCGTCTCCATGGAAAACGCAGCAACTGTTGACGTAGCTGCTATTGGAGATGTTCATTTATCTTTTGAGGGTCATGTTTTAGTTTTGAGAGACGTACTATATGTTCCTGTTTTTCATAAAAACTTAATTTCTACCCGCCAGTTATGGAAAGACGGGTATTCTGTTCTTTTGGATGATCGTGTTACATTCATGAAAGACGGAAAGGTTTTGTTTTATAGTACAGCTGATTCTCTTTATACTATTACATGCACTTACGATTATTCTTCATCTGTTAATGCTTTAACTTCAAACCAAAAGAAGAGAAAGGCTTCTTCTCTTGAGAACCAAACTCTTCTTTGGCATCTAAGATTGGGTCACATCAATCTGCGTAGGATCCAAAGACTGATTTCTGATGGAACATTGGAGTCATTCCATGTTGAGCCAATCTCAGTCTGCGAATCCTGCATAGAAGGCAAGATGACGACTCGGCCTTTCAAGGCTAAGGGGTATAGAGCCAAAGAAGTGTTAGAACTGGTTCATTCTGACTTGTGTGGACCTATGTCTACTCAAGCTCGTGGAGGGTACGAGTATTTTGTCACTTTCATTGACGATTACTCAAGGTACGGATACATTTACTTGTTCCGCTACAAGTCTGAATGTTTTGACAAGTTTCAAACGTTCAAGGTCGAAGTAGAGACGCGACATGGTAAGAGTATCAAGTCATTGTGATCTGACCGCGGTGGCGAATACCTCAGCAATGAGTTTAGAGAATACTTGTCAGTATCTGGGATTACATCTCAGTTTGACTACACCGGGTACGCCCCAACAGAATGGTGTGGCAGAGAGAAGAAATCGAACACTTTTGGAGATGGTTCGATCCATGATGAGTTATGCTTCTTTACCTATTTCGTTCTGGGGATATGCCTTGGAAACAGCTGGTTACATTCTAAACTTAGTTCCTTCTAAGTCGGTGGTAAAGACCCCGTCCGAGCTGTGGTCCGGGCGCAAGCCTAGTCTTTCCCACATCCGGATTTGGGGCAGTCCAGCACATGTGCTGAACAAAGATGCCGATAAGTTGAGTTCTAGAACTGAAGTAAAGCTGTTTGTAGGATATCCTAGGGGAACGAAAGGTGGTTACTTTTACTGTCCTAAGGATCAGAAAGTCGTTATTAGCACTAACGCAAGATTCTTGGAAGAGGACTATGTAAATAACCACAAGCCAAGAAGCGAGATTGTACTCGAGGAAGTTAGAGGTGAGATGACAACAAGTCAACAAACTCAGCCGATTGTGCAAGATGAAGTACCTCTGGTATCATCAGAATCTGCACCGGCCATCGATATTGAATCTTCTATAGTACCTCGTCGCAGTGGGAGGGTAACGCAAGGCAAGTTACCTAGTCGATATGCGTTAGCCAATGAATCTTCGGATTTGGTGGATGACGGGCTTATCGAAGAAGACCCCTGGACCTATTCTGAGGCACTTGAAGATCCTAATGCTCTTGAATGGTATGAGTGTATGGTTTCGGAATTTGATTCCGTTACCACCATGGATGTATACGAGAAATGCGAGCTTCCAGAGGGCTGTGAAGCCATTGGTTGCAAGTGGGTATACAAGAGAAAGAGAGGACCAGACGGGAAGGTTACGGCCTTCAAAGCGAGACTAGTGGCGAAGGGTTACACCCAAAGAAAAGGAATCGATTACGATGAAACTTTTTCGCCAGTAGCCATGCTTAAGTCTATTCGAGCTCTCTTGGCCATGGCTGCTCATATGAATCTAGAGGTATGGCAGATGGATGTCAAAACCGCATTCTTGAATGGGTATCTTGAGGAAGATCGTGACATCTATATGCTGTAGCCTGAGGGATTCATAAAAGAAGGAGAAGAGCATTTGGTATGGAAGCTTAAGAAGTCCATTTATGGACTTAAGCAAGCTTCTAGGTCATGGAACAAGCGTTTTGATGACGTTGTCAAAACCAAGGGTTTTGAGCAATGTGTCAATGACAGTTGTGTGTACCGAGTTTGTATCGATGAGAGTTTGGTATTCCTAATACTCTATGTCGACGATATACTTCTCATTAGCGATAATGTGAATGTATTATCGGGCATCAAGAAGTGGTTATCCCAACAGTTTCAAATGAAGGATTTGGGCGAGGCAGCGTATATTCTCGGAATAAAGGTTGGTTGAGATCGATCTAAGAGAATATTGAGCTTGTCTCAAACAGCCTATATTGATACTGTGTTGTCGCGCTTCAGCATGCAAGATGCCAAGAAAGGTTTTCTACCTTTCAGACATGGTGTCCCCCTATCTAAGGCGATGTGTCCTAAGACACCAAAGGAGATAGCGGACATGAAGAAGGTTCCTTATGCTTCGGCTGTAGGTAGTCTCATGTATGCCATACATTGTACCAGGCCCGATATCTGCTACGCCGTTGGTGTAGCGGCTCGATATCAAGCAAATCCTGGACAAGCTCATTGGACTGCTGTAAAGCACATACTCAAGTACCTTAAACGAACTAGGGAGTATGCGCTAGTTTACCAGTCCGGTGATCTGACTCCGGTAGGTTATGTAGACTCCGATTATCAAGCTGATAAGGACAAACAGAAGTCTACATCGGGCTATGTGTTTATATTTGGAGGTGGAGCCATTGTGTGGAGAAGTGTAAAGCAGAAATGCATTTCACTATCCACAATGGAAGCCGAGTATGTGGCTGCTTGTGAAGCTGCCAAAGAGGCTGTGTGGCTCAAGAACTTCCTAGCAGAACTTGATGTGATTCCTGGTTTGCCGAGGTGCATCAACATTTATTGTGATAATAAGGCTGCAGTTTCGAACTGTAAGGAATCACGGTGTCATTAAGCTGCAAAGCACATTGATAATAGATATCACTATATCCGGCAGCTCGTGAAGCATGGAGAAGTGGCAGTAGAACATATTGCAGGAGTTGATAATCTGGCTGATCCATTTACAAAGAGTCTACCTGCCTTGACGTTCAGTAAGCATGTTGAAGGAGTTGGGGTACGCAACCTCCCAATACTAAATTAAACTTTAGTATAAGTGGAAGAAAGTGTAATAGATAGATGGATATTATCAGTATTATCTAGTTGAACAGTTGCATTGTATACTAAAAGTTTGCTTTAGTATAAGTGGGAGAATTGAAGGGTTGTATACTGAAAGCAAGTCTTTTATGCTTGTATACATTTGATACCTTGTATCCACTGTTATTCTTCTATCTGAAATATTGTTATTGCATGATCATATTATAGTCCAATTATCTCATACCTAGATTATATGGTGTGTGGTTTATCACAGAAGATCTTATAATCGGTAAAGTTGAGATAGAAGTCGTGTTCACAGTTGAGACAACTTCGGACGAGT